>SJYW01032111.1:96986-144138 GCA_006410735.1 Raphicerus campestris | reverse complement strand
CTTTAAACCAACTTTTTCACTTTCGTCTTTCACTTTCATCAAGAGGCTCTTTAGTTCTTCTTCACCTTCTGCCATAAGATTGGTATCATCTGCATATCTGAGGTTATTGATATTTCTCCTGGCAATCTTGATTCCAACTTGTGTTTCTTCTAGTCCAGCATTTCTAATGATGTACTCTGCATAGAAGTTAAATAAACAGGGTGACAGTATACAGCCTTGACATACACCTTTTCCTATTTGGAACCAGTCAGTTGTTCCATGTCCAGTTCTAACTGTTGCTTCCTGACCTGCATACAGATTTCTCAAAAGGCAGGTAGGTGGTCTCGTATTCCCATCTCTTTCAGAATTTTCCACACTTTCTTGTGATCCACACAGTCAAAGGCTTTGGCATAGTCAATAAAGCAGAAGTAGATGTTTTTCTGGAACTCTCTTGCCTTTTCGATGATCCAGCGGATGTTGGCAATTTGATCTCTGGTTCCTCTGCCTTTTCTAAAACCAGCTTGAACATCAGTGAGTTCACGGTTCACGTATTGCTGAAGCCTGGCTTGGAGAATTTTGAGCATTACTCTACTAGCATGTGAGATGAGTGCAGTTGTGCGGTAGTTGGAGCATTCTTTGGCATTGCCTTTCTTTGGAATTGGAATGAAAACTGACTTTTTCCAGTCCTATGGCCACTGCTGAGTTTTCCAAATTTGCTAGCATATAGACTGCAGCACTTTTACGGCATCATCTTTCAGGATTTGAAACGGCTCCACTGGGAATTCCATCACCTCCACTAGCTTTGTTCATAGTGATGCTTTCTAAGGCCCACTTGACTTCACATTCCAAGATGTCTGGCTCTAGATTAGTGATCACACCATCATGATTATCTGGGTCGTGAAGATCTTTTTTATACAGTTCTTCCGTGTATCCTTTTCACCTCTTCTTAATATCTCCTGCTTCTGTTGGGTCCAGACCATTTCTGTCCTTTATCAAGGCCATCTTTGCATGAAATGTTCCCTTGGTATCTGTAATTTTCTTGAAGAGATCTCTAGTCTTTCCCATTCTTTTCTTTTCCTCTATTTCTTCGCATTGATCGCTGAAGAAGACTTTCTTATCTCTTCTTGCTATTCTTTGGAAATCTGCATTCAGATGCTTATATCTTTCCTTTTCTCCTTTGCTTTTTGCCTCTTCTTTTCACAGCTATTTGTAAGGCCTCTACAGACAGCCATTTTGCAATATTTTCCGTAAGAAAGCAAATGTTTTTAGAAGTTATCACTGGTATTTATGGTCACCATTCTACAAAATGCTAATATAAAGGGCAGTTCATGGTTGCTTAAGGAAAGTAAGATCTGTGTTTTTAGTAACAAAAGGTATGAGCAATGAAATTGATTTCGGATGCTCATAGCAGTGAGTGGGAGCGAGCAGAAGCTGGAAGCAAGTTCTTAATTTCCCAGATGGAGACCCCTAACCCCTGGACCACAGGAGCCAACATTTAGGGCTAAGGTCCCTAGTCTGGCCTGCCTCAGTTCAGTTCAGTTCACTCACTCAGTCGTGTCCGACTCTTTGCGAACCCATGAATCGCAGCACGCCAGGCCTCCCTGTCCACCACCATCTCCTAGAGTTCACTCAGACCCACGCTCATCAAGTCAGTGATGCCGTCCAGCCATCTTATCCTCTGTCGTCCCCTCTCCTCCTCCCCCCAATCCTTCCCAGCATCAGAGTCTTTTCCAATGAGTCAACTTGTCGCATGAGGTGAAACTCCAAAGTACTGGAGTTTCAGCTTCAGCATCATTCCTTCCAAAGAAATCCCAGGGCTGATCTCCTTTAGAATGGAATGGTTGGATCTCCTTGCCATCCAAGAGACTCTCAAGAGTCTTCTCCAACATCACAGTTCAAAAGCATCAATTCTTCGGTGCTCAGCCTTCTTCACAGTCCAACTCTCACATCCATACATGACCACATGAAAAACCATAGCCTTGACTAGACGGACCTTAGTTGGCAAAGTAATGTCTCTGCTTTTGAATATACTGTCTAGGTTGGTCATAACTTTTCTTCTAAGGAGTAAGCATCTTTTAATTTCATGGCTGCAGTCGCCGTCTGCAGTGATTTTTGGAGCCCCCAAAAATAAAGCTGGCCTGCCTAGTCAAGAACAAATTCCAATGATGAGGCAGATGATAAAGAGTAAAGGACAGAGTTTATTGAAAGGAAAACTACATGCGGCAAGGCACATGGGCAACCTCAGAGAGAGAGAGATACCTGGAGAAGTGTAAATTCTTTACAAAGGGGCAGTTTTCCAGGTCTTCATCTTCTCTCGGGCCAATCACCTTGTTTATTCACCCTGGCTAATTTGCCTCAGGACCCTCCCTGCAGTGTGCATGCACACCTTAGCCAAGTTGAATCTCAAAGTGAAGGCTTCTGGGAGGAGCAGGACTCATTATGGCCTGGGATTATCCTGTGAGTTTTGACTCCAAGCACCTTTCTGGGCATGTGTAGTGTCTCCCTTAACAAACAGGGTTTTTTCCTTTCTTTGTCCTTGCCATAATTATTCCCTGAGATTAGAGAATGACTGTCTATTTACCCTGTTTTTGTTGGGTGTAAATTCCTCAACTGGAGCCCACATATCTCTTATCTCAGGGGGAGATGACACATTCAAGACATCTAACATGGAGCCCATCAGTCTCCTACCAGAAAATTACATTTTATTAGGGAGAAAGAAAGTAGGTCTGACTTACAGGTGGCTGTTTCTAAATGAAGAAAATGATTTAATTAGAAAAAAAAAAAAGTTTTTATGCAAAATGGACCTCCAAGAAAAGAGGTCCCAAAAGCCAAAGTCTTTATATGATCTGTAACAATCTGTCATTTGACTCCTGTTAGTGTTGTTGCTTGACTATGGGAAGCATGTGATGAGGTGTTTCAAAGGGATTTGTTTCCTCTTTGTCCCCCTTTTGTGCTGGATTCCATCGGATGCCTGCTTTTTGGTCCGTGTAGAACAGCGCTGACACCTCCAGAGATTATTTTGAACCCAGCCTGGTTCTCTTCCTATTTGCTGCACTTGGGAGACCTCACTGGAAGAAGGGGAAGACTGGCAGCTCTTCGATTGCATTTGGTCTCTGAGATCCTGCACAGAGCTGCCTTCAACCTGTCTTCCTGTTCAGAGCCCTCAGCTGTTCTTGTTGTTACTACTTTTGCCACATCCTTCATGGGTGTAACAGGAATGTGGTTTGTATCTTCTGTGATTGTAACTCAGGAAACCTGTAAGGACAGTGGATATTGATTGAGGTCCTCTCTTAGACAGGACCTGAATTGATATGTTGTCGGTGCCTTGGAAACAATTTCCAAGCGGGATGGCAGAGTAACACAATTACACAGGTCACTTCTTGTGTCTGATCTAAAGTTTCCTTTTTACACTCCTGGAGTTCATTGGAGCTTTTTGTCCTCTGTTCTTCCCAAGTGGGCCCTGGTGGTTCAGAGCATGTGTGAATCTGTAAGTCTCGGTTTCAGTCCTGCTTTTGCTCATTTACTTTCATATTCCATGAAGTTGTGTACAGGAACCCTGCGAATCCACTACCTTTATTTGTAAAATTGAGGTCATTAGTGCTGTTGGGTGGCATAGAATGTTGCCTGTTTTACAGAAAAGGTCAGAAGTTACTATTTCTTGGTTTTTTCCGCTGTGCCGTGTGGCAGGTGGTATCTTAGCTCCCCATTCCTGGATGGAATCTGTGCCCCCTCCAGGATATGTGTGTAGTCCTAACGACTGGACCACCAGGGAATTTGCCTCAAAGATTATTTTTGCTTAAAGAATATATTTGCTTCCTGTCTTGTTTATTGTGACATCTCTTTGTCTACTTTGCATCTTGTATGTTTTTATTTTACTTTTCATTTTTTTGAGAGTTGTCTCTGACTCTGATTAATAGGTTTTCAAATAATATTGGTTTTCTTCATACCAATACATTACATTTTTAAAATGTTTTTTATTTTTGGTTGCACTGGGTCTTTGTTGCTTCAGGGGCTTTTCGCCACTTGTGGCAGGCAAGGGCTACTCTCTACTTGCGGTGCACAGACTTCTCATTCTAATGCCTTCTCTTGTTACCGTGTGTGGGCTCTATGCCTGTGCACAGTAGTTGTGACTCCTAAACTCTGGACCACGGAGTTGTGGCCTACAAGCCTAGTTGCTCCAATGTATGTGAGAACTTCCCGGATCAGAAATGGAGCCCGTGTGCCCTGTGCCAGGTGGATTCTTTACCTCTGAGCCAGAAGGGAGGCCCCAAAGCTTGTTCCTTGACATGTATCTTGGAACCAATGAACTTAGTAAGTTAAAGTTACTGTATAGATAGGGAATCTCTGTACTGAATGACTGTTCTTCACGTAGAGAATGTTCCATTTATTAATGTTTTGTTATTTAAAGATGAGATGGTCTTTATGTATTACAGAGTGTTACTGACATGAACAACTTGTCAGTGTCATAAAATGCCTATACGTCTATCTACTGATCAATTTATAAGAGGTATTTAGAAAAGTTTTCTTTTTTTTTTCCCATGATTTTAGGGAATTTCCTGAACAGCTGTCAGCTGCTATTTATGTTTTCCATTATTCATTATAGTGCTTCTTTGGGATTATTTACCACTGCAGTGTATTGCCTGTTAATGAATGCTTATTCAGTTGATTGTTCTGTCTGACTCTTTGTGATCTCTTGGACAGTAGCCTGCTAAGCTCCTTATCCATGGAATTTTTTTCAGGCAAAGATAGTTCAGTGGCTGCCATTTCCTCCTCCAGGGGATCTCCCCCTCCTAGGGACTGAAGCTCCCTATCCTATGTCTCCTGCATTTGCAGGCTAATTCTTTACTACCAAGTCACCTATGTAGTCCTGTCTGTTCTTTACTGTTTACTTATGTATAAGTATGCATAAAGTGTGTACAATATGCTATATTTTCTCCTCAGTTATGAGACAGCAGTGTGTTTAGTACTAAGTAGAATGAGTTTAGAAGTCATGGTGCGAAAATACCCTTTTCTTTCAGAACTGACATGAGTTTGGAAAAAATTATTATGTTCTGACTGTATCTTTGAAGCTAGGCTACCCTAAAATTAATTTGGATTACATGTGATTGCTCTTTGATTTTTAAAGAGTTCTATTTGTTTAGTGTTTCAAACATTTTTAAGATCGTCATTGGGAAGATGTGTAATTCTGTTGAGCAGGGATATGCCTTTTGGTATAATACTATGTATTCACCATGAAAAAATTTATTTATGAATTTTAACTGATAGAATACATATGGTTTTTATATTTCATAGATGTGTCTCAAATACATATGATCAAGAAATTACAGACAAAAGGAAACAGTGGTAAAGAAGAAATNCTCCAGGATATGTGTGTAGTCCTAACGACTGGACCACCAGGGAATTTGCCTCAAAGATTATTTTTGCTTAAAGAATATATTTGCTTCCTGTCTTGTTTATTGTGACATCTCTTTGTCTACTTTGCATCTTGTATGTTTTTATTTTACTTTTCATTTTTTTGAGAGTTGTCTCTGACTCTGATTAATAGGTTTTCAAATAATATTGGTTTTCTTCATACCAATACATTACATTTTTAAAATGTTTTTTATTTTTGGTTGCACTGGGTCTTTGTTGCTTCAGGGGCTTTTCGCCACTTGTGGCAGGCAAGGGCTACTCTCTACTTGCGGTGCACAGACTTCTCATTCTAATGCCTTCTCTTGTTACCGTGTGTGGGCTCTATGCCTGTGCACAGTAGTTGTGACTCCTAAACTCTGGACCACGGAGTTGTGGCCTACAAGCCTAGTTGCTCCAATGTATGTGAGAACTTCCCGGATCAGAAATGGAGCCCGTGTGCCCTGTGCCAGGTGGATTCTTTACCTCTGAGCCAGAAGGGAGGCCCCAAAGCTTGTTCCTTGACATGTATCTTGGAACCAATGAACTTAGTAAGTTAAAGTTACTGTATAGATAGGGAATCTCTGTACTGAATGACTGTTCTTCACGTAGAGAATGTTCCATTTATTAATGTTTTGTTATTTAAAGATGAGATGGTCTTTATGTATTACAGAGTGTTACTGACATGAACAACTTGTCAGTGTCATAAAATGCCTATACGTCTATCTACTGATCAATTTATAAGAGGTATTTAGAAAAGTTTTCTTTTTTTTTTCCCATGATTTTAGGGAATTTCCTGAACAGCTGTCAGCTGCTATTTATGTTTTCCATTATTCATTATAGTGCTTCTTTGGGATTATTTACCACTGCAGTGTATTGCCTGTTAATGAATGCTTATTCAGTTGATTGTTCTGTCTGACTCTTTGTGATCTCTTGGACAGTAGCCTGCTAAGCTCCTTATCCATGGAATTTTTTTCAGGCAAAGATAGTTCAGTGGCTGCCATTTCCTCCTCCAGGGGATCTCCCCCTCCTAGGGACTGAAGCTCCCTATCCTATGTCTCCTGCATTTGCAGGCTAATTCTTTACTACCAAGTCACCTATGTAGTCCTGTCTGTTCTTTACTGTTTACTTATGTATAAGTATGCATAAAGTGTGTACAATATGCTATATTTTCTCCTCAGTTATGAGACAGCAGTGTGTTTAGTACTAAGTAGAATGAGTTTAGAAGTCATGGTGCGAAAATACCCTTTTCTTTCAGAACTGACATGAGTTTGGAAAAAATTATTATGTTCTGACTGTATCTTTGAAGCTAGGCTACCCTAAAATTAATTTGGATTACATGTGATTGCTCTTTGATTTTTAAAGAGTTCTATTTGTTTAGTGTTTCAAACATTTTTAAGATCGTCATTGGGAAGATGTGTAATTCTGTTGAGCAGGGATATGCCTTTTGGTATAATACTATGTATTCACCATGAAAAAATTTATTTATGAATTTTAACTGATAGAATACATATGGTTTTTATATTTCATAGATGCGTCTCAAATACATATGATCAAGAAATTACAGACAAAAGGAAACAGTGGTAAAGAAGAAATTTTTCAAAGAGTGGTGTTTGGAAGAGCCGAATGCCATGAAATCGGAGATTTTTTCCTGAGAAAGATAGAGGAAAATATGCATGATTTTGAGTGTCTGTGGACAGATGCTGAAAGAAATGACAGAGGAACCTCTATATCCCATAACAACAATCTCACCGATAGAAGAGATCATGATAGTAGAAGTGATGCAGGAAATAAGCCTGTTGAAAGACATGGATCAACCTTTCAGGATCAGTTGCAGATACTTGAGTCGGAAGGGACAGTTTCTGAATGTAGTCAGGTTGTGGCAAATATCAACAGTAGCGCCTCAGGTTTACCACCTCACAGAACTCGTAGTGTCCAGAAAGGCAATTCTCATAAACAAGCGAGTGCTGTTATGCATCCCTCAGAACTGGCACCAGACCAGGAAGCACACAAGAAAAAATCTTACAGTTGTAATGAGTGTGACATAACTTTTCTTCAGGACTCAGAACTCACTAGACATCAAAGAATCCATACAGGAAGAAAAGCATATAAATGTAACATATGTTGTAAGGCTTTTAATGATAAATCGACCCTTATAGTTCATCAGAGAAATCATACTGGAGAAAAACCATATAAATGTGATGTATGTGGCCACTGCTTTAAACAGCATACACACCTTCAACATCATCGGCGAGTTCATACTGGAGAGAAACCATATAAATGTGATGTGTGTGGAAAGGCCTTTAGTCGAAAAGCAAGGCGTACAGTTCATCAGACCCTTCATACTGGAGACAAACCGTATACATGTGAAGTATGTGGCCGTGGCTATACTCGAAAGTCACACCTTGGAATTCATTGCAGAGTTCATACTGGAGAGAAACCATATAAATGTGATGTGTGTGGAAAAGCCTTTAGTGTAAATGACAGGCTTGTAGTTCATCAGAGAGTTCATACCGGAGAGAAACCATATAAATGTGATGTGTGTGGCAAGGCCTTTAGTGTAAATGAAAGGCTTGTAGTTCATCAGAGAGTTCATACTGGAGAGAAACCATTTAAATGTGATGTGTGTGGCAAGGCCTTTAGTGTAAATGTAAGGCTTGTAGTTCATCGGACAGTTCATACTGGAGAGAAACCGTATACATGTGAAGTATGTGGTCGTGGCTATACTCAAAAGTCAATATTTTTAATTCATCAGAGAATTCATACTGAAGAGAAACCATATAAATGTGATGTATGTGGCAAGGCCTTTAGTGTAAATTCAAGGCTTGTAGTTCATCGGAGAGTACATACTGGAGAGAAACCATATAAATGTGATCTATGTGGCAAGGCCTTTAGTCTAAATTCAAGGCTTGTAGTTCATCGGAGAGTTCATACTGGAGAGAAACCATATAAATGTGATCTATGTGGCAAGGCCTTTAGTCTAAATTCAAGGCTTGTAGTTCATCGGAGAGTTCATACTGGAGAGAAACCATATAAATGTGATCTATGTGGCAAGGCCTTTAGTCTAAATTCAAGGCTTGTAGTTCATCGGAGAGTTCATACTGGAGAGAAACCATATAAATGTGATCTATGTGGCAAGGCCTTTAGTCTAAATTCAAGGCTTGTAGTTCATCGGAGAGTTCATACTGGAGAGAAACCATATAAATGTGATCTATGTGGCAAGGCCTTTAGTCTAAATTCAAGGCTTGTAGTTCATCGGAGAGTTCATACTGGAGAGAAACCATATAAATGTGATCTATGTGGCAAGGCCTTTAGTCTAAATTCAAGGCTTGTAGTTCATCGGAGAGTTCATACTGGAGAGAAACCATATAAATGTGATCTATGTGGCAAGGCCTTTAGTCTAAATTCAAGGCTTGTAGTTCATCGGAGAGTTCATACTGGAGAGAAACCATATAAATGTGATCTATGTGGCAAGGCCTTTAGTCTAAATTCAAGGCTTGTAGTTCATCGGAGAGTTCATACTGGAGAGAAACCATATAAATGTGATCTATGTGGCAAGGCCTTTAGTCTAAATTCAAGGCTTGTAGTTCATCGGAGAGTTCATACTGGAGAGAAACCATATAAATGTGATCTATGTGGCAAGGCCTTTAGTCTAAATTCAAGGCTTGTAGTTCATCGGAGAGTTCATACTGGAGAGAAACCATATAAATGTGATCTATGTGGCAAGGCCTTTAGTCTAAATTCAAGGCTTGTAGTTCATCGGAGAGTTCATACTGGAGAGAAACCATATAAATGTGATCTATGTGGCAAGGCCTTTAGTCTAAATTCAAGGCTTGTAGTTCATCGGAGAGTTCATACTGGAGAGAAACCATATAAATGTGATCTATGTGGCAAGGCCTTTAGTCTAAATTCAAGGCTTGTAGTTCATCGGAGAGTTCATACTGGAGAGAAACCATATAAATGTGATGTATGTGGCAAGGCCTTTAGTGTAAATTCAAGGCTTGTAGTTCATCGGAGAGTTCATACTGGAGAGAAACCATATAAATGTGATCTATGTGGCAAGGCCTTTAGTCTAAATGCAAGGCTTGTAGTTCATCGGAGAGTTCATACTGGAGAGAAACCATATAAATGTGATCTATGTGGCAAGGCCTTTAGTGTAAATTCAAGGCTTGTAGTTCATCGGAGAGTACATACTGGAGAGAAACCATATAAATGTGATGTGTGTGGAAAGGCCTTTAGTCAAAAAGCAAGGTGTACAGTTCATCAGACCCTTCATACTGGAGAGAAACCATATACGTGTGAAGTATGTGGCCGTGGCTATACTCAGAAGTCAAAACTGGTAATTCATGGGAGAATTCATACCGGAGAGAAGCCATTTAAATGTGATGTGTGTGGCAAGGCCTTTAGTGTAAATTCAAGGCTTACCGTTCATCAGAGACTTCATACTGGAGAGAAACCATATAAATGTGATGTGTGTGGCAAGGCCTTTAGTGTAAATGCAAGCCTTGTAGTTCATCGGAGAGTTCATACTGGAGAGAAACCATATAAATGTGATGTGTGTGGAAAGGCCTTCAGTCAAAATTCAGGCCTTGTAGTTCATCAGAGAGTTCATACTGGAGAGGAACCATGTAAATGTGATATATGTGGACAGGCCTTTAGTCGAAATTCAATCCTTTCAATTCATAAGAGAATTCATACTGGAGAGAAACGTTACAAATGTAACAGTTAGGACAAATATTTTAGTGCACAGTCATCCTTAAATTGCCATCAGACAGTTCATACAGGTGGAAAAGTGTAGAAAGGTAATTTATGTGGCAAAGTTGCAGGTCTTTGCAGTTCATTGGAAACATATTGGAGAGAAACAGTATAAATAATATGTATGTGGCAAGTCCCTTAGTCAAACAGTAAACTTTGCATTTCATCAGAGAATTCATACCGGAGAGAAGCCATGTAAATATGTTGTGTGTGGCTGATTCATCAGAGAATTCATACTGGAGAGAAGCCATGTAAATGTGATCTCAGTGGCAAGGCCTTTAAATGCAGACCTTGCAGTTCATCAGAGAATTCATACTGGAGAGAAACCATGTAAATGTGATCTCAGTGGCAAGGCCTTTAAATGCAGACCTTGCAGTTCATTGGAGAATTCATACTGGAGAGAAAACTTACAAACATAACCATTCTGACAAACATTTTACTGCACAGCTAGCCTCACCATCATGCAGTTCATACAGGAGAGACAGCATAGAGATGTGATGTATGTGGGCAGTGCTTGAAATGACCATCTAAGAAATCAGATAATTCATAGTGGAGAAAAATGTTACAAATACAACAATTATGAGAAACATTTTAGTGCAGATGTAATGAGTGTAGCAAAGCCGGAGTTCAGGCCTTATAATTAATCAAAGAATTCATAATATATAGAAACCATACAAATGAAAGAAATATGGTAAAGCTTCTAGTGTATATTCAGCCTCAACTGACCGGTGGGCAGTTCATACAGGAGGGAAACCACATAAATGGAATTTATATGACAAACCCTTCAGTCATAAAGTATATCAACTTTTTGACCCTCAGAAAAGTCAAACCAGAGGAAACCTCACGAATGTGGTGGGTGGCGCAAAGCTTTGGTTCTGTGTTCAGACATCATGTAATTAATTCTGAATGGAAATCTTACCCACACAGTACATCTGGTGTCTTTTGGAAGGCATTCAGTTATTTACCACACATGATAAAATTCATACTGGTAAGAATCCATACATTTAGAGCACAGTCTGTCCCTCCAATAAGACTGGAGGAAATTTTGTAAATATAATGTGTGTGGCCAGGCCTTCAATAACAGTTCTCACCTTTCCCATCAGCAGAGAATTCATAATGCAGAGACACAAATGTAAGAGTGTGGCAAATCCTTCAGGTGGCATTCAGGCCTCAAAAGACATCAGGTGACGCACCGGAGAGACCATCCGAATGTTATCAGTGTGTCCAGGCTTTTGTCAGGTGTTTGTTTACACCTTAGGCTTCTTGAGAATATTCACACTGGATAGAAACTATATCAGTGTAATGAGTGTGCTTTTAGACAACAATCCTAAGTCAGGATTCAGTAAAGAAGTCATTCTGGAGAGAAGCTTACAAGTGACATAAGTGTGTAAAACCTTTACTTGGGGCTCACATTGCACTAGCCATCAGATGATCCATACTAGAAAGAACCTTACCAGTGTAGAGAATATGGCACGACCTTTAGGTACTGCCTTAAACTCAGGATTCACCAAACACTTTACACTTTGGCAGTTTTATACTTTATGCTTTATGGAAGTTTTCACAGTTACTGCTCACTCTTTAAGTGTGTAAGAATATATATCCTGGAGTTAAACCACACAAATGTAATATTTGTGGGAAGGATTTTACCAAACGTCTAAGTTCGGAACATTCTGGAGCAGTGCTCAAGTGTAATGGGAGTGGGAAATTTTTCACCTTGAGTTGAAGTGTTAGACAAGACTCCATAGTGAAGAGGAGTCTTGGAAATGGATGGGCAAGGGCTTTCTGGAGGGTTCAGAGTACACTAGACTTCAGAATATATGTCTTTCTGAGAAACCAAATAAAAGTAATGTGCACGCTGAAGCTTTAACTCAAAGATCAAAACTGTGGAACATGAGAGGATATATATGGAGAGCAAACTTTGACAGGTAATGAATATTGTGTAGTCTGTTCCATGAAATATTCACACCATGGGCATAATGAAGTGATTCATGTATGTCAGAAATTACACTGTACCGAATTTGGAAACATGTTTAAAAAAACAATATTTCCTCAAGATTCCCCCTCCCCCAATTCATATTGAAGAGAACCCTTACAATTGTAATGAATTTGACCATCTTTTGTGACAGTTCTTACAGCAAATCACAGAAGAGAGAATTCATTTGAGGAATAAATCTTCAGTTCTCCAGCACTAACCTACGGTATTACTGCAGAATAAGTATGTTGAAACTTAACCACATGTGTGAGAATGGCTCATTATCTTCAGTGTGTGTTTAATTACTTGAATTTTCTTGAGAACGTCACATTATTGTTCTTTATTTCCTGAAAGTTTTAAATTCTTACAGCTTTCTTAGAGACTTTCCTGATGGTCTCTGCAAAGAAATGAGTAAGATGAAGGGGCTGACTTCATTAGGTGTGGTTCATTTATATCTATCTATCCTGGTAAAACAGGGACACTGAGATATCAAATTCAATGGCGTGTGAATTAGGATCAGCGAGGGACAGAGAACCATGTAAAACCATGAGATGAGTCAGCATGCTCATTATGTTCAGGGTGCCCTTCTGTACACAGGTCACCGCGGTTAAAGAACTGAATGCTGTACCATCTGACCATGCAAAGAGCAGGCTGGACATTGAGGGACTTGGGCTTTTCATGGGAGGAGAGTTGACAGGTTACTGGGGACTGATTGTGTGGGAGAAACAGTACCAGGGAAATCTTGGTCTTTTCTCCCTTAACTAGCAATTGCTGTTGTGTGTAAATGATTAATGGAAACTTATTCTTGGAAATTGAAGAGAGCAGTTTTCTTGAAAAATGTTAATCAAAAGATCCAGAAAGAGGATGCCCGTGTATCTGCTTCATCATTACCTGCTGCCATTTACAATGTGTCTCTTTTATTCAGAATGTATCATAAGTCTTGTGCTCTAATAAAATTTGTATCATTTTTTCCATAACTCTGAATGGATCATGTTTCTTTCAATAACACAATTTTAATACACCTCAGTACTTCATATCAGAAACTAGCAATGCAACAGAGACTTGTCAAGGTTGGAAGAATCTCTAAGAGTTTCTTTGCATGGTGAAATCAAATAGACAATTTTGGGACTACATACTAACAATACACACTTGAGTTATTCTCTCCACACTTTGTCCATAGCGGAGCAATTATAGATTCTGGCCCTGTAAAACCTACCCACCCCCACCCCCCATTTATATGTGCACTACATGATATTTCCCAATGTTATCTTTTGTGCCCAAATAAAACTAAAAAGTATGTGCCTGATTTACATGAAGTGAAAATAGGAATAATAAACATGCAAAAATTAGGAGATAAAAAACTTTGGAAATAAGGGTAACAGTGACGTGTCTTAGAGCTTGGAGCAGTCTGTAAAAAATGGGTGCCCTGCTTCATACATCAAACTGCCACTGGCTGTCTCTTTTACATATGGCAATATATGTTTCAGTGCTATTGTCTCAAATCATACCACACTATTTGTTTTTTCAATAATTTTTCCTTAGCGTAATTTTTTCTGTCCACATGTTGTGACCAAGATTTAATGTTTAGTTTACATTTCTTCCCTGCCTTACTCTAACAAATCCACCTCAGTGGGTTGTTTTCAGATTTTAGAACATGAAAATGCACATACATAAGACAGTGACGGGACATAGTAGGTACCCTAAAACTATGAAGACAGACAATTCCTTTAGGACTTGAGTTAATACACAGAAATATTTACATCCATGGGATTTTCCAGGCAAGAGTACTGGAGTGGGGTGCCACTGCCTTCTCTGTAAATTGCCTAATTAGCCTCAAATGGTCATACAGTAATTTGACATTCCATTACATTGAGCTTCCCTGGTATCTCAGACAGTAAATGGTCTGCCCGCAATGCGGGAGACCTCGGTTCGATTCCTGGGTCAGGAAGATCCCCTGGAGAAGGAAATGGCAACCGACTCCAGTACTCTTGCCTGGAAAATTCCATAGATGGGGGAGACTGGTAAGCTACAGTCCATGGGTCGCAAAGAGTCGGACATGACTGAGCAGCTTTACTGGCACTGGTACATTGAGGAAATATTGACAACTATATATTATTATATAGTTATATAACTATACTATATATAATTATTATATACTATATAATTATATATAATATATATTATTATACAAGTTTTTCTCAAGTATTTGAAGCTATGTCATCACAAGCATGAAACAGAAACACTTTTTATAAAGAAGGATGCAGTTCTCATTAAAGGAGATTTTTTTTCCCTCTAATAACTTTTAAATATAACTGATTCAATTTGCTCAATGCCTGATACTAACACAACATTGTGAACGTACTCTACTCCTTTCAAATTTAAATAAAAGAGCAAAGACGAGGCGGGGTGAGGTGGGTATGGGTGTAGGGTACTGCTGGTTCCCAAGAGGATTCAGATCTTTCAAGGGGTCGGGATAAATGACAATGAGGGATTCAGTCACACATATGCATGTATCCATTCTCCCCCAAACTCCTGTCCCATCTACACTGCCACAACATTGAACAGAGCTCCCTATGCTATACAATCAGATGTTCCTCTTTTGTAAATGAGTTTATTGGTATCTCTTCTCAGATTCCAAATATAAGTGATGTCTAATCTATCTTTGTCTTTCTCTGACTTATTCACTTAGTATTGAAAGGTTGTTGCTGAGCCATGAAAGACTCTGGGATTCTTGGCATCCAGAGGACAAGAATTCAATCCAGGGCCAATGATAAGATTTGATCACTTAGAGCTTTTGTGTAATAAAGTTTTATTAAAGTATAAAAGAGACAAAGTTTCTGACATAGACATCAGAAGGAGACAGAAAGAGTGCCCCCCTGCTAGTCTTTAGCGGAATGTTATATAGCTACTAGCAGGCTGCTAATTGGAGAAAGGAAATGTCTCATAACTCAGAGATTGGGCCCAAGCACCTCACCCACAACATACATTTTGAGATAACATTGCCACAAGGTGAGTTGTCCCGGGCCATAAAACGATTGACTTGAATCTTGAAGAAAGGCAGGTTTCCAAGCAAATAAAGTGTTTCATTGACATAGATTAGAAGAACAATTCTATGAGTAAAACATACTGGTTTGTTGAGCCATTATTGGTTCTGAGTCTCTTTAGCAAACTGACTTAAAGAGTCTAGAGTAACTACATAGTTCATTAACATAGCTTAATAAAAGCATTTCTATAAGAAAAACGCATTGGTTAGCTCAAGGTTTGAGAAAAGTTCAGGTGGAACCTGGTGTCGTCATAGCAACACAGAATTTTAAGAGAAACCTTTACAAAATTAAAATTTTGAATAGAGAAGAGAAAGATATCTGACAGTTGTAGTTTGTTTCCGCCTCCTGCCACTTAGAGAAAGATAAAAAACATTGACACTTGCAGCCTATATCCTCCATTTGGGGACCCCTGACCTTCCTGCATGTNACCCCCCATTTATATGTGCACTACATGATATTTCCCAATGTTATCTTTTGTGCCCAAATAAAACTAAAAAGTATGTGCCTGATTTACATGAAGTGAAAATAGGAATAATAAACATGCAAAAATTAGGAGATAAAAAACTTTGGAAATAAGGGTAACAGTGACGTGTCTTAGAGCTTGGAGCAGTCTGTAAAAAATGGGTGCCCTGCTTCATACATCAAACTGCCACTGGCTGTCTCTTTTACATATGGCAATATATGTTTCAGTGCTATTGTCTCAAATCATACCACACTATTTGTTTTTTCAATAATTTTTCCTTAGCGTAATTTTTTCTGTCCACATGTTGTGACCAAGATTTAATGTTTAGTTTACATTTCTTCCCTGCCTTACTCTAACAAATCCACCTCAGTGGGTTGTTTTCAGATTTTAGAACATGAAAATGCACATACATAAGACAGTGACGGGACATAGTAGGTACCCTAAAACTATGAAGACAGACAATTCCTTTAGGACTTGAATTAATACACAGAAATATTTACATCCATGGGATTTTCCAGGCAAGAGTACTGGAGTGGGGTGCCACTGCCTTCTCTGTAAATTGCCTAATTAGCCTCAAATGGTCATACAGTAATTTGACATTCCATTACATTGAGCTTCCCTGGTATCTCAGACAGTAAATGGTCTGCCCGCAATGCGGGAGACCTCGGTTCGATTCCTGGGTCAGGAAGATCCCCTGGAGAAGGAAATGGCAACCGACTCCAGTACTCTTGCCTGGAAAATTCCATAGATGGGGGAGACTGGTAAGCTACAGTCCATGGGTCGCAAAGAGTCGGACATGACTGAGCAGCTTTACTGGCACTGGTACATTGAGGAAATATTGACAACTATATATTATTATATAGTTATATAACTATACTATATATAATTATTATATACTATATAATTATATATAATATATATTATTATACAAGTTTTTCTCAAGTATTTGAAGCTATGTCATCACAAGCATGAAACAGAAACACTTTTTATAAAGAAGGATGCAGTTCTCATTAAAGGAGATTTTTTTTCCCTCTAATAACTTTTAAATATAACTGATTCAATTTGCTCAATGCCTGATACTAACACAACATTGTGAACGTACTCTACTCCTTTCAAATTTAAATAAAAGAGCAAAGACGAGGCGGGGTGAGGTGGGTATGGGTGTAGGGTACTGCTGGTTCCCAAGAGGATTCAGATCTTTCAAGGGGGTCGGGATAAATGACAATCGAGGGATTCAGTCACACATATGCATGTATCCATTCTCCCCCAAACTCCTGTCCCATCTAGGCTGCCACAACATTGAACAGAGCTCCCTATGCTATACAATCAGATGTTCCTCTTTTGTAAATGAGTTTATTGGTATCTCTTCTCAGATTCCAAATATAAGTGATGTCTAATCTATCTTTGTCTTTCTCTGACTTATTCACTTAGTATTGAAAGGTTGTTGCTGAGCCATGAAAGACTCTGGGATTCTTGGCATCCAGAGGAGAGGAATTCAATCCAGGGCCAATGATAAGATTTGATCACTTAGAGCTTTTGTGTAATAAAGTTTTATTAAAGTATAAAAGAGACAAAGTTTCTGACATAGACATCAGAAGGAGACAGAAAGAGTGCCCCCCTGCTAGTCTTTAGTGGAATGTTATATAGCTACTAGCAGGCTGCTAATTGGAGAAAGGAAATGTCTCATAACTCAGAGATTGGGCCCAGGCCCCTCACCCACAACATACATTTTGAGATAACATNCCCCCTGCTAGTCTTTAGTGGAATGTTATATAGCTACTAGCAGGCTGCTAATTGGAGAAAGGAAATGTCTCATAACTCAGAGATTGGGCCCAGGCCCCTCACCCACAACATACATTTTGAGATAACATTGCCACAAGGTGAGTTGTCCCGGGCCATAAAACGATTGACTTGAATCTTGAAGAAAGGCAGGTTTCCAAGCAAATAAAGTGTTTCATTGACATAGATTAGAAGAACANAAAGAGGGCGACAGTTGAGAGACAGTTCACACAGACAGCGCGCAAAGGGGATACAAGAGTTGGGACCTTGGCTTACAGAGCACCAATATCCTGGTGGGAGAGAATGGGGACCCCTAGTGATTTGAGATGCTGAGGAAAAAAAGCGACCTGAAAGGAAGCAAAGTCACTTGGGAGTGCCACAGAGTTGGCAGGAAGGGAGGGCAGAGATGGAGGAAGAAAGGCAGAAATACTGGGAGATTGAGGATCACCAGGGAGGCTGAGAGAAAGCAACTTGAAGGCGAACAGATGGCAGAGAGAGGTGGGATGGGAGGCAGGGAAGAAGTAGAGAGGAGGACAGGCACAGCAGGACAGCAGAGATGAGAGCAGAGAAATGAACATGTAGAAAGAAGCAGGGAAACAGATCAACCAAATGGAGTGGAAACAGATAGTGTGCAGGTGATGGTGGGGACTAGATCCAGAAGAGTGCTGAATCAGTTGGGTAAGAATTATTGTCTTGCTTTTTTAAATTCTACAGATAAGGAGAATTGCAAANGATAAGATAAGTAGAAAAAGAAGCAGAATAAGAAGAAAGTGAGAAGAAGAATGAGAATTTGACAAGAAGAAGAGGAAGAAGGTGACAATTAGAAGAAGGGGATAATAAAAATAAGAAAAAGGTGAGAAGAAGAGGAAGAAGAAATTGAGAAGAAAAAGAAGAAGGTGAAAAAAAGAAAAAGAAGGTGACAAGAAGAAGAAGAAGAAGAAGAAGAAGAAGGTGAGAAGAAGAGAAGTAGNTTGTCTTGCTTTTTTAAATTCTACAGATAAGGAGAATTGCAAAACTTCTGTCTGTGAGGCATGTGTATTTTGTAATTATTTGTATTAAAAGAGCATGCACGTGTAGAGCCGGTTGAGGTGGGGGCTGCGGCAGTGATTTGATTCTCGCAGGTGTGGGTCACCCCCTTCCCTATTCCTGATGAGGAGTAGAGGTTATGCGAGAGAAGAAATGGGACAGGACTCTTACTACATGATACCTTTTCAAGGAACTTTAAAGATGTTCTTTGCAGTGGTTTTACTTTTGGCTTTCTGCTTTCTTTACATTTAATTATTTTTGTAGCTTGGGATAAAGATTTGTTCGTTCAATCACGACTTTCTTATAAACAATTATGGAGATATGTCTCACTTGGGGCAACTTGGATGAATGTAGAGAATATCATGGTAAGTGAATTAAGACAGACAGGGAAAGACTGGTATTATACGTCCTTCCATTATATAGAATGTAAAAAAAATGAAACTCATTAGGTAGGATGATGGTCCTCTGGAGCTGGGAGGTCGGGAAGATGGGGAGATGTTGGTCAAAGGGTACAGACTTTGAGTTGTAAAATGAGTGCATCCTCGGGAGATGTGTGCAGCACGCTGACCATGGTTAATCCTTTTCTGTTACTGCGTGCTGGGAATTTGTCAGAGTACATTGTCAGTGTTGTCACCACATACAGAACATGGGACTTTGGACGTGATGGATGTGTTGCTTAGTGGTTTGTGATAAATATTTCATGGTGTACACGTGTCACAGGGTGTATGGTATATGTATACATAACCCTTTCATTAGTCGGTTCTCCCCCATCAGACGCGATCCTCAGGTTCTCGTGTGGGGCCTCACCCCAAGAATGTGCACAGGCCGCAGATGATTGCGATCTGGATCCTGCATTGAGCACCAGGGCTCTTAGCCTCCACTTCTGAGACTCAGCCCACGCCCTGGGAGAGGGGAGGTGCTCTGCTCTGAAGGGGGCTGGACCAGGGCCTGCTGTGTGACCTGAAGGGGATCATGGGGTCATCAGAGGTGGCCCCTGCTGCTGTGTCTATGATGCCTCACCAGGAGGGAAGTGTGATCAGAGGGAAACTGTGGGAAAGTCCCGTGTTGGTCTCTGTGCGGGAGTTGACTGTCCTGAGTCCCTCCTGAGACAGTGGGCACAGAGGACTGTCTGTTACCCATGGTGGGGGCTTCCCTCTGTGTGTGTGTGTGGTTGGGGCTCAGGAAGGGGATTTGTTGACTCTAAACATTAAATAGGATGTTTTCCACCTTCTTGATACCCCATGAAGACTCGTGTTACTTGAGGAAGCCCAGAAGAGGAAGAGGAAAGAATAGGAGTCAGGCGTGGTCTTCTCAGGTAAGGTCATATTCTCAGTGGATTCTAGTCTATCCTTCCTGTAATGCCCTTCTCTGGACTCGCTAATCGTGTCTGAGTCTGAAGTATCCTATCTTGAATCCTGTACTTGCACACTCACCCGGGGCCTTCCCTCAGAGTCTGTCATCTCCACTTAGATCCCGTTTCCCCATGACCCGTTGACCTGACCCTTGTAAGGAGGCTCCCCTGGGTGCCGTCCTGGGCAGGGCTTCACACCCACAGGTTGGAGATGGGGTTTCAGTGCTATTGGGTAGCAGGGATTGCTTAGGGCCCATCCCGATTCCCTGTCTGCCCTCTGTCAACCAGGGAAAAGGAAGCTGCGCACTAGATGTAAGGTATTAACATGCGCAGTACCTGCTAAAATCTGGAAAAGAGACCATTAAGGGGAAATCAGATCTGAATTTTTATAGGACATTTAAAACTAAATGAGGACCTCCTTGAAAATCTGAAGTGTTTGGAAATGGAATGGAAAGTTCAGAAACAGACCTCAGATCTAGCGAGTGTTTCATTACAGCGTCTACTTTAAACTATGAAATATAGTTTGCTAATTATTTTTTCTTCTTTTTTGGCCATACGATGTAGGGTCTTAGTTCCCTGAGGAGGCATTAAACCCTGAAACCCAGTGGTGGAAGTGTGGGATCTTAACCAGTGAACTGACAGGGAATTCCCCCAACTTTCCTAATCATGCAATATTTGGTCATGGAGTAAAAAGATAAACATTGGATTTTGTTAATAACTACATCCCTTACGTTAAGGATAAAATCAAATTACTATTTTTTTAAAAATATTTTAAAAATATATATTGGCTGTACTGATCTTCATTGCAGCAGTGGCTTTTATCTAGTTCTGGTGTGTGGTGGCCACTTTTTAGTTGCAGTGTATGAGTTTCTCATTACGGTGGCTTTTCTTATCTTGCAACCCAGACTGTAGAGCACGCTGGCCTCAGTAATTTCACCTGCTGGGCTCTACAGCTCTTGCTCAGAAACTGAGGCTCATGGGCTTAGTTGCCCCTCAGCATGTGGGATCTTACCGGATCAGGCGCCACTCATATTATTTTTTAAATCTGTATATTATTTTCTCCCTTTTTTTTTTTTTTTTTTTTTTTGAGCTAGTATAAGATAAGGTTGAGGACTTCCCTGGTGGTACAGTGACTAAGAATGTTCCTGCCAATGTAGGGTGCACGGGTTCCATCCCAGGTCTAGGAAGATGCCTCAGAGCAACTAAGCCCATGGGCCACAACTGCTGGGCCTGTGCTCTAGATCCTGGGAGCCATAACTCCTGAAGCCCGCACACTCTAGAGCATGTGCTCAGAAATAAGAGACGCCACTGCAGTGAGAAGTCCGGGCATTGCAGCCGTAAGTACAGAAAGTGTACTCACAGCAACAAAGACCCAGCAAAACCAAAATAAATAAGCTTTAAAAAAGACAGAGAATGCTGACAAATTACTGAAGTGCAATCAATTCCTTTTTAATGTCCCAAAGATGCTGAAATACATATGAATAAAAGAAGACAGGAGTATCATCCCAGAATGTGTCAAAAGGCATCTTTTTGGAGAAGGGAATGGTCACCCACTCCAGTATTCTTGCCTGAAAATCCCGTGAACAGAGGAGCATGGTGGGCTACCATGAGGTCGCAAAGAGTCTGACATGACTGAGTATCTAAACAACAACATCCTCTACACACAGCAGAGTGAGCTCTGAAAAACAAATCTTAACCTCTGATTTTCCTCCTGTAGATTCTTCAGTGACTTCCAGGTACTTTTGGAATAAAGTCCTAAATCCAAAGACCTTGTAGAAAGCAGCCTCTACCTGGCATCACCCCTCTTTTTGCCCTGTGTCCCAGTCAGACTGACTGGCTTTCTGTTCACTAAATATCTTCCTGCCTCAGAGCCAGCACTCAGGGTGTACTCCCTGGTTGCATCACTCTTCGACTTCCCACCCTGCCAGTCCAAGTGTTGCTTCCTCACGGATACCTTCTCTGATTTGTCGATGTAGGTCAAGACTTTCTGTTAAAAAAAACAGGTGCCAAGCCTGCTTCAGAGCACGTGTAACAACAGTGATGTTAAAATTATGGATGTAATTGGCCGGCTGGCTGCTAGATGGTAACCTCCATCACGTTCACTGCTATATTCCCACTTTGGGGCCCATAGTTCTCTCTCAGTAAATTTTGATTGAAAGAAAAAAGTAAAGACAACTCTTCCTTGTTTCAACCAGTTGTGTGTTTATGTGTGCATATGTGAGTGCATGGATCTGTAATTCCATGGTTTTATTACAGAACATCATCTCATAAATACGTTTTATGCTTTGTAGCAGTTGAAACTGTATCTTGTGTTTTCCATAGCCTTAAGTTTTTTCTACCTCAGCACATGAGTGATGGAAATAGTGATAAGATTATTGACCTTGTGTGGATTTGTGGGAAGACAGGGTGACCCTATATAGTAACCGTTTATCTGAGTCATGTCTGCCTCTTTGCGACCCAGTAGACCATAGCCCTTCAGGCTCCTCTGTCCTTGAAATTCTCCAGGCAAGAATACAGGAGTGGATTGCAATGCCCTCCTCAGGGGAATCTTCCCCATGCAGATATCAACCCCATGTCACCTTCATTGCAGGCAGATTTTTTTACTGCCGAGCCTCCGGGGAAGCCCAGATAACCTACATATTATACTGTATATTACACTCTTCCTTGGCATTCAGAAGGAGGTAAATAGTAAATTAATTTGTGAATATTTTTCTCTCTGTCTATAATGTCCATCATTTCTTGGCTGACAAAAGATCTGGGATTCTACACCTTCATTGCTCTTCAGCTTTCTTGAACTAGTTTCAGGTATCCTCAGAAAACTCTCTGTGGATGCACTGTCCTGCTCTGGTACTTAACTCATTGATTCCTTAGGTTCAGTTGTCTCTCCCAACCACCTGACCTCGGGTGCTGTTGCCACAATTCTTAACTGTTTGAGCAATTCCTTAGAATGACAAAGTTTTCTCCCCAGTAAGATGGACACAGATCTTTCTCTAATGTGCTGTTATGTTGATGATAAGTTCATCTGTCTAAAGTCTTTAGAGTAATGCTTAGTGTGTAGGAAGTGTTGAAACACCTGTCATCAGTGTGATGATGTCATAATCATCCCCATCACAGTGTGTGTTCTTTTAAAGCCACTGTGGGCTTTGTTGTCTGAAGACACCAGTCTTGCTATAACTCATCAAGATAGTGAATATCACTTAGTGTGTAGAGTGTAACAATTCTGCATAGACAACTCACTGATTGAATTTTATTTGTATATTCTTCATGTATTGTCCACACAAGTGACAAATTCATATTGATTGGAAGATGTCATAGTCTTATGAAACAACCTGGAAATTAGAGACCCACAGTTTGTTCCAAATAGCTTTTAGTGGATCTATCCGACTATTACATTACCTGAATTGATCCTTATCCCTCTCACCTTTTCTTGTTTCATGCGAAAATAAGAATTCTCCTCAGCGCCTGTTAGTGAAATGTGCTTTCATTTCAGACACAGTTGACCATCAAGGATGTGGACATCAAGTTCACTCCAGAGGAGTGGGAATGCCTGGACCCTGCTCAGAGGCCCTTGTACTGGGACGTGATGCTGTCTGTGGGTGAGGATCGCTTCCCTGTGCAGTTGGAATCTGGTTTTGGGTATCTCTGCCTTTTCCCTCTGTGTCTCTTGGGAGCCCCTGTTTTGCTTGGCTGAGTTCATAGGTCTGTTGATTCAGACTTCAAAAAATTTCGTGATTGGCATCAGGGGTTTAAGCTTGTCCTTTCTTCAGGTACTCTGCCCACTGTATGATACACAGTTTTCCACAGCTTGAGTATTTATAAAGCTGATTTCGATCTTTGAAATATCCAGTTCCCTATTTTCTACCCCTGTGTTCTTGGTTCAGTAGTTCTTAGAAAGGAACTAGATACACGGATGCCTGTGTGCTCAGTTGCTACAGTCGTGCCTCTTTGTGACCCAGTGGACCGTAGCCTCTGTCCATGAGATTCTCCCAGCAAGAATGCTGGAGTGAGTTGCCATGCCCTCTTCCAGGGAATCTTCCCCACACGGGGATAGAACCCACATCTCCTGCATGGCGGGTGGATACTTTACCTTTGAGCCCCAGGGAAGCCCAGGTATCAGTGTATTATACTGTATATTGTACTATTCAGAAGGATGCTGATATTAAATTAATTTGTGAATATGTTTCTGTCCTTCTGTAATGTCCATCACTTCTTGGCTGACAAAAGAGGTGGGATTCTACACCTGGCAATGCAGGAGGCACAGGGTCTAGGTCCTCTCTAAAGCAGGCCTATGAGCTTGCTTCTAGTCTGGCTGGACACTGCCCTGACTGCCTGCTGTGAGTGCAAGGCTTGCAGCACCAGAGATAGGATAGGGGACAAATCTTGAGATTGTCGAGCCCTTGGGGGCCCTGGCCTACTCAGCTGCAGGCTTAGCAATATTTTAAGTTTTATAAGACAAACAAATAGCATTAATATGCAACCAGAGCTGCTATTTGCTCACAGGTTCCTGATTATATCAGTTAGCGTCCTGGGATTATAAATGGGAACCCAAAACTACAATCTTTGAAGTCTCACCCATGACTGGAACAGGCTGCCTGGGATCCTTTCTTCACTGGGTCTCCAGTTGTGCTATACCGCAGGACTTCCCAGCGCTTTTTGAGTCTGGATGTTGGTCAGAACCCAATTTGATGATGTATCTTCTGCTGTTTCTACTTCTCTTTGCTTTTATTGTTAGCATATTGAAAGTTAGCTAGATAATTCTATAATAAGAATTTGTGTTATTTATTCCTACAGAATGAGTGGCTTATTTTGTCAACAAATCTTTGAACCTGAGACGAAAGTGACAACTTCTGCAAAACTTTAATTGACCCTGTGAGCAGTATTTGTGAGACAAAATGCCACTCTGTAAGAAGAAAGAGGCTAAGGTTGATGAAGTTTTTATTCCCTAATGCAAAGATTCGCCTTTCTACTAGTTAGCTAATAATGGGACGTCTTCACTGGATGGTGTGAGAATTGGAACCTTAAATTCAAGAGGGCTGTACCCTTAGAAGTTACTGAATGTTTGTGATTCTCACACGGTGAGAAAGGATAAGAATCTGCTTTGCTGGATGAGAGGCTGAATCCTTCTCTCTCCTACCATANAAACAACCTGGAAATTAGAGACCCACAGTTTGTTCCAAATAGCTTTTAGTGGATCTATCCGACTATTACATTACCTGAATTGATCCTTATCCCTCTCACCTTTTCTTGTTTCATGCGAAAATAAGAATTCTCCTCAGCGCCTGTTAGTGAAATGTGCTTTCATTTCAGACACAGTTGACCATCAAGGATGTGGACATCAAGTTCACTCCAGAGGAGTGGGAATGCCTGGACCCTGCTCAGAGGCCCTTGTACTGGGACGTGATGCTGTCTGTGGGTGAGGATCGCTTCCCTGTGCAGTTGGAATCTGGTTTTGGGTATCTCTGCCTTTTCCCTCTGTGTCTCTTGGGAGCCCCTGTTTTGCTTGGCTGAGTTCATAGGTCTGTTGATTCAGACTTCAAAAAATTTCGTGATTGGCATCAGGAGTTTAAGCTTGTCCTTTCTTCAGGTACTCTGCCCACTGTATGATACACAGTTTTCCACAGCTTGAGTATTTATAAAGCTGATTTCGATCTTTGAAATATCCAGTTCCCTATTTTCTACCCCTGTGTTCTTGGTTCAGTAGTTCTTAGAAAGGAACTAGATACACGGATGCCTGTGTGCTCAGTTGCTACAGTCGTGCCTCTTTGTGACCCAGTGGACCGTAGCCTCTGTCCATGAGATTCTCCCAGCAAGAATGCTGGAGTGAGTTGCCATGCCCTCTTGCAGGGAATCTTCCCCACACGGGGATAGAACCCACATCTCCTGCATGGCGGGTGGATACTTTACCTTTGAGCCCCAGGGAAGCCCAGGTATCAGTGTATTATACTGTATATTATACTATTCAGAAGGATGCTGATATTAAATTAATTTGTGAATATGTTTCTGTCCTTCTGTAATGTCCATCACTTCTTGGCTGACAAAAGAGGTGGGATTCTACACCTGGCAATGCAGGAGGCACAGGGTCTAGGTCCTCTCTAAAGCAGGCCTATGAGCTTGCTTCTAGTCTGGCTGGACACTGCCCTGACTGCCTGCTGTGAGTGCAAGGCTTGCAGCACCAGAGATAGGATAGGGGACAAATCTTGAGATTGTCGAGCCCTTGGGGGCCCTGGCCTACTCAGCTGCAGGCTTAGCAATATTTTAAGTTTTGTAAGACAAACAAATAGCATTAATATGCAACCAGAGCTGCTATTTGCTCACAGGTTCCTGATTATATCAGTTAGCGTCCTGGGATTATAAATGGGAACCCAAAACTACAATCTTTGAAGTCTCACCCATGACTGGAACAGGCTGCCTGGGATCCTTTCTTCACTGGGTCTCCAGTTGTGCTATACCGCAGGACTTCCCAGCGCTTTTTGAGTCTGGATGTTGGTCAGAACCCAATTTGATGATGTATCTTCTGCTGTTTCTACTTCTCTTTGCTTTTATTGTTAGCATATTGAAAGTTAGCTAGATAATTCTATAATAAGAATTTGTGTTATTTATTCCTACAGAATGAGTGGCTTATTTTGTCAACAAATCTTTGAACCTGAGACGAAAGTGACAACTTCTGCAAAACTTTAATTGACCCTGTGAGCAGTATTTGTGAGACAAAATGCCACTCTGTAAGAAGAAAGAGGCTAAGGTTGATGAAGTTTTTATTCCCTAATGCAAAGATTCGCCTTTCTACTAGTTAGCTAATAATGGGACGTCTTCACTGGATGGTGTGAGAATTGGAACCTTAAATTCAAGAGGGCTGTACCCTTAGAAGTTACTGAATGTTTGTGATTCTCACACGGTGAGAAAGGATAAGAATCTGCTTTGCTGGATGAGAGGCTGAATCCTTCTCTCTCCTACCATAAAATGAAAGTGAAAGTCACTCAGTCGTGTTGGACTCCTTGCGACCCCATGGACTATAGAGTCCATGGAATTCTCCAGGCCAGAATACTGGAGTGATTCACCTTTCCCTTCTCCATGGGATCTTCCCAACCCAGGAATCAGACCCAGTCTTCCAAATTGCAGGAGGATTCTTTACCAACTGAGCCTCTGTTGTCCCCTCTCCTACCTTCAATCTTTCCCAGCATCAGGGTCTTTTCCAATGAGTCGGTTGTTTGCATCAGGTGGCCCGAGTATTGGAATTTCAGCTTCGGCATAAGTTATAAGGGCTACTCTGCAGTTGTACGCGCAGGCCCCTCATGCCAGTGATTTCTCTTTTTGTGGTATGTGGGCTCTGTGCGTGTACTCAGTAGTTGTGAATCCTGATTCACAGGATCTTCAGTTGGATCCCACAGGCTTAGTTGCTCCAAAGCATGTGGGAAGTTCCTGGATCGGATGTGTGCCCTGTATCAGCAGGCAGATTCTTTACCTCTGAGCCACAGGGAGGCCCCAAAACTTGTTCGTTTACATGTATCTTGGAGCCAATGAACTGAGTAAATTAAGGTTACTGTATAGAATGGCAATTGCAATATTGAATGGCCTTTTTTTTGGCCTTTTTTTAAGCAGAGAGTGTTTCATTTATTGATTCTTTGTTATTTAAAGACGACCGCCTTTATGTTTTACACAGTATAACTGACATGAAACGCTTCTAATTATAAAATGCCTGTATGTCTATCTACTGACAGATTTATAGGAGGTATTTAGAAAAGTGTTCTTTCTTTTTTATATATATAATTAGGGAATTACCTGACATTCCAGTGGATAGGATTCAGCACTTTCAATGCAGTGATTTTGGGTTTAATCCATGGTCAGGGAACTAAGATCTCCTAAGCCCCATGATGTGGGGGCCAGGGAGACTGTTTTAACAAGTTCTTTATTTTCACTATACAGTACATTAGAATACTTCTTTTGGATTATTTACCACTACACTGTATTTCCTCTTTGATCCTTGTTTACTCAGTCCAGTCTGACTGTTTGTGATCTCATGGACTGTAGCCCTCCAATCTCCCTGTCCATGGATTTTTACTGTTTTTCTCCTCAATTATGAGACAGAAGTGTATTTACTACCAAGTAGAATGAGCTTTGAGGTCATGGTGGGGAAATACCTTTTTCTTTGAGGCCTGACATGAGTTTGCATAAAGTGAATGTTTTCCTGATTCTATCTTTGAAACTTGGCTACCCTAAAATTAATTTGAATTCTATGTGATTCCTGTTTTTTTTTTCTTTTTTTTTTTTTTTTTAAGAATTCTGTTCCTTTAGTGTTCCTTATATTTTTAAGTTCATCATTGGGAAGATTAATAATTCTGTTCAGGATGGGTATGACTTTTGATATAATATCATGTGCTCAACATGAAAGAATTTATTTATGAATTGTAATTAATAGGATACCTATAGTTCTTTATATCTTGTAGGTGTGTCTCATATACATATGACCAAGAAATTACAAGCAAAAAGAAACAGTGGAAAAGGAGAAATTTTGCAAAGAGTGATGTTTGGAAGAGCTGAAACCTATGAAACCAAAGATTTTTTTCCTCGGGAAGATACAGGAAACTGTGCATGGTTTTGAGAGTCTGTGGACAGCTGCTGAAAGAAATGGCAAAGGAATGTCTGTATCCCATAACAGAAACCTCACTGGTGAAAGAGATCATCAGAGTAGAAATGATGTAGAAGATAAGCCTGTTGAAATGCATAGATCAAGCTTTCATGATGAATTGCAGATGCTTCAGTCTGAAGGGACAGTTTCTGAATGTAGTCAGCTTGTGACGAATATCAACAGTAGTACCTCAGGTTTGCCACCTCAGAGAACTTGTAGTGTCCATAAACGCAATTCTCATAAACATGAGAGTGCTGTTATGCATCCCTCGGAACTGGCACCACACCAGGAAGCACACAAGAAAAAAATCTTACAAATGTAATGAGTGTGATGTAATGTTTTTTCAGGACTCAGAACTCAACTAGACATCAAAGAATCCATACAGGAAGAAAACCATTATAAAGGTGATGTGTGTGGCAAAGCCCTTAATGATAGGGTGAGCCTTGCAGTTCATCAGAGAAATCATATTGGAGAGAAGCCACATACATGTGATGTGTGTAGAAAGGCCTTTACTTACAAAAAAAGCCACACACTTCATCAGACCCTTCATACTGGAGAGAAATCATATAAATGTAATGTATGTGGCCGTGGCTATACTCGAAAGTCAAAACTTGAAATTCATCAGAGAATTCATACTGGAGAGAATTCTTATAAATGTGATGTATGTGGCCGTGGCTTTACTGGAAAGAGACATCTTGGAACTCATCGGAGAATTCATACTGAAGAGAAACCTTACAAATGTAATAGCTGTGACAAACGTTTTTTTACACTGTCATCCTTAAATATACATCAGGCAGTTTATACAGGTAAGANTATACTCGAAAGTCAAAACTTGAAATTCATCAGAGAATTCTTATAAATGTGATGTATGTGGCCGTGGCTTTACTGGAAAGAGACATCTTGGAACTCATCGGAGAATTCATACTGAAGAGAAACCTTACAAATGTAATAGCTGTGACAAACGTTTTTTTACACTGTCATCCTTAAATATACATCAGGCAGTTTATACAGGTAAGAAAACATGTAAATGTAATTTATGTGGCAAAATATTCAGTTCCAGAGGTNTACTGAAGAGAAACCTTACAAATGTAATAGCTGTGACAAACGTTTTTTTACACTGTCATCCTTAAATATACATCAGGCAGTTTATACAGGTAAGAAAACATGTAAATGTAATTTATGTGGCAAAATATTCAGTTCCAGAGGTAACTTTGCAGTTCATCAGAGAACTCACACTGGAGAGAAACCATATAAATGTGATATGTGTGGAAAGGCCTTCACTGGCAAAGAAAGCCATGCACTTCATCAGATCCTTCATACTGGAGAGAAACCATGTAAATGTGAAGTATGTGGCAAGGCCTTTATTGTAAATGGAAGCCTTACATCTCATCAGAAAATTCATACCAGAGAGAAACCATGTAACTGTGATGTATGTGGCAAGGCCTTTAATATAAATGGAAGCCTTACATCTCATCGGTATATTCATACTGGAGAGAAACCATATAAATGTGATATATGTGGTAAGGCCTTTAGTGTAAATGNCAGTTTTCATACACAGACTCTTGGCTTCTAACAGCACAGACCCTGGCCCCATGGGCAAGATTTTGCACAAACATACAGGAACAGAGTAGGGTATTTGTGGCCCAACCACTCAGAAAAAAGAAGCACCCAAAAACCTTATATTCCAGGGAGATCCAGTGGAACTCCCACTACTGCCCCCACCATACATTCCCCTGACTCCACAAGCCCTGGCACAGCTAGTGCCAGGCCCATTGCCAGACAGGCCACCTCCTTCTATGTCCCCCTGCATCACCTCATGAGCAAGACTCCAGCCCTGAGCCAGCAGGGAAGTGGCTCTGCTCAGCCGGACAATCTAACTAGCTGGCCACAGCCCATCAGATGCCCCTGCAAGAAACTCAAGATCCTCAACAAGTGAAGGAGGATGGCTTAGTCCAGCCTGGCCTCTCCATCTTCTATTACCAGCCCTTCAGCACTACTGATCTCCTAAACTGGAAACACCATAACCCAGTGTACTCTGATAAACCACAGGCTATAATTGACCTACTGGAGTCCATTTTCCACACTAATCAGCCTACATGGGACAACTGTTATCAGCTCCTTATGTCTCTCTCCACCACTGAGGAAAGGCGATGCATTTTGACAGAAGCCCAAAAATGGCTCCGAAGACAAGCCTTCACAGAGAGCTTAGATGTAGAAGGATGGGCATGAGAAGCGATGCCAGAGATGAGACTTAATTGGGATTTCAATACCAGAGAAGGACAAGAAACCTTGGGTCGCTACTGTGATGCCCTTCTACATGGACTTCAAACAGGAGTCAAAAAGCCCACCAATATGTCCAAAATTACAACAATAATCCAAAAAGTGGATGAGATCCCCACGGTTTTCTGTGAAACACTGTGTGAAGTGTTCCAGACACAGACCCTGTTTGATGCTGAGACAGCTGAGACTCAATGAATGATTAACCCTGGCTTTGTGGCCCAATCCTGTGCAGACATCCAACAAAAGCTCCAAAAACTGGAAGGCTTTGGCTGGTATGAATGTCATACAGCTCCTGGAGGTAACAAATAAAGTCTTTGTGAACCGAGACCGTGAAGCCCAACAAGAAGCAGATAAAAGAATGGAACAGAAAGCAGCCCTGCTAGCAGTGGCACTGAGGAGCTCAGATCAAGTGAAACAGTTTCCTCATGGAAAGGGGAAACTAAGAAAAGTCTACCTCTATGCCACGACCAGTGTGCCTATTGCAGAGACCAGACAATAGAGGAATGAGTGCCCCCACCGCAGAGGGGCATCTAAAGGGTCGAAGAAGTTCAGTCGACCCAGCACAGAAAGGTACCAGCCTGAGCCAACTGTCCAAAACCTTTTCAGCCTGGCTGGAGCAGAATCAGACCAGGAAAGACCGGGATCCCTGATCATGGGCCCCCGGGAGCCCAGGGTCACAATGAAATTACAGGGCCAATCAATGACTTTTATGGTGGATACCACTGTGGTAATCACACCTGTGGCTCCCCTCAGGCCAAACAGCAACTGTTGTTGGGACCACAGGGAACATAGCAGCCTGCTCATTTTGCAAGGCCTGTTCATGTCAGGTAGGGGGCCATCTGGTGACTCATGAATTTCTCTACTTACCGGAATGCCCCATTCCCCTGCTGGGTAGGGGCTTACTGACAAAACTGAGGGCAGAAATCACCTTTGCCCCCAGAAAGCCTGCAAGCCTGACCTTGGGGAGACAGTCGGCTCTGATGATGGCCATGACCATGCCCAGGGAAGATGAATGGCATCGCTATTGCTCAGGGAGGGAACAAATAAATCCCCCCCNCTCTGATAAACCACAGGCTATAATTGACCTACTGGAGTCCATTTTCCACACTAATCAGCCTACATGGGACAACTGTTATCAGCTCCTTATGTCTCTCTCCACCACTGAGGAAAGGCGATGCATTTTGACAGAAGCCCAAAAATGGCTCCGAAGACAAGCCTTCACAGAGAGCTTAGATGTAGAAGGATGGGCATGAGAAGCGATGCCAGAGATGAGACTTAATTGGGATTTCAATACCAGAGAAGGACAAGAAACCTTGGGTCGCTACTGTGATGCCCTTCTACATGGACTTCAAACAGGAGTCAAAAAGCCCACCAATATGTCCAAAATTACAACAATAATCCAAAAAGTGGATGAGATCCCCACGGTTTTCTGTGAAACACTGTGTGAAGTGTTCCAGACACAGACCCTGTTTGATGCTGAGACAGCTGAGACTCAATGAATGATTAACCCTGGCTTTGTGGCCCAATCCTGTGCAGACATCCAACAAAAGCTCCAAAAACTGGAAGGCTTTGGCTGGTATGAATGTCATACAGCTCCTGGAGGTAACAAATAAAGTCTTTGTGAACCGAGACCGTGAAGCCCAACAAGAAGCAGATAAAAGAATGGAACAGAAAGCAGCCCTGCTAGCAGTGGCACTGAGGAGCTCAGATCAAGTGAAACAGTTTCCTCATGGAAAGGGGAAACTAAGAAAAGTCTACCTCTATGCCATGACCAGTGTGCCTATTGCAGAGACCAGACAATAGAGGAATGAGTGCCCCCACCGCAGAGGGGCATCTAAAGGGTCGAAGAAGTTCAGTCGACCCAGCACAGAAAGGTACCAGCCTGAGCCAACTGTCCAAAACCTTTTCAGCCTGGCTGGAGCAGAATCAGACCAGGAAAGACCGGGATCCCTGATCATGGGCCCCCGGGAGCCCAGGGTCACAATGAAATTACAGGGCCAATCAATGACTTTTATGGTGGATACCACTGTGGTAATCACACCTGTGGCTCCCCTCAGGCCAAACAGCAACTGTTGTTGGGACCACAGGGAACATAGCAGCCTGCTCATTTTGCAAGGCCTGTTCATGTCAGGTAGGGGGCCATCTGGTGACTCATGAATTTCTCTACTTACCGGAATGCCCCATTCCCCTGCTGGGTAGGGGCTTACTGACAAAACTGAGGGCAGAAATCACCTTTGCCCCCAGAAAGCCTGCAAGCCTGACCTTGGGGAGACAGTCGGCTCTGATGATGGCCATGACCATGCCCAGGGAAGATGAATGGCATCGCTATTGCTCAGGGAGGGAACAAATAAATCCCCCCCCAGACTGCTAAAAGAATTCCCTGATGTCTGGGCAGCAGGGGCCCAGGTTCGGCCAGAAACTATATGCCCATTGTAGTGGACCTGAGGCCAGGAGCCACTCCTGTTAGAAACAGTATCCAGTACCAAGGGAGGCACGCCTGGGAATTTAGGACCACATCCAGCGCCTATGAGATACTGAGATCCTAATCGGATGTCAGTCTCGCTGGAACACTCAGCTCTTACCAGTCAAAAAGTCTGGAGGGAACGACTACCACCCTGCCCACTGTTGACCTTTGCACTGTCAACAATGCAGTCATCACCAAATCTCTGCACTCTCCAGAGTCTCTTACCGGCTCAGACAAGCTGGTTCACCTGCCTGGATCTCAAGGAAACATTCTTCTGCCTCCAACCATCCAACCAACCAGCCCTTGTTCGCCTTTGAATAGGAAGATCCACACACTGGGAGAAAGATACAGCTGACTTGGACCTTACTGCCACAAGGCTTCAAAAACTCACCTACCATGTACCTTGCTGCATTTCCCAGAAAAGCTTTCAACTGCACCCCACTCCAGTACGTGGATGAGCCGTTGCTAGCCAGTCCCACCCAGGGGACTGCTGGAGGCACCAAAGCCCTGCTGGCTCTACTCTCCACCACAGCGCACAAGGTATCATGGGAAAAGGGCATCAGGTGCTCGGACATGAGAGGAAGCAAGCCATCTGTTAAATAGCTCGGCCGAACACCAAGAAAGAAATCAGTGAGTTCCTCGGAGCTTCTGGATTCTGCCAGGTCAGGATTCTGCCAAGCCTTTGTTTAAAGCCACAGCAGCGTCTGATAAGGACCCCCTGGGGTAGGGACCTGAACAGGAAAAGGCCTTTGGGAAGATAAAAAGTCTTGACCAGTGCTCCAGCATTAGGGCTGCCACATGTAACACGGAACTTTAACCTCTTTGTACATGAAAAAATCACACTGCACTGGGGGGTCCTCACACAAACAGTTGGGCCATGGCAGCGCCCAGTCGCATACCTGTCCAAACCACTGGATCCAGTGGCCACAGGATGGCTGCTATGCCTCTGGGCATTAGCTGTCACTGTGGTTTGGTCAGAGAAGCAGATAAGCTTACTCTAGGACAAAATATAAATGTAAAGGTTCCGCATGCTGTTACTGCCCTGATGAACAGCCAGGGGCATAAGTGGTTGACCACCTCCAGGATGACTCACTATGAAGAACTGCTTTGCAGAAACCCACAGGTCCATCTCGAGACTGTGGACACTGAACCCCACCACATTTTTACCTACAGAAGTGGGAATCCCCGACCGTAACTGTGAGGAGCTCATAGATGAAATTTACTCAAGCAGGCTGGACCTAATGGACACTCCCCTCCAGAACCCCAAACTGGAACAGTTCACTGACGGAAGCAGTTTCATCCAAGACGGGCAGTACAAACCAGGCTCTGCCATAACAACACCTGACGAGATAGTGAAGGCTGAGGCCTTGCTACAGGGGTGGTCACCATGCAGGCTGAGCTATGGGCATTCCCCCAGGCACTATGGCATGCCACAGGGAAAGGAGTCAACTTCTATACCGAGGCAAGTTATGCCTTTGCTAATTTACATATACATGGAGCCATTTATAAAGAAAGAGGCCTATTGACAGTGGGAGGAAAGGCGATTAAACTACAAAAAAGAAATCCTTCAGCTGTTAGAAGCAGTCTGGAAGCCTTCCCAAGTGGCAGTCAATCATTGTAAAGGCCATCAGCGAGGAAATGATCCAGTCAGCAATGGGAATCGGTTGGCGACCAGACAGCCAAGGAGGCAGCAACCCGTCCGAGCCCCACAGTGGGCCCCGAGTCAATCTTTAAGGTCCTCTTGGCAACAGAATTGCCTCCATCCCCGAGATATACCAAGGAAGAAGATCAATGGGCTCTAAATGAGGGAGGAATAAAAGAAAAGGAGGGCTGATGGAAGATCCCAGACCAAAGACTCTGTCTCCAGCAATACAGAAATCCAGTTGGAAAAACAACATCATGAGAAAACTCGTTTAGGAAAAACTGCACTGGACAGCTTACTGAGCCGCTACTATTTCCTAAGCTCCCAACCCTGTGTGCCTAGATCAGTGCTAGATGTATGACTCGTGTGCAAACAATGCCAGGCAACAACCAAGACCCAACCCAGGGGTGCTGACCATTGGGACACTGCCCTTTGAAGATCTAGAAGTGGACTTTACTGAAGTCAAGCCCTATAGGGGCCATAAATATTTCCTTGTGGTAGTCTACACCTGCTCGGGATGGGCTGAAGCCACCCCCATGTGCACTGAACAGACACGAGAAGTGACCAAGGCCCTGTGAAGAGACATGATCCCGAGATATGGGCTCCCTCTCTCCATAGGGTCTGACAATGGGCCAGCTTTTGTATCTCAGGTAAGCCAAACTCTATCCAGGACACTGGGAATCAACTGGAAGCTTCACACTGCTTACAGCCCACAGAGCTCAGGGAAAGTTGAACGCATGAACTGTACCCTCAGGACTACCTTACCTAAACTCTGTCAGGAGACCAGTTATCTTGGATCGACATGTTACCCCCCAGCCTTACTCCAAGCCCGATACACCATGAGTCCTCAGGCTATTCTCCCTTTGAGATCTTATATGGGAGAAAACCCCCAAGGATAGGAAAACTCAAGGGAAACCTCCAACAAATAGCTGACCTGGAGATGTCCCAACACCTCCAGATCCTGGGAAAGGTCTTCCACCATATTGCCTGAGAAACCTTAGAAAGGACACCTGTTCCTTGGGGCAACTGGGTTCATCCCAATCACCCAGGAGATGAAATATGGGTTAAAGACTGGAAAAAAACAACCACGTCAGCAAGTTGGGACAGGCCCTCACACGGCTGTCCTGGCAACCCCTACTGCTGTTAAAGTTACAGGTGTCATCCCTTGGATCCACCACACCAGAGTCAAGAAGACAGCGGCTTCCTGTAATGAGGACACCTGGAAAACAGTTCGGGACCCTGAAAATCCCCTCAAGGTCTGGTTCCAAAAACAATGGCCCTCGCCTACGAAAGACTCTGAGCCCTGCTCTAGTCACTCCAGAAGCTGACTAGTCCATGCAAGGCAGAAGCTTGAGACTTCTTCAGCCTTGCTCCAACCACACTCCAGCAGCTGTTTGGTCAACACATGGCAGAAGTTTAAGGATCTGGCTATCAAAATATCAATGGATATTTATTGTCAACCTGGCCTCTATCTCTGATTAGTATTATTGCTGTGCTCTTTGCTACAGGACTGGCTTCAGTCACAGCCCAGGACTGGGATATGGGTCAGAAGCTGCAGTTAGCGCTCTGTTATCTCATCGTAGTGGGAAGCTTCATTCTTATTAGATGTCTCTTATGATCAGTTCTCCCTACTAACTAAATTGGTCCACGGTATAACTGACCTCCCTTCACAATAGATTCATTTGCTATAGCCGTGACAACCCAAAGATGCAGAGAAAACCTTTTGCTAGTGTTCAGTTATCTGTTATACTTTTGATGTCCCTTGCTGTAACAGATGGTACCATTCCTTATCCATCATGCACCTGTCAACATTACAGTCAATCCATGGAAAATCGCTTACTTAACCATCAGCTAAAACAATGTATAGATAGCCAATCCCATAGGCTGATCACCTACTACCTTCATAACCATGTGATGTATATCCAGGGTCCTGGTGCCAAAAATGTTTTCCAGTTATGCTCCCCACTGCTGCTACCTTTCCGCCACTAAAGGATCCAAACCCTGGGTGGTATTCTGACACCATGGCATCGCCACATGCCCCCGCACCTCCATCTACCCCCAAATGCCACGCAGATGTTACAACACAGAACAGCTGTCTGTCTGCCAAATAAATGGAAAAATCTACTGGACAGGGACAATAATGCAGACAAATGAAATCGCGGACCAACTTTGCCCTAAAAATCAGCCTCTGCCAGTTGGCAGTATGACGCAGGTTACAAAGTTAACTCCCCCTTAGGCCCTTGTCTGTACCAAGTTCTTAACGCAACTCATCACCTTCTTAATGACACCAACCCCCAGCTAGCCAGGGATTGCTGGCTTTGCTTGTCCTTAGGAGCTCCACAGTATTTAGCTACACCAGTACCATTAAATATTGCAACAGCCATGGGAACTCCTATAGATCCACCCTTACAAGGGCCAGTCTTTTTTTAAATATAAATTTATTTTAATTGGAAGCTAATTACTTTACAATATTGTATTGGTTTTGCCATACATCAACATGAATCCACCACAGGTGTACATGTGTTCCCCATCCTGAATCCCCCACCCACCTCCCTCCCTGTACCATCCCTCTGGGTCATCCCAGTGCACCAGCCCTAAGCATCCTGTATCATGCATCGAACCTGGACTAGTGATTCATATCATATATGATAGTATACATGTTTCAATGCTATTCTCCCAAATCATCCCACCCTCGCCCTCTTCCACAGAGTCCAAAAGACTGTTCTATACATCTGTGTCTCTTTTGCTGTCTTGCATACAGGGTTATCATTAAGGGCAATGGAACTCAAAAAGTTCCAGAATGCTTTATAAGTGATGGAGGAATTGAACCTGTAGGCAGTTTAGCCAGGGACCAGTGTAACTGCCTACAGGGACCAATGTAATCATGGATTTAGGCAGTAAGGTTCCAGAATGCTTTACAAATGATGGAGGAACTGATCCTGTAGGCAGTTTAGTCAGGAACCAATGTAATCATGGATGAGTGGCCAACTCGTCCTCCCACAAACACAATATGGTGCCACCCCCATCAAGGCCTTTTCTTTGTTTGTGGGACAGATGCTTATGTCTACCAATCAACTGGATGGGTATCTGCACCTTAGCTTTCCTCACTCCCCGGATGAATATTGTCCCTAACAACCAGACTCTCATCGTACCTCTGACAGCACATCTGTAGTCAGAAAGAGCCATCCAGTTTATACCCCTATTAGCTGATTTGAAAATTATGACTGGGATAGGTATGGGAATAGGAGGAATTACTTCATCAACCACCTTCTACCATACACTATTCAAGGACTTCACAGAAGACATTGAGAGAGTAGCCACGTCTTTAGTGGCTTTACAAGACCAANATTGTCCCTAACAACCAGACTCTCATCGTACCTCTGACAGCACATCTGTAGTCAGAAAGAGCCATCCAGTTTATACCCCTACTAGCTGATTTGAAAATTATGACTGGGATAGGTATGGGAATAGGAGGAATTACTTCATCAACCACCTTCTTCCATACACTATTCAAGGACTTCGTAGAAGACATTGAGAGAGTAGCCACGTCTTTAGTGGCTTTACAAGACCAACTAGATTGTCTGGCTGAGGTCGTTTTACAGAATAGGAGAGGGCTTGACCTACTGACAGCTGAACAGGGAGGACTCTGCCTCTTTTTGAATGAAGAATGTTGCTTCTATGTAAACCAATCAGGAATAGTCAGGGACATAGCCCTACAGCTAAGGGAATGAATCATAAAAAGGAGACAGGAACTAGCGAATTCCTAGGCTAACTGGAACAATATCTGGAGCTGGGCATCGTGTCTTCTCCCTTTAACCAGTCCTCTCTTCATGTTCTTTGTGGCGCTCTTGTTTGGCCCTTGTATTCTCAATGTAATTACACAGTTCATAGCCTCTCGGAAAGAGTCCATAAAGTTACAAATGGCCATAGCTCAATATAGCCCCCCTAAACAATTGAGAGCTCCCAATGTCCTACCAAACATGAGATGATGTTTTGTACAATGAGCGATAGAAGCATCAAGAAGGGGCAATGAAGAGGAAAAGTTAAAATTTACCTCTTTCTCCTCCTGCCTTTGTAACTCAGCTTGCTCCTTGCAAATTCTACCTCATGTAGGTCTCAGAAAGTGGGGACTCACAGTTCTAGGAACTGGAGCTTATCTCACTCACCCTTGTCCTGCTCTTTGGAATTGCTCTAGCCCCTGCAAACCTACCTTATCATGCCTGTCCATGTAGAAAAACTCTAACCCCTTTGTTCAGGGCTCAGAGCTTAGAGTGTTAAAAACCTCTGGGCCCGCCGATGTAATAAACTTGAGTTCTCCAACTATCTGAATGTGGTGCTTGGTTTCTTGAGTACTGGTTTCTGCAACAAAACCACACAAATGGAATTTATATAACAAAGCTTGCAGCCACAAGGAATGACTTTGCAGATTATCTGAAAATCAATACTGCAGTGAAAACTTACAAATGTAGTGGATGCAGTAAGGTATATGAAGTTTTTGGCTTTCAGAAAAGTCAAACTAGAGGAAAACTGTGGTAGATGTGGCAAAGCCTTGATTCTGTATTCAGACCTAACTAATCCTCAGGTAATTCTGAGTTGAAATCTTACCCTCGTAATGCATGTAGTAAGACTTTTGGAAGGCATTCAGTTTTNAAGCTTGCAGCCACAAGGAATGACTTTGCAGATTATCTGAAAATCAATACTGCAGTGAAAACTTACAAATGTAGTGGATGCGGTAAGGTATATGAAGTTTTTGGCTTTCAGAAAAGTCAAACTAGAGGAAAACTGGTAGATGTGGCAAAGCCTTGATTCTGTATTCAGACCTAACTAATCCTCAGGTAATTCTGAATTGAAATCTTAGCCTCGTAATGCATGTAGTAAGACTTTTGGAAGGCATTCAGTTTTTTACAAAACGTGAGAAAATACATATGATGAGAATCCATACCTTCAGAGCACAGTCAATCACTCCAGTGGAGGAAATCATATAATCTGTGTGGCCAGGATTTCAGTAACGGGCTAATCATCCCCATCATCAGAGAATTAATAATGCAGAGAAACCTTAAAAATATGAGTGTGGTAGATCCTTCAGGTAGTATTCAAGCCTAAAAAAAAATCAGGTGACCCATACTCCAGAGACCTTACAAATGTAATCAATGTGGCCAGGTTTCTTGTTTACACCTTAGGCTTCTTGAGAATACTCACACTAGATAAAAATTGCATCAATGTAATAAGTGTGTCCGGGTTTTTTAGGCAACAATCTGAAGTCAGGCTTCAGTAAAGAAGTCATTTTGGAGAGAAAGCTTACAAGTGACATGAGTATGTAAAACCTTTACTCAGGATCACATCTCACCATCCATCAGATCATCCATACTAGAGAGAACCTTACCAATGTAGAATATGTGGCAAGGCTTTTAGGTACCCCCTGTATCTGTGTTCACCAAATACTTTATACTTAGAAATGCAACTCTTATGACAGTTGTGACGATTACTGCTCACTCTTTAGGCATCTAAGAATATATATCCTGGAGATAAACCACACTAATACAATATTTGTGGAATTTTACCCAAACATCAAAGTTGGAAAAGATTTTGAAACAATGCTTTACAAATGCAATGGAGGTGGAGAAAGTTTCAGCTTGTGTTGAAGTATTAGACAACAAGACTCTATAGTAAAGAGAAGTCTTGGAACTGGATGAGGAAGGACTTTCTGCAGGCTTCAGAGTGCACTAAACTTCAGAATACATGTCTTTCAGAGAAACCACACAGAAGTAATGTGCACGCTAAAGCTTTACCACAAAGATCAAAACGATGGAATATGAGAGGTTTTATATGGAGGGCAAGCTTACACAGGTAATGAATTTTTTCATGAGATATTCATGCTTTGGGCATAATGAGGTGATTTATGCAGGTCAGAAACTACAGATACACTGAATTTGGAAATACATTAAAGAAAACGTATTTCCTCAAGATTCCACCCAAGATTCATATTAGGGAGAATCCTTAGAATTGTAATGACTTTCATAAAATTTGGGGACAGTTTTTACAATAAATCACATGAGATTATTCATTTTAGGAATAAATAAATCTTTAATTTCCCAACAATTTACCTACTGTGTTCTGGCAGTATAATTAATTATGTTAAGTACATTGAAATTTTATGACCAGTGGAAATGACTCCTAATCTTTAGTATGTATTTAATTACTTGAGTTTTCTTGAGGAGGCAGCATTATTTTTTATGCCATTTCCACAAGGTTTGAAAACTTAGAGAATTTCATGATGGTTTCTGCAAAGAAATCAGTAAAATGAGGGACAGACTTCATTAGATGTGCATCATTAATATCCATCTTTCATGGTAAACAGAGACACTAAAATATCAAATTCAATGCAGTGTGAATTAGGATCAGTGAGGGACAGTGAACCATGTCAACCCATGACATGACTCAGCATGCTCATTATGTTCAGGATGCCCTTCTGTACACTGGCCAGCATGGTTATAGGACTGAATGCTGTACCATCTGACCATGTAAAGAGCAAACTGTACATTAAGGGAGTTCAGCTTTTCATGGCAGGAGAGTTGATAGCTTAGTGGAGACAGCTTACATGGGAGAAATTGTACTAGGGAAATGTTAGTCATTTTCTCCCTTGACTGGCAATTGCTCTTGCATATAAATGATTAATGGAAACGTATTCTTGGAATCAAGATTGCCGGGAGAAATATCAATAACCGTAGATATGTAGATGACACCACCCTTATGGCAGAAAGTGAAGAGGAACTAAAAAGCCTCTTGATGTAAGTGAAAGAGGAGAGCGAAAAAGTTGGCTTAAAGCTCAACATTCAGAAAACTAAGATCATGGCATTTGGTCCCACATTTCATGGGAAATAGATGGGGAAACAGTGAAAACAGTGTGAGACTTTATTTTGGGGAGCTCCAAAATCACTGCAGATGGTGATTGCAGCCATGAAATTAAAAGATGCTTACTGCTTGGAAGGAAAGTTATGACCAACTTAGATAGCATATTCAAAAGCAGAGAGATTACTTTGCCAACAAAGGTCCATCTAGTCAAGGCTATGGTTTTTCCAGTGGTCATGTATGGATGTGAGAGTTGGACTGTGAAGAAGGCTGAGAGTCGAAGAATTGATGCTTTTGAACTGTGGTGTTGGAGAAGACTCTTGAGAGTCCCTTGGACTGCAAGCAGATCCAACCAGTCCATTCTAAAGGAGATCAGTCCTGGGTGTTCATTGGAAAGACTGATGCTAAAGCTGAAACTCCAATACTTAGGCCACCTCATGTGAAGAGTTGACTTATTGGAAAAGACATTGATGCTGGGAGGGATAAGGGGCAGGAAGAGAAGGGGACAACAGAGGATGAGATGGTTGGATGGCATCACCAACTCGATGGACATGAGTTTGAGTGACTCTGAGACTTGGTGATGGACAGGGAGGCCTGGTGTGCTGCAATTCCTGGGGTCGCAAAGAGTCAGACATGACTGAGTGACTGAACTGAACTGAACTGATTCTTGGAAATTGAAGAGAGCAGATTTTTTTTGAAAAAAAAAAAATTGAGTCAAAAGAAACAGAAACCTATGAGTGTGTGTCTGCTTTGTCATTAACTGCTGCCATTTATGTTGTGTCTCTGTTTTATTCAGAATGTAGCTTAAGTCTTGTGCTCTAATAAAATTTGTATCATTTTTCTATAACCCTGAATAAATTTAAGTTATATCTCTTTTTGAACTTGGAGCATTCTGAAATAAATGATTTATTTTTTATTATTCATTTATTATTGGTCAAATAGCTGTGGCTCACAGGATAATTCCACAGCATGTAGGAATTTCCCAGACCAGGGATCTCTCCCATGCCTCCTCCTTGGCAGGTGGATTCCTTACCACTGAACCACCAGGGAATTCCCAGAGATAGTTTAGAATCCACACTATATGATGAGAATTCTTTTTGCTTGATCAATTAGAAATTTCATATATTCAGTCCCCAACATGTTGGTTCTTGTTACTTTACAGTCACCAAAAGAACAAAATGAAACTAAATCCAAAGTTTGGTTTGGATATTGAGACAGATGAAGGCATATGCTGAAATGTTATGAGAAGGTTTGTTAGCTGCTGAAGATTTCCAGTGAGAGCACAGTAGACTTCCAAGCTATTTGGGGGGGGGGGGGGAACCAACTTCATTAATGAGGAATGGTGACATTCTCAGAGTGCTAAGATGATTACTGGATGGCAAGGAAGGGAGGGTTCCTGCTCTGGTGAACTACTAGTTGGTATCAAAGGAAGGGGGCCTTAGTCTTTTGTCTCAGCCTGCCCAGAAAGGCAGCACAGGAAGTGGTGGTTGTTTTTGAAGTCTAAAGGAGTCAGGAGTCAAAGATGGAAAAACCACAATGAGTCTGTGTAACAAACACTGAATGTTTACTCATGCTATGAATTTATAACATTCCCTTATGGTACACATACGTTCCATTGTTCATACGGTTGTTGAAGATGGTAGTGGCTTACTATTTATCTATCTTACTAAATAGATAAATTACTATTTACTACCTATTGCCTAGCATTTTTACAGTAGCCTAATAAACATTATATATCTATACAAAAAAGATCTTCATGACCCATAAAACCATGATGGTGTGATCACTCACCTACAGCCAGACATCGTGGAATGCAAAGTCAAGTGGGCCTTAGGAAGCATCACTACGAACAAAGCTGGCAGATGTGATGGAATTCCGGTTGAGCTGTTTCAAATTCTAAAAGATGATGCTGTTAACTCTGTGGGAGAGGACAAGGGTGGGATGATTTGGGAGAATGGCATTGAAACATGTATAACATCAAATGTGAAACAGATCGCCAGTCCCGGTTCGATGCATGATACTGGATACTCGGGCCTGGTGCACTGGGATGACCCAGAGGGATGGTATGGGGAGGGAGGTAGGAGGGGGTTCAAGATGGGGAACACGTGTACACCCGTGGCAGATTCATGTTGATGTACGGCAAAACCAATACAATATTGTAATTAGCCTCCAATTAAAATAAATAAATTTATATTTTTAAAAAAAAGACTATGCTGTTATAGTGTTGTACTCAATAAGCCAGGAAATTTGGGAAACGCGGCAGTGGCCAAAGGACTGGAAAAGGTCAGTTTTCATTCCAACCCCAAAGAAAGGCAATACCAAAGAATGCTCAAAATATCGTAAAATTTCTCTCATCTCACACACTAGAAAAGAAATGCTCAAAATTCTCGAAGTCAGGCTTCAACAGTATGTGAACTTCCAGATGTTCAAGCTGGATTTAGCAAGGGCAGAGGAACCAGAGATCAAATTGCCAGAATCTATTGGATCATGGAAAAAGCAAGACAGTTTCAGAAAAACATCTATTTTTGCTTTATTGATAATGCCAAAGCCTTTGACTGTATGGATCACAACAAACTGGAAAATTCTTCAAGAGATGTGAATGCCAAACCACCTGATCTGCCTCCTAAGAAATCTGTATGCAGGTTAAGAAGCAACAGTTAGAACTGGACATGGAACAACAGACTGGTTCCAAATGGGGAAAGAAGTACATCAAGGCTGCATATTGTCATCCTGCTTATTTAATGTATATGCAGATACATCATGCAAAATGCCAGGCTGGATGAAGTACAAGCTGGAATCAAGATTGCTGGGAGAAATATCAACAATCTCAGATATGCAGATGACACCACCCTTGTGGCAGAAAGTGAAGAGGAGCTAAAAAGCCTCTTGATGAAAGTGAAAGAGGAGAGTGAAAAAGTTCGCTTAAAGCTCAACATTTAGAAAACGAAGATCATGGCATCTGGTCCCATCACTTCATGGCAAATAGAAGGGGAAACAATGGAGTCAGTGACAGATTTTATTTTTGGTGGTTCCAGAATCACTACATACGGTGATTGCAGCCATGAAATTGAAAGATGCTTGCTCCTTGGAAGAAAAGTTATGACTAAACTAGATAGCATATTAAACAGCAAAGACACTTAAATTTCCAACAACAGTCAGTCTAGCCAAAGCTATGGTTTTTCCAGTGGTCATGTATGTATATGAGAGTTGGACTATAAAGAAAGCTGAGCACCAAAGAATTGATACTTTTGAACTGTGGTTTTGGAAAAGCCTCTTGAGAGTCCCTTGGACTGCAAGCAGATCCAACCAGTCTATTCTAAAGGAAATCAGTCCTGAATATTCATTGGAAGGACTGATGCTGAAGCTGAAACTCCAGTGCTTTGGCCACGTGATGCAAAGAACTGACTCATTTGAAAAGATCCTGATGCTGGGAAAGATTGAAGGCAGGAGGAGAAGGGGACGACAGAGGTCGGATGGCATTACCAACTCCATGCACATGAGTTTGAATAAGTTCTGGGCGTTGATGGTGGACAGGGAAGCCTGGCGTTCTGCAGTCCATGGGGTCGCAGAAAGTCAGAGATGATAAAGTGACTGAACTGAACTGAATGAACATTATATATTTGGAAATGTTTATTAGATAATAAATACTAAATAGAAGTCTAGTTTTCCAGAGGATACTACAGTGTTGATGTCACATTATAGAAATGAATAGTATGTTCCTTGGTTCGTTGTCAGTTGTAATAAATTTTCTTTCTTTCTTTCTTTCTTTCTTTTTTTTTTTTTTTTTCAAAATTTTGTGATGGTTTTGCTGTACAGGAACATGAATCGGCCATAGGCATACATATGTTCCCTTGCTCCTGAACCCACCTCCCTCCCCACCCTATCCCTTCAGGTCTTCACAGACAAGTGGCTCTCAGCGCCCTTTGTCGTACATCAAACTCCCTCTGGCTATTTTACATATGGTAATATACATGTTCCAGTGCTATTCTTGCAAATCATGCCACCCTATTTCTTTCTTTTTCAATAGTTTTCCCTTCAGTTCACTTCAGTTCAGTTCAATCTCTCAGCCATGTCCAACTCTTTGTGATCCCATGAATTGCAGCACACCAGGACTCCCTGTCCATCACCAACTGCCGGAGACACCCAAACCCATGTCCATTGAGTTGGTGATGCCATCCAACCATCTCATCCTGTCGTCCCCTTCTCCTCCTACCCTCAATCTTTTCCACCATCAGGGTCTTCTCAAATGAATCAGATCTTCACATCAGGTGCCCAAAGTATTAGAGTTTCAGTTTCAACATCAGTCTTTCCAATGAGCACCCAGGACTGATTTCCTTTAGGATGGACTGGTTGGGTCTCCTTGCAGTCTAGGGGACTCTCAAGAGTCTTCTCCAACACCACAGTTCAAAAGCATCAATTTGTCAGTGCTCACCTTTCTTTATAGTCCAACTCTCACATCCACACATGACAACTGCAAAAACCATAGCCTTGATCAGATGGACCTTTGTTGACAAAGTAACGTCTTTGCCTTTTAATATGCTGTCTAGGTTGGTCATAACTTTTCTTCCAAGGAGTAAGCGTCTTTTAATTTCATGGCTGTAGTCACCATCTGCTGTGATTTGGGAGCCCCTCAAAATAAAGTCAACTACTGTTTCCACTATCTCCTCATTTATTTGCCATAAAGTGGTGGGACCAGATGCCATGGTCTTAGATTTCTGAATGGTCCTAGAAAACACCCTCTTACAACAACACAAGAGAAAACTCTACACATGGACATCACCAGATGGTCAACACCGAAATCAGATTGATTATATCTTTGCAGCCAAAGATGGAGAAGCTCTATACAGTCAGCAAAAACAAGACCAGGAGCTGACTGTGGCTGACATCATGAACTCCTTATTGCCAAATTCAGACTTAAATTGAAGAAAGTGGGGAAATCACTAGACCATTAATGTATGACCTATATCAAATCCCTTATGACTACACAGTGGAAGTGAGAAATAGATTTAAGGGACTAGATCTTATAGACAGAGTATCTGATGAACTATGGGTGGAGGTTCATGACATTGTACAGGAGACAGGAATCAAAACAATCCCCAAGGGAAAAAAAATGCAAAAAGCAAAACGGCTGTCTGAGGAGGCCTGACAAATAGCTGTAAAAAGAAGAGAAGCAAAAAGCAAAGGAGAAAAGGAAAGATATACACTCGTGAATGCAGAGTTCCAAAGAATAGCAAGGAGAGATAAGAAAGCCTTCCTCAGCTATCAATGCAAAGAAATAGAGGAAAACAATAGAATGGGAAAGACTAGAGATCTCTTCAAGAAAATTAGAGATACCAAGGGAACATTTCATGCAAAGATGAGCTCGATAAAGGACAGAAATGGTCTGGACCTAACAGAAGCAGAAGATATTAAGAAGAGGTGGCAAGAATACACGGAAGAACTGTACAAAAAAGATCTTCATGACCCAGATAATCATGATGGTGTGATCACTCACCTAGAGCCAGACATCCTGGAATGTGAAGTCAAGTGGGCCTTAG
>SJYW01032111.1:73047-87748 GCA_006410735.1 Raphicerus campestris | reverse complement strand
AGAATGGGAAAGACTAGAGATCTCTTCAAGAAAATTAGAGATACCAAGGGAACATTTCATGCAAAGATGGGCTCGATAAAGGACAGAAATGGTCTGGACCTAACAGAAGCAGAAGATATTAAGAAGAGGTGGCAAGAATACACGGAAGAACTGTACAAAAAAGATCTTCATGACCCAGATAATCATGATGGTGTGATCACTGACACTCACCTAAAGCCAGATATCCTAGAATGTGAAGTCAAGTGGGCCTTAGCAAGCATCACTACGAACAAAGCTAAAGGAGATGATGGAATTCCTGTTGAGCTATTTCAAATCCAGAAAGATGATGTTGTGAAAGTGCTGTATTTAGTATGTCAGCAAATTTGGAAAACTCAACAGTGGCCACAGGACTGCGAAAGGACGGTTTTCATTCCAATCCTGAAGAAAGGCAATGCCAAAGAATGCTCAAACTACCACACAATTGTACTCACCTCACATGCTAGTGAAGTAATGCTCAAAATTCTCCAAACCAGGCTTCAGCGATATATGAACCGTGAACTTCTAGATGTTCAAGCTGGTTTTAGGAAAGGCAGAGGAACCAGAGATCAAATTGCCAACATCTACTGGATCATTGAAAAAGCAAGAGAGTTCCAGAAAAACATCTGTTTTTGCTTTATTGACTATGCCAAAGCCTTTGACTGTGTGAATTACAATAAACTGTGGAAAGTTCTTCAAGAGATGGGAATACCAGACCACCTAACCTGCCTCTTGAGAAATCTGTATGCAGGTCAGGAAGCAACAGTTAGAACTGGACATAGAACAACAGACTGGTTCCAAATAGGAAAAGGAGTACGTCAAGGCTGTATATTGTCACCCTGCTTATTTAACTTCTATGCAGAGTACATAATGAGAAACGCTGGGCTGGAAGAAGCACAAGCTAGAATCAAGATTGCTGGGAGAAATATCAGTAACCTCAGATATGCAGATGACACCACCCTTATGGCAGAAAGTGAAGAATTAAAGAGCCTCTTGATGAAAATGAAAGAGGAGAGTGAAAAATTCTTTTCCTTACCTTTCTTTTTTCTCTCCACATGTTATTGAGAGAGTCAGTTCCTAGGCAGGTTGATAATAAGTCTGGGGTCCACGAGGAGAAAGGGATCTGGGGTTCTCAGTGAGGAGCTAGGGGGTCTGGAATTCTCAAGGAGGAGGAAAGAACAATTTTGTTTTTCCTCTCTGCTTTCCTCAGTCTTATTCACATAAAACAGTTTTCTTCTTTTTCTTCAAGCCTGGAACTGATGATCATCATACAACTCAATTTAAACTCTGTACTAGAGATTATATAACAACAAAGTATCCTGCTTGAGGACAGTTTCTTCTTCCTGAAAACCTTCTGACTAATCCTGATATCTTAGAATGTATATTATTCGAGTGGGTCTGGTAGGATCTTTCTATTGTTAAGTTCTAATCCTATTATCCTAAAATGTAAATTGTGGGTGTGGGTCTGGTAAAATTTTCATAAACTTGGTTTTTGATTTATTGTAATAACTAATTAAAAACACCCAGTTTTCCCCTCAGTCATTGTCTCCCATCAGGAATATTCCATAAGCCTCTTATCCTTCTTCATCAGAAGGCAGATAGACTGAAAACCACAATCACAGAAAATTAACCAATCTGATCACATGGACCACAGCCTTGTCTAACTCAATGAAACTATGAGCCACATTGTGTAGGGCCACCCAAGATGGACAGGTCATGGTGGAGAGTGCTGACAAAATATGGTCCAATGGATAAAGGAATGACAAACCACTTCAGTATTCTTGCCTTTAGAACCTCATGAACTGTATGAAAAGGCCAAAATATAGGGCACTGAAAGTCGAATTCCCCAGGTAGGTAGCTACCCAATATGCTACTAGAGATCAGTGGAGAACTAACTCCAGAAAGAACGAAGAGATGGAACCAAAGCAAATACAACACAAAGTTGTGGATGTGACTGGTGATGGAAGTAAAGTCAGAGGCTGTAAAGAGCAATATTGCCAGAAACCTGGAATGAATCAAGGAATGAACCTGCAGTGAATCCATGAATCAAAGCAAATTGGAAGTAGTCAAATGGTAGATGGCAAGAGTTAGCATCGATATTTTAGGTATCAGTGAACTAAAATAGACTGGGGTGGGTGAAATTAACTCAGATGACCATTATATCTATGACTGTGGGCAAGAATCCCTTAGAAGAAATGGAGTAGCCATCATAGTCAACAAAAGACTCCAAAATGCAGTACTTGGATGGAGTCTTAAAAAAGACATAATGATCTCTGTTCATTTCTAAGGCAACCCTTCAATATCACAGTAATCCAAGTCTGTGGCCTGACGAATAATGTTGAAGAAGCTGAAGATGAACAGTTCGTTGAAGACCTAAAAGACCTTCTAGAACTAACACCCCCAAAAGATATCCTTTTCATTATAAGGGACTGGAATGCAAAAGTAGGAAGTCAAGAAACACCTGGAGTAACAGGCAAATTTGGCCTTGGAGTATAGAATAAAGCAGGGCAAAGGCTAACAGAGTTTTGCCAAGAGAACACACTGGTCATAGCAAACACCTTTTTCTAAAAACACAAGAGAAGACTCTAGACATGGACATCACCAGATGGTCAATACCAAAATCAGATTGATTATATTCTTGCACAGCCAAAAAGGGAGAAGCTCTATACAGTCAGCAAAAACAAGACCAGAAGCTGACTGTGGCTCAGATTAAGAATTCTTTATTGCCAAATTCAGACTGAAATTGAAAAAAGTAGGGAAAACCATTAGAGCCTTCAGGTATGACCTAAATAAAATCCCTTAGATTATACAGTGAAAGTGAGAAATAGTTTTAAGGGACTAGATCTAATAAAGTTCCTGAAGAATTATGGATGGAGGTTCGTGACATTGAACTGGAGGCAGGTATCAGGACCATCCCCAAGAGAAAAATGCAAAAATCCAAAATGGTCGTCTGAGGAAGCCTTACAAACAGCTATTAAAAGAAAAGAAGTAAAAGGCAAAGGAGAAAAGGAAAGATATATCCATTTGAATGCAGAGTTTGAAGGAATAACAAGATAAGGAAGCCATCCTCAGTGATCAATGCAAAGAAATAGAGGAAAACAATATAATGGGAAAGACTAGAGATCTTTTCAAGAAAATTAGAGATACCAAGGAATATTTTCATGCAAAGATGGCACAATAAAGACAGAAATGAAATGGATCTAACAGAAGTAGAAGATATTAAGAAGTGGCAAGAATACACAGAAGTATACAAAAAAGATCTTCATGACCCAGATAACCACGATGGTGTGATCACTAACCTAGAGCCAGACATCCTGGAATGTAAAGTCACATGGGCCTTAGGAAGCATCACTACGAACAAAGCTAGTGGATGTGATGGAATTCCAGTTTAGCTATTTCAAGTTCTAAAAGATAATACTGTGAAAGTGCTGCACTCATTATGCCAGAAAATTTGGAAAACTCAGTGTGGCCACAGGACTGGAAAGATCCGTTCTTATTCCAATCCCAAAGAAAGGCAATGCCAAAGAATGCTCAAAACTACCGCACAATTTATTTCATCTCACATGCTAGCAAAGTAATGCTCAAAATTCTCCTAGCCAGGTTTCAACAATATGCAAACCATGAACTTCCAGATGTTCAATCTGGATTTAGAAAAGGCAGAGGAACCAGAGGTCAAATTGCCAACATCTGTTGGATCATGAAAAAAGCAATACAGTTCCAGAAAAACATCTACTTTTGCTTTATTGACAATGCCAAGGCCTTTGACTGTGTGGATCACAACAAACTGGAAAATTCTTCAAGAAATGGGAATACCAAATCACCTGACCTGCCTCTTGAGAAACCTGTATGCAGGTCAAGAAGCAACAGTTAGAACTGGACATGGAACAAAAGACTGTTCCAAATTGGGAAAGGAGTACATCAAGGCTGCATATTGTCACCCTGGTCATTTAATGTATGTACAGAGTACATCATGTGAAATGCCAGGCTGGATGAAGCACAAGCTGGAATCAAGATTGCTGGGAGAAATATCAATACCCTCAGATGTGCAGATAACACCACCCTTATGGCAAAAAGTGAAGAAGAACTAAAGTGTCTCTTGATGAAAGTGAAAGAGGAGAGTGAAAAAGTTGGCTTAAAGCTCAACATTCAGAAAACTAAGATCATGGCATCCGGTCCCATCACTTCATCTCAAATAGATGGGGAAACAATGGAATTAGTGACAGACTTTAGGTTTGGGGCTCCAAAATCACTGCAGATGGTGACTGCAGCCATGAAATTAAAAGACGCTTGCTCCTTGGAAGAAAAGCTATGACCAACCTAGACAGCTTATTAAAAAGCAGAGACATTATTTTGCCAACAAAATCTGTCTAGACAAAGCTATGGTTTTTCCAGTAGTCATGTATGGTTGTGAGAGTTGGACTATAAAGTAAGCTGAGTGTCAAAGAATTGATGATTTTGAACTGTGGTGTTGGAGGAGCCTCTTAAGAGTCCCTTGGACTGCAAGGAGATTCAACCAGTCCATCCTAAAGGAAATCAGCCCTGAATATTCATTGGAAGGACTGATGCTGAAGCTGAAACTCCAATACTTTGGCCACCTGTTGAGAATAACTGACTCATTGGAGAATACCCTGATGGTCAGAAAGATTGAAGGAGGGAGAAGGGGATGACAGAGGATGAATTGGTTGGATGGCATCACCGACTTGGTGCACATGAGTTTGGGTTAGCTCCAGGAGTTGGTGATGGACAGGGAAGCCTGGCGTTCTGCAGTCCATGGAGTTGCAAAGAGTTGGATACAACTGAGCGACTGAACTATACTGAATAAGTAAATAATTTCCTTGCTAAAGACTATCAAAGGGGACACTCTCCACCCCCTTACGATGTCTATGTCAGAGGCTTTCTCTGTCCCTGTTTATACTTTAATAAAACTCTGCTGCACAAAAGCTCTTGAGTGAATAAGCCTGGTCCCTGTTCTCAAAGCTAAATCTTCTTCAGAGATCAAGAATCCGACACCATTCACAGTAAGCTATCATCCTGCGGCTCGTCTGGGATCTTCAGGACAAGGTAAGAAGGCTCAGAGCTTTAGCCCCTCTTCTTCTCAATATACACATTTTCTGCCTTACCTTACTAACTCTACAGTGGGCTTGTGTGAATGAATGACACACCCTGCACGAAGCAAGTGATGAGCCCTGCTCTGTGGTTTTCAAGTGCCTCATAATGACTGAAGGCAGCCTCCAAAAGGGAAGCCTTGTCATGGGTCTGTCCCGATCTGCCAATGCCAAGAGACACCCAACATCCCTGGGAGGGGAGAGGCCAGAGATGGGCAAAGCGTGTGGACTGAACTTTCCTTTCTCGGTCTTTTCCTGGTCTTTTTGACCATTTTGTAGTTGTATGGGGAATTAGAATGACTGTCAGATCATACACTTTCAAGGGACTTGTGATCTATGCTGTTACTATGTACTTTTACTTAGATCCCCAAATATGGAAGCACCTAGCCTTGCTAAGAGCCAAAAATTACTAGAAGCACATATGGAGCAAGATGGAACTCTGGCTCCAGGAATGTCTCTTAGGCTAGAGTTCACTCTCTTGCTTGCCTGCCTAAGGGGCCAGCAACCTGAAAATGAGTCTTTGTCATGGCTGTGCCTCCTATCTATATGGATAGAAGCACTGCTGGTGACCGTAAGGTTTTTGAGGGCACAGATCAGTAATTGCAGGATCTGAACAGATTGGAAGTACAGTGGGCTTCTTCCTTTGGTAGTAGTAATGTTAGTGGATCAAAGGAGGCTCTCTGGTGGAGTTTGTCTCAACTCCCTAGATATTCCTTTTGTGGAATCTGGGAATGAACTGGAAGGATTGGCCCTAGATGGGCTTGAGGACAAAAATCACTTTTTCCTCACCCGCAAACCCTCCACCACCTCTTTTGCTATCAAATATACTGGCATGGTGACACTCAGAAGGGACATCTTGGTTGTTGTTCATCCCTTTATGACTCATGGCTTCTACTGTGGTCAGGACTGTACTCAGGAATGTGCCTGGGCACATGTAAAATGGATGCTTTCCTTAGTAGTCCTAGCTTGGGAAACATTCTGGGAGACTACTCTGGCAAATCAAAGAAAGGTGTTGGTGGTAAGGAACTGAAAATCAATCTGGGATGTCATTAGGTCTACCCTTGGTGAATCTCCAGTCCGCCTCAGTGGTAGAACTGGGAGGGAAGAGTAAGATGGCTGCGTCAGTAAGGGACAGATTAAGTCCGACTAGGGAAGGAAAGCTTCAGTGGAGAGTCTGTCTACACCCCCATCTAGAGCAAGGAGGGACTCTTCTGATGGAAAGAAGCCATGGCTGTGGATACTGCTTTTTTCTTTCTTACAGATGGGAGCTAACAGTTCCATAACCACTCATTTAAAATGTATTTTTAAAAGTGGGACAAGTTTGATCCCCAGAGTTTAAATAGACATGCCTGATCTTCTTCTGTGATACTGAATGGCCACGGTATCCTTTGGAAGACTGGGGACGCTGGCCTGTTGACGGGTCTCTTAATTACAATACTGTTTTACTAGACCGGTTCTGTGGAAAACAAGAGAAATAGGTAGAAGTACCATATATGTTGCTCTTTATTTTTCTGTGAGACATTACAGACTTGTGTCCTAAGGGTGCAGATTTGGGTGTAAAACCTTCATCTCCCTCCTGTCCTCTTACTTTGCTCCAGTATCTGGGATTCCCAGCTGAACAGGCTGAGAGTCAGGGCACCCTTCCAGGAAGGGTTGCCTCAGTTTCAGTAGAAATCCAAATAGTATCAGTTGCAATCAAGACTATTGAGAGGATCCAAAAAGTACACAGAAGACTTTAAGGGACTAACTTTACTTTATGAGCTTGCTTGGAGAGATGTGGTGGCTGCGACGGGCATACTAAGTGTGGCCGAGAGGAGCTACCCCATGTCCGAGGTCAGGGGCAGAAGCCAGGAGGACCCCACGCACGAAGGGCGGCAGCCAAGAGGAGTAACCCCACGTCCGAGGTCAGGGGCAGCATCCGAGACTGCCAGGCTGTGTCGGCAAAGGAACAGCTGAGAGGAGCTACCCAAGTCAGAGGTCAGGGGTGGCAGCCAGGAGGAGCAACCCCACATCCAAAGAGAGGTGGCTGTGTGGGCCCAGGAGGGCCTAGAGGGGCTGTTCCACGTTGAAGGTCAGGAAGTGTGGCAGTGAGCAAATACCCCTCGTCCAAGGTAAGAGAGACCCAAGTAAGATGGTAGGTGCTGCAAGAGGGCATCAGAGGGCAGACACACTGAAATCACACTCACAGAAAACTAGTCAATCTAATCACACTAGGACCACAGCCTTATTTAACTCAATGAAACTAAGCCATGCCCATGGGGCCACCCAAGATGGGTGGGTCATGGTGGAGAGGTCTGACAGAAAGTGGTCCACTGGAAAAGGGAATGGCAAACCAATTTAATATTCTTTCTTTGAGACCCCATGAACAGTATGAAAAGGCAAAATGATAGACTACTGAAAGAGGAACTCCCCAGGTCAGTAGGTGCCAAATATGCTACTGGAGATCAGCGGAGAAATAACTCCAGAAAGAATGAAGGGGTGGAGCCAAAGCAAAAACAATACCCAGCTGTGGATGTGACTGGTGATAGAAGCAAGGTCCAATGCTGTAAAGAGCAATATTGCATAGGAACCTGGAATGTCAGGTCCATGAATCAAGGCAAATTGGAAGTGGTCAAACAGGAGGTGGCAAGAGTAAACGTTCACATTCTAGGAATCAGCGAACTAAAATGGACTGGAATGGGTGGATTTAACTCAGATAACGATTATATCTACTACTGTGGGCAAGAATCCCTCAGAAGAAATGGAGTAGCCATCATGGTCAACAAAGGAGTCCAAAATGCAGTACTTGGAAGCAATCTCAAAAACAACAGAATGATCTCTGTTCATCTCCAAGGCAAACCATTCAATATCAAAGTTATCCAAGTCTTGCCCCAACCAGTAACACTGAAGAAGCTGAAGCTGAACGGTTCTATGAAGACCTACAAGTCCTTTTAGAACTAACACCCAAAAAAGATGTCCTTTTNTTTCACCTACTGGACTCTAGAGCTCTGGCTCAGAAATTGAGGCTCACGGGCTTATTTGCCCCTTGGCTTGTGGGATGTTACTGGTCCAGATATCAAACCTGGGTCTCTTGCATTGGCCTGTAGATTCTTTACCACTGAGCCACCATGGAAGCCCTCATATTATTTGTAAATACAGGTATTTTTGTTCTGATTAGAATAAATCTTCTGTATATTATTTCCTGCTTATTTTTCATTTTTTTGAAGTAGTATAAGATAATGTTGAGGATTTCGCTGGTGGTACAGTGGATAACAATGTGCCTGCCAGTATACGATGCACAAGTCCCATCCCATGTCCAGGAAGATGCCTTAGAACAACTATGCCCATGTGCCACAACTACTGAGTGTGAGCTCTGAAGCCCAGGAGCCATAACTACTGAAACCCACACACTTTAGACCCTGTGCTCCAAAACATGAGAAGCCCGTGCACTGCAGCTGCAAATACAGAAAGCCTCTTCACAGCAACAAAGGCCCAGCAAAACCAAAATAATTAACTTTTAAAAAAGACGTAGAATGTGGACAAATTACAGAAGTACAATTGATTCATTTTTAATGTCCCAAAGATGCTGATATACACATGAATAAAAGAAAATGTGAGTATCATCCCAGAATGTGTCAAAAGGCATCACTTTGGAGTAGGAGATGGCCACTCACTCAAGTGTTCTTGCCTGAAAATCCCATGAACAGAGGAGCATCGTGGGCTACCAAGAGGTTGCAAAGATCTGACACGACTGAGCAACTAACCAACAACAGCCTCCACACACAGCAGAGGGAGCTCTGAAAAACAAATCTAAACCTCTGATTTACCTCCTGCAGATTCTTTGGTGACTTCCAGTTACTTTTGGAATAAAGTCCTAAATCCAAAGACCTTGTAGCAAGCAGCCTCTACCTGGCATCACCCCTCTTCGTTCCCTGTGTCCCAGTTAGACTGGCTGACTTTCTGTTCACTAAATACCGTCCTGCCTCAGAGCCAGCACTCAGGCTGTTCTCTCTGCTTGCAACACTCTTCCATTTCCCACCTTGCCAATCCTAAGTGTTTCTTCCTCATGGAGACCTTTTGTGATTTCTTGATGTACATCAAGACTTTCCGATAAATCTTCTCTTAGCGCTAGGCCTGTTTCAGAGCACAAGTTGCAATAGTAACTTTAAAATTATGGATGTAATTGGGTGGCTGGCTGCTAGACTGTAAGCTCCATTATGTTCACTGCTGTATTCCCAGTTTGGGGCCCACGTTGACACTCAGTAAACTTGAATTGAAAGAAAAAATAGGTCTTCCTTGTTTCAACCAGTTGTGTGTTTACATTTGCATGTGTGAGTGCCTGGATCTGTAATTCCATGGTTTTATTACAGAACATCATCTCATAAACATGTTTGTGCTTTGTAACAGTTGAAATTGTATCTTAAGTGTTTTCCATTCCCTTAAGTTTTTTCTACCTCATCATGTGAATGATGGAAACAGTAGTAAGAGTATTGACATTGTGTGGTTGGTGGGAAGAGCAGGTGACCCTGTACAGTGACCATTTATTCTATAGTCGTGTTCGACTCTTTGTGACCCAATGGGCCATAACCCTTCAGGCTCCTCTGTCCCTGGAATTCTCCAGATAAGAATACAGGAATGAGTTGCCATGCCCTCCTCCAGGGGGATCTTTCCCCCGGAGATATCAACACCATGTTCTCTGCATTGCAGGGGGATTCTTTACTGCTGAGCCTTAGGGCAACCCAGATACCTACATATGATACTGCATATTATAGTGTTCCCTGTGCATTCAGAAGGAGGTAGATAGTAAATTAATTTGTGAATATTTTTCTGTCCATCTATCATGTCTGTCTTTCTGTGGCTGGCAAAAGATCTGGGATTCTACACCTCCATTGCACTTCAGCATTTTTGAACTTGTTTCAGGTATTCTCAGGGAACTCTCTCTGGATGCGCTTTGCTGCTCTGGTACTTAACTCCTTGATTCCTTAGGTTCAGTCATCAGTCACAGCCACCTGACCTCAGGTGCTGTTGTCTCATTTCTTAACTGTGATCTGAGCGAATTCTTAGAATGACAGAGTTTTCTCTCCAGTAAGATGGACACAGATGTTTCTCTAACATACTGTTAGGTTGATGATAAGTTCATCTGTGTAAAATCTTTAGAGTAATGCTTAGTGTGTAGGATGTGCTGAAACACTGTCATCAATGTGATGACATCATAATCATCACAGTGTGTGTCCTTTGAAAGCTGCTGTGGACTTTGTCGTCTCTGAAGACACCAGTCTTGCTGTAACTCATCTAGATAGTGAATGTCCCTATGTGTGTGGAGTGTAACACTTCTGCATAGACAACTCACTGATTGGATTTTATTTGTATATTCTTCATGTATTGTCCACACAAGTGACAGATTCATATTGATTGGAAGATGTCATAGTCTTATGAAACAAGAGGAAATTAGAGAGCCACAATTTGTTCCAAATAGCTTTTAATGGATCTATCAGAATCCATTACCTTACCTGAATTGATCCTTACCCCTCTCACGTTTTCTCATTTCATGTAAAAATAAGAATCCTCCCGAGTGCCTGTTAGTGAAATGTGCTTTCATTTCAGACACAGTTGACCATTGAGGATGTGGACATCAAGTTCACTCCAGAGGAGTGGGAATGCCTGGACCCTGCTCAGAGGGCCTTGTACTGGGATGTGATGGAGGAGACCTACAGCAACCTGCTGTCTGTGGGTGAGGATCGCTTCCCTGTGACATTGGAATTTGGTTTGGGGCTATCTCTGTGTTTTCCCTCTGTGTCTCTTGGGAGCCCCTGTTTGGCTTGACTGAGTTCATAGCCTTGTTGATTCTGAATTGAAAATACTTTGTGACTGGCATCAGATGTTTAAGCTCATCCTTTCTTCAGGTGATCTGCACACTTTGTGATACACAAGTTTCTCCATGGCTTGAGTATTTATAAAGCTTATTTCCAACTTTGAAAAATCCAATTCCCTGTTTTCTACCCCTGTGTTCTTGGTTCCATAGTTCTTGGAAAGGAACTAGATACATGGGTGCCTGTGTGCTCAGTTGGTACAGTCGTGCCGGGCTCTTTGTGACCCAGTGGACCGTAGCCCGCCAGGCTCCTCTATCCATGGGATTATCCTGGCAAGAATACTGGAGTAGGTTCCCATGCCCTCTTACAGGGGGATCTTCCCTCTCAGGGGTCAAAGTCACGTCTCCTGTGTGGCAGGTGGATACTTTACCTTTGTGCCTCAGGGAAGCCCAGGTATCTGTGTATTATACTGTATATTATACTGTTTCCTGTGCATTCAGAATGACGCCGATAGTAAATTAATTTGTGAATATTTTTCTTCCTGTAATGTCCATAACTTCTTGGCTGACAAAAGAGGTGGGATTCTACACCTGGCAATGCAGGAGGCACAGGGTCTAGGTCCTCTCTAAAGCAGGCCTGTGAGCTTGCTTCTAACCTGGCTGGACACTGCCCTGACTGTGAGTGCCCTAACTGCCTGCTGTGAGTGCAAGGCTTGCAGCACCAGAGATAGGATAGGGGACAAATCTTGAGATTGTTGAGGCCTTGGAGGGGCTCTGGCCTATTCATCCCCAGGCTTAGCATCATTATAGGTTTCTTAAGACAAACAAATAGCATTAACAGAAAAACAGAGGTGCTATTTGCTCACAGATTGCTGATGATAACAGATAGCATCCTGGGATTATAAGGGGGAACCCGAAGCTGCAATCTTTGAAGTCTCACCCATGACTGTAACATGCTGCCTGTGACCTTTTCCCCACTGGGTCTCCAGATGGGCTGTGTCCCAGGACTTCCCAGCGCTGTTTGAGTCTGGATGTTAGTCAGAACCCAATTTGGTGATGTATCTTCTGCTATTTCTACTTCTCTTTGCTTTTATTGTTAGTGTATTGAAAGTCAGCTCGATAATTCTATAAGTATGTGTATTTATTTCTACAGAACAAGTCGCTAATTTTGTTAACAAATCTTTGAGCCTGAGACAAAGGTGACAACGTTTGGCAAAACTTTAATTGGCCTTGTGAGCAGTATTTGTGAGACAGAATGCCACTCTGCAGGAAAAAGGAGATTAAGGTTGATGAAGTTTTTATTCCCTAATGTGAAAGTTCGCCTTACTACTAGTTAGCTCATACGTGGGACATCTACACTGGATGGTGTGAGAACTGGAACCTTAAATAAAGAGGGCTGTACCCTTAGAAGTTACTGAATGTTTGTGACTCTTGCCCATTGAGAAAGGATAAGAATCTGCCCTGCTGGATGAGAGTCTGAATCCTCCTCTCCTATCATAAGGTACATAAAATGAAAGTGAAAGTTGCTCAGTCCTGTTGGACTCTTTGCAACCCCATGGAATATAGAGTCCATGGGATTCTGCAGGCCAGAATACTGGAGTGGGTAACCTTCCCCTTCTTCAGGGGATCTTCCCAACCCAGGGATTGAACTGAGGTCTCCTCTTCATTGCAGGAGGATTCTTTACCAGCTGAGCCACCAGTGAAGTAACATGAGGTACATAAAGGTAAATTAAAATTGTCGGAAAAGAAATTACACCTGGAAACAGAATTGTGCAGTTAGTGAGGATGATTGTCCATATTACAATGTCAAACTATATTTCAGCTGATCAGCTTCTCATTTTTTAAGTGGGCTCCCTCTTGAGCTGGGCCACAGCTTCAACAGTATCCACCACTGCCCTTTCTGTCTCTGTTATCTTTGTCCTGTTGTGGCCTTTCACCCCTCTCAACCCCTCTGTCTCCCTCTCCATCAGATAGTCCCCTGATGAAGCTAACTTCCCTGTCTCTCAGTGGGGGGAGGGGGGGTCAGCTTCCCCAACTGCTGTCCCTACTCTGGCAAATTTCTTTACCCCTTCAGATTCTTCTGATCAAGTGAAGACCCACATCTACCCAGAGGGACAATCCAAGATTTTCATCATCCATGTTCCCCTGTTAACACAGTCAGTTTGAGAACTATTTGATCTGTATTTTTAGATGTAAAACTGTGACTATAGAAAGAGGTGATAACTTTTTTGACACAAGGATTGCTGTGATATTCTTTAGAGTCTGGAGAACACTGGTTAAAATGATTTTTCTTTCTTTTTTCTTTTCTTTTTTTTTTTTTTTTTGAGAGTACAAAACCATTTCTTTTTGCATATGGAATAAAAACAGCTAGCTTCTTAAAAAGCCCTGCCTACAGAAAAGCTTGAAGTTAACCTTTACCAGGGATCCGAGATGAGTCTAGTGGTAAAGAAGCTGCCTGCCAGTATGCGAGACACTGGAGGTGTGGGTTCAGTCCCTGGCTAGGGAAAATCCCCTGGAGGAGGCAATTGCAGTGAACTCCAGTAGAATCAAAGAGACATTTTAAATCTGTCTGGATTTATGCATATCTCAGTGTGTGTCTTTGATTTTGGATAATATTGCTGAGGTTTATTTGTAAATGAGCTCTTACTCAGTTGGCTTTAAAAGAAAGTCAGCACTTGGCTTACCATTGGTGGCTCAATGATAAAGCGTCCGCCTCCCAGTGCAGAAGATGGATTCGATCCCTGGTCTGGGAAGATTGCACATGCTGCAGAGCAACTAAGCCTGTGCAGCAGCACTACTGAACCCCCCGTGCCCTAGTGCTTGTGGCCCACAAGAGAAGTAACCACAATGAGAAGCTCACGCACCACAACTAGAGAGTAGTCCCTGCTCAACACAAGGAGAGAAAGGTGGAGCAGTGACGATGAGCCATTGAAGCCAAAAATAATAAATAATTAAAAAAAAAACCAAAGCAGTAAGTATGTACAAATCAGGTTCACATGAACTGAGAAATATTTGATATTAAATATGTAGTATTAATGTTTGCTCATCTAATAAAGACATATCTTGAGTCATTCACATTGTGTAGTACTTCTGTTGTATTATACTGAGAGATTTTGGACTATTGATGAGTATCCTGAGATGCTGTCTATAATAAAGCAAATGTTTTTAGAAGGTAGCACTGGTATTTTTGTTCACCAATCTAGAAAATGCTAATAGAAAGTATAGTTCATGGTTACTTAAGGAAAGTGAGATGGGTGTTTTCAGTAAAAAGGGTATGAGAAATGAAATTGAGTTTAGATGCTCATAACAGTGAGCAGAAGCTGGAAGCAATGTCTTTGTTTCCCAGACCAAGAGTCCTGATCATTGGACCACAGCAGCCAACAGTTAGGGCTAAGGTCCCTAGTCTTGCCTGCCTAGTCAAGAAAGAATTCAGATGAAAAGGCACAAGGTAAAGATTAAAGGAAAAAGTTTATTCAAAGGAAAAGTACATGCAGAAAGGCACACGAGCTAGCTCAGAGAGAGAGCCCCACCTTTGGGAAGTGTCAATTCTTTAGAAAGGTACAGTTTTCCAGGTCTTCGTGTCCCCTCTGGCCAGACACCTTCCTTTGTCCCCTCTGGTTAATTTGTCTCAGCACTCTCCCCTGGGGTGCAGATACATACCCTAGCCAAGATGAATCTCAAAGTGAAGGCTTCTGGGAGGACCAAGACTCGTTATGGCCTGGAATTATCCTCTGACTTGACCTCAACGAACTTTTCTGCACATGTGTAGTGTCTCCCTTAATAGGGTTTTTTT
>SJYW01032111.1:27557-69290 GCA_006410735.1 Raphicerus campestris | reverse complement strand
TTAAGACAAACAAATAGCATTAACAGAAAAACAGAGGTGCTATTTGCTCACAGATTGCTGATGATAACAGATAGCATCCTGGGATTATAAGGGGGAACCCGAAGCTGCAATCTTTGAAGTCTCACCCATGACTGTAACATGCTGCCTGTGACCTTTTCCCCACTGGGTCTCCAGATGGGCTGTGTCCCAGGACTTCCCAGCGCTGTTTGAGTCTGGATGTTAGTCAGAACCCAATTTGGTGATGTATCTTCTGCTATTTCTACTTCTCTTTGCTTTTATTGTTAGTGTATTGAAAGTCAGCTCGATAATTCTATAAGTATGTGTATTTATTTCTACAGAACAAGTCGCTAATTTTGTTAACAAATCTTTGAGCCTGAGACAAAGGTGACAACGTTTGGCAAAACTTTAATTGGCCTTGTGAGCAGTATTTTTGAGACAGAATGCCACTCTGCAGGAAAAAGGAGATTAAGGTTGATGAAGTTTTTATTCCCTAATGTGAAAGTTCGCCTTACTACTAGTTAGCTCATACGTGGGACATCTACACTGGATGGTGTGAGAACTGGAACCTTAAATAAAGAGGGCTGTACCCTTAGAAGTTACTGAATGTTTGTGACTCTTGCCCATTGAGAAAGGATAAGAATCTGCCCTGCTGGATGAGAGTCTGAATCCTCCTCTCCTATCATAAGGTATATAAAATGAAAGTGAAAGTTGCTCAGTCCTGTTGGACTCTTTGCAACCCCATGGAATATAGAGTCCATGGGATTCTGCAGGCCAGAATACTGGAGTGGGTAACCTTCCCCTTCTTCAGGGGATCTTCCCAACCCAGGGATTGAACTGAGGTCTCCTCTTCATTGCAGGAGGATTCTTTACCAGCTGAGCCACCAGTGAAGTAACATGAGGTACATAAAGGTAAATTAAAATTGTCGGAAAAGAAATTACACCTGGAAACAGAATTGTGCAGTTAGTGAGGATGATTGTCCATATTACAATGTCAAACTATATTTCAGCTGATCAGCTTCTCATTTTTTAAGTGGGCTCCCTCTTGAGCTGGGCCACAGCTTCAACAGTATCCACCACTGCCCTTTCTGTCTCTGTTATCTTTGTCCTGTTGTGGCCTTTCACCCCTCTCAACCCCTCTGTCTCCCTCTCCATCAGATAGTCCCCTGATGAAGCTAACTTCCCTGTCTCTCAGTGGGGGGAGGGGGGGTCAGCTTCCCCAACTGCTGTCCCTACTCTGGCAAATTTCTTTACCCCTTCAGATTCTTCTGATCAAGTGAAGACCCACATCTACCCAGAGGGACAATCCAAGATTTTCATCATCCATGTTCCCCTGTTAACACAGTCAGTTTGAGAACTATTTGATCTGTATTTTTAGATGTAAAACTGTGACTATAGAAAGAGGTGATAACTTTTTTGACACAAGGATTGCTGTGATATTCTTTAGAGTCTGGAGAACACTGGTTAAAATGATTTTTCTTTCTTTTTTCTTTTCTTTCTTTCTTTTTTTTTTTTTTTTGAGAGTACAAAACCATTTCTTTTTGCATATGGAATAAAAACAGCTAGCTTCTTAAAAAGCCCTGCCTACAGAAAAGCTTGAAGTTAACCTTTACCAGGGATCCGAGATGAGTCTAGTGGTAAAGAAGCTGCCTGCCAGTATGCGAGACACTGGAGGTGTGGGTTCAGTCCCTGGCTAGGGAAAATCCCCTGGAGGAGGCAATTGCAGTCAACTCCAGTAGAATCAAAGAGACATTTTAAATCTGTCTGGATTTATGCATATCTCAGTGTGTGTCTTTGATTTTGGATAATATTGCTGAGGTTTATTTGTAAATGAGCTCTTACTCAGTTGGCTTTAAAAGAAAGTCAGCACTTGGCTTACCATTGGTGGCTCAATGATAAAGCGTCCGCCTCCCAGTGCAGAAGATGGATTCGATCCCTGGTCTGGGAAGATTGCACATGCTGCAGAGCAGCTAAGCCTGTGCAGCAGCACTACTGAACCCCCCGTGCCCTAGTGCTTGTGGCCCACAAGAGAAGTAACCACAATGAGAAGCTCATGCACCACAACTAGAGAGTAGTCCCTGCTCAACACAAGGAGAGAAAGGTGGAGCAGTGACGATGAGCCATTGAAGCCAAAAATAATAAATAATTTAAAAAAAAACCAAAGCAGTAAGTATGTACAAATCAGGTTCACATGAACTGAGAAATATTTGATATTAAATATGTAGTATTAATGTTTGCTCATCTAATAAAGACATATCTTGAGTCATTCACATTGTGTAGTACTTCTGTTGTATTATACTGAGAGATTTTGGACTATTGATGAGTATCCTGAGATGCTGTCTATAATAAAGCAAATGTTTTTAGAAGGTAGCACTGGTATTTTTGTTCACCAATCTAGAAAATGCTAATAGAAAGTATAGTTCATGGTTACTTAAGGAAAGTGAGATGGGTGTTTTCAGTAAAAAGGGTATGAGAAATGAAATTGAGTTTAGATGCTCATAACAGTGAGCAGAAGCTGGAAGCAATGTCTTTGTTTCCCAGACCAAGAGTCCTGATCATTGGACCACAGCAGCCAACAGTTAGGGCTGAGGTCCCTAGTCTTGCCTGCCTAGTCAAGAAAGAATTCAGATGAAAAGGCACAAGGTAAAGATTAAAGGAAAAAGTTTATTCAAAGGAAAAGTACATGCAGAAAGGCACACGAGCTAGCTCAGAGAGAGAGCCCCACCTTTGGGAAGTGTCAATTCTTTAGAAAGGTACAGTTTTCCAGGTCTTCGTGTCCCCTCTGGCCAGACACCTTCCTTTGTCCCCTCTGGTTAATTTGTCTCAGCACTCTCCCCTGGGGTGCAGATACATACCCTAGCCAAGATGAATCTCAAAGTGAAGGCTTCTGGGAGGACCAAGACTCGTTATGGCCTGGAATTATCCTCTGACTTGACCTCAACGAACTTTTCTGCACATGTGTAGTGTCTCCCTTAATAGGGTTTTTTTTCCTTTCTTTTTCCTTGCCATCATTATTCCCTTGAGGTAAGAGACAAAGACTGGCCATTTACCCTGTTTTTGTTATAGATTCCTCAACTGGAGGTCAGCTATGTCTTATCTCAGTGAATGCAGAGATGAGGAGACTGATTTTAGATATTCAACCTGTAGCCCATCTGTCTCCTATGTGAAAATTACATTTTATTAGGGAAAAACAAATTAGGTCTGATTTATAAGTGGCTGTTCATAAAGAAAAAAGTCCTTTAAGGAAAAAAAGAGTGAGAAGTTTATGGAAATTGGATTCCAAAGAAAGAAGTCCCAAAGGGTAGGTTTTTATATGATCTTTACAGTGTGTCATTTGACTCCTGTTAATGTTGTTGCTTCACTTTGGGGAGCATGTAATGAGGTGTTTCAAAGGGATTTCTTTTGTCTTTGTCCCCTATCTGTGCTGGATTCCACGGGATGTCCACTTTTTGGTCCATGTAGAACAACGGTAACACTTCCAGAGCCATAATCCTTGGAGCCAGCCTGGTTCTCTTCCTATTTGCTGCACTTGGGAGACCTCATTGGAAGAAGGGGAAAGACTGGCAGCTCTTCAATTGCATTTGGTGTCTCAGATCCTGCACAGAGCTGCCTTCAACCTGTCTTCCTGTTCAGAACCCTCAGCTATTACTGTTGTTACTGCATTTACTACAACCTTGAGAGGTGTGTGTAACAGGAATATGGTTTGGATCTTCTGTGATTGTAACTCAGGAAATTTGTAAGGACAGTGGACATTGAGGTCCTTTCTTGGATCCCCAGTCTTGCACGTGAGGCACATATGAATTAGGCTGTGTTCCCTCCTTGCTCATACTGTACAAAATGACACATGCTCATCCACTGAACCACATTTTCAGGACATGACCTGAATTGAAATGGTGGTGGTGGTATCTCGGAAACCATTTCTAAGTGAGATGGCTGATTAAGGCTGTTAGTTACGCAGATCAGTTCTTGGGTCTCACTTGACCTTATGTTTTTAAACTCCTGGAGTTTGTTGTAACCTTTTGTAATCTGTTCTGCCCAAGTGGCCCCTGGTGGTTAAGAATATGTATGAATCTATAGGTCTGGGTTTCAGTCCTGCTTTGCTCATTCCTTTCATGTACCATGGAGTTGTGTACATGAACCCTGTGAATCCACTACCTTTCTTTGAAAAATTGAGGTAATTCATGCTCTGAGGTGTCATAGAATTTTGACTGTTTTACTGAAAAGGTCAGAAGTTACTTTTTTTTTCCTGAACCATGTGGCAGCCATGATCGTAGTTCTCCATTCAGGGATGGAATCTGTAACCATACAGTGTAAGCATGTGATGCTATCCAGTGGACCATCAGGAAATTTGCATCAAAGGTTACTTTTACATAAAATGTCTATTTACTTCATGTCATGGTTACTGTAGCATGTCTCTTTGTCTGCATTACATATTATATATTGTTTATATTTCCGTCCCAAGAGTTTGCCTCTGACTCTAGTTAATAAGTTTTCAAATAATATTCCTTTTTTTAATAGTGGATTCTTTACCTTTGAGCCATGAGGAAGTCCCCAAAGGTTGTTCTTTTACATGTATCTTGGAGCTCATGAACCGAGTAAGTTAAGGATTCTGTATAGATAGGCAGTTGCTGTATTGAATAGCTGTTATTTAAGTAGAGAATGTTTCATTTTTTAAATTTTTTGTCATTAAAAGATGACGGTCTTTATGTTTTACATAGTATAACTGACATGAACCACTTCTCATGAAATGTCTATACGTCTGTTTGTTTATAGATTTATAGGAGGTATTTAGAAAAGTGTTCTTTCTTTTATTTTTAAAATAATTTTAGGGAATTCTTGACAGTCCACTGGACAGGATTCAGCATTTTCACTGCAGAGATCCAGGGTTTAATCCATGGTCAGGGAAGTAAGATCTCATGAGCCCTGTGATGGGGAGTGAGGGGCAGGTAGTGGAGCTATTTTAACAGATTCTTTATTTTCACTATGCAGTGCTTGTTGAACAGTTGTCAACTGCCATTTATGTTTTACAATATTCGTTAGAATGCTTCCTTTGGATTATTTACCATTACAGGGTATTGCCTTTTTGATCCTTGCTTGGTCAGTCCTTCAGTCCTATCTGACTTTGTGATAAGGAGTGTAGCTTGCCAATCTCCCTGTCCATGGAATTTTTAATGTTTTTTCTCTTCAATTATGAGACAGAAGCGTGTTTACTGCCAAGTAGAATGAGCTTTGAGGTCATGGTGGGAAAATACCTTTTTCTTTGAGGCTTGACATGAGTTTGCATAAAATGAATATTTTCTTGATTGCATCTTTGAAACTTGGCTATGCTAAAATTAATTTGAATTATGTGTGATCACTTTTTTTTTTGTTAATGAGTTCTATTTCTTTGTAAATGTTGCTTATATTTCTAAGTTCATCATCGGGAAGTTTCTTAATTCTGTTCAGGATGGGTATGATTTTTGATATAATATCATGTGTTCAATATGAAAGAATTTATTTATAAATTGTAATTAATAGAATACCTATGGTTCTTTATATCTTGTAGATGTGTCTCATATACATATGACCAAGGAATTACAAGCAAAAGGAAACAGTGGAAAAGGAGAAATTTTGCAGACAGTGATGTTTGGAAGAGCTGAAACCCATGAAATCAAAGATTTTTTCCTTAGGAAGACAGAGGAAACTGTGCATGGTTTTGAGTGTCTGTGGACAGATGATGAAAGAAGTGACAACGGAGTATCTATATCCCATAACAAAAATCTCACTGATGGAAAATATCATCAGAGTAGAAATGATGCAGCAGATAAGCCTATTGAAAGGCTTGGGTCAAGCTTTCATGATGAATTGCAGATGCTTCAGTCTGAAGGGACAATTTTTGAATGTAGTCAAGTTGTGACGAATATCAACAGTAGCGCTTCAGTTTTGCCAAATCAGAGAACTTGTAGTGTCCGCAAAGGCATTTCTTTTAAACATGAGAGTCCTGTTATGCATCCCTCAGAACAGGCCCCAGACTGGGAAGCATACAAGAAAAAATCTTACAAAACTCGTGAGTGTGGCATAGCCTTTCTTCAGCACTCAGAATTCACTATCCATCAAAGAATCCTTACAGGAAGAAAACCATATAAAGCTGACATAGCTGGCAAGGCCTTTAATGATAGTGAGAGACTTGGCATTGATCGGAGAAATAATACTGGAGAGAAACCGTATAAATGTGATGTATGTAGCCACAGCTTTAAACAGAACACAGCCCTTCAAATTCATCTGAGAGTTCATACTGGAGAGAGACCATATAAATGTGATGTATGCGGCCACTCCTTTAAGCATAAGACACACCTTCATAATCATGGGAGAACTCATACTGGAGAGAAGCCATATAAATGTGATGTGTGTGGAAAGGCATTTACTCGCAAAGAAAGCTGTGCACTTCATCAGATCCTTCATACTGGAGAGAAACCATATAAATGTGATGTATGTGGCCGTGGCTATACTCGAAAGTCACAACTTAGAATTCATCAGAGAGTTCATACTGGAGAGAAGCCATATATGTGTGATGTGTGTGGAAAGACCTTTTCTCGCAAGGAAGGCTGTGCACTTCATCAGATCCTTCATACTGGAGAGAAACCATATAAATGTGATGTGTGTGGCCGTGGCTATATTCGAAAGTCACAGCTTGGAATTCATCAGAGAGTTCATACTGGAGAGAAACCATATAAATGTGATGTCTGTGGAAAGGCTTTTACGCGCAGAGAAAGCCATGCACTTCATCAGATCCTTCATACGGGAGAAAAACCATATAAATGTGATGTGTGTGGACAGGCGTTTACTCGCAAAGAAAGCCATGCACTGCATAAGATCCTTCATACTGGAGAGAAACCATATAAATGTGATGTATGTGGCCGTGGCTATACTCGAAGCACACAACTTGCAATTCATTGGAGACTTCATACTGGAGAGAAACCATATCAATGTGATGTATGTGGCCATGGCTATCCTCGAAAGTCACAACTTGTAATTCATCAGAGAATTCATATAAGAGAGAATCCTTATAAATGTAATGTATGTGGCTGTGACTTTACTGGAAAGAGACAACTTAGAATTCATCAGAGAATTCATACTGAAGTGAAATCTTACAAATGTAACAATTGTGGCAAACGTTTTTTTGCACTGTTTTCCTTAAATAAACATCAAGCAGTTCAAACAGATGAGAAAGCATGTAAATGTAATTTGTGTGGCAAAATGTTCAGTTCTAGGTGTTATTTAGCAGTTCATCAGAGTACTCATACTGGAGAGAAACCATATGAATGTGATGTGTGTGGAAAGGCATTTACTCGCAAACGAAGCCATTCACTTCATCAGATCCTTCATACTGGAGAGAAACCGTATAAATGTTATATGTGTGGCCATGGATATACTCGAAAATCACTGCTTGTAATTCATCAGAGAGTTCATACTGGAGAGAACCCTTATAAATGTGATGTATGTGGCTGTGACTTGACTGGAAAGAGACAACTTAGAACTCATCAGAGAAGTCATACTGAAGTGAAATCTTACAAGTGTAACAGCTGTGGCAAAAGTTTTTTTGCACTGTCATCCTTAAATAAACATCAGGCAGTTCAAACAGATGAGAAAGCATGTAAATGTAATTTGTGTGGCAAAATGTTCAGTTCTAGGTGTGATTTAGCAGTTCATCAGAGAACTCATACTGGAGAGAAATCATATAAATGTATTCTGTGTGGCTGTGGCTATCCTAGAAAGTCACAACTTGTAATTCATCAGAGAATCCATGCTGGAGAGAATCCTTATAAATGTGATGTTTGTGGCTGTGGTTTTACTGGAAACAGACAACTTAGAACTCATCGGAGAATTCATACTGAAGTGAAATCTTACAAGTGTAACAACTGTGGCAAACGTTTTTTTGCACTGTCATCCTTAAGTAAACATCAGGCAGTTCAAACAGATGAGAAAGCATGTAAATGTAATTTGTGTGGCAAAATGTTCAATTCCAGGTGTTACTTAGCAGTTCATCAGAGAATTCATATTGGAGAGAAACCATATAAATGTATTGTGTGTGGCTGTGGCTATAGTCGAAAATCACAACTTGGAATTCATCAGAAAGTTCATACTGGAGAGAAGCCATATAAATGTGATGTATGTGGCTGTGACTTTACTGGAAAGAGACAACTTAGAAATCATCGGAGAATTCATACTGAAGTGAAATCTTACAAATGTAACAACTGTGGCAAACTTTTTTTTGCACTGTCGTCATTAAATAAACATCAGGCAGTTCAATCAGATGAGAAAGCATGTAAATGTAACTTGTGTGGCAAAATGTTCAGTTCCAAGTGTTGTTTAGCAGTTCATCAGAGAACTCATACAGTAGAGAAACCATATAAATGTGATGTGTGTGGAAAGGCCTTTACTCGCAAAGAAAGCTGTGCACTTCATCAGATCCTTCATACTGGAGAGAAACCATATAAATGTGATGTATGTGGCCGTGGCTATACTCGAAAATCACAACTTGAAATTCATCAGAGAGTTCATACTGGAGAGAAGCCATATAAATGTGATGTCTGTGGAAAGGCCTTTACTCGCAAAGAAAGCCATGCACTTCATCAGATCCTTCATACTGGAGAGAAACCATATAAATGTGATGTATGTGGCCGTGGCTATATTCGAAAGTCAAAGCTTGGAATTCATCAGAAAATTCATACTGCAGAGAACTCGTATAAATGTGATGTATGTGGCCGTGGCTTTACTGGAAATAGACAACTTGGAATTCATCGGAGAATTCATACTGAAGTGAAACCTTTCAAATGTAACAGCTGTGACAAACGTTTTTTTACTCGGGCGTCCTTAAAAATACATGAAGTAGTTCATACAGATGAGAAAGCACGTAAATGTACCTTATGTGGCAAAGTCTTCAGTTCCAGGTGTTATCTTGCAGTTCATCAGAGAACTCATACTGGAGAGAAACCATATAAATGTGATGTGTGTGGACAGGCGTTTACTCGCAAAGAAAGCCATGCAGTTCATCAGATCCTTCATACTGGAGAGAAACCATATAAATGTGATGTATGTGGCCGTGGATATACGCGAAGCACACAGCTTGCAGTTCATCAGAGGGTTCATACTGGAGAGAAACCATATAAATGTGATGTATGTGGCAAAGCCTTTAGAGTAAATGGCAGCCTTACATCTCATCGGAAAATTCATTGCCGAGAGAAACCATATAAATGTGATGTATGTGGCAAAGCCTTTAGTGTAAATGGAAGCCTTAGAACTCATCAGAAAATTCATACTGGAGAGAAACCATATAAATGTGATGTATGTGGCAAGGCCTTTAGAGTAAATGGAACCCTTACATCACATCAGAAAATTCATACTGGAGAGAAACCATATAAATGTGATGTATGTGGTAAGGCCTTTACTATAAATGGAAGCCTTGCAACTCATCGGAAAATTCATACTGGAGAGAAACCATATAAATGTGATGTATGTGGCAAGGCCTTTAGTTTAAATGGAAGCCTTACATATCATCAGAAAATTCATTCCAATGAGAAACCATACAAATGTGATGTATGTGGCAAGGCCTTTAGAGTAAAAGGAAGCCTTACATCTCATCAGAAAATTCATACTGGATAGAAAGCATATAGATGTGATGTATGTGGTAAGGTCTTTAGTTTCAAAACAACCCTTGGAGTTCATCAGAGAATTCATACTGCAGAGAAACGTTACAAATTAACAATGGTGACAGAGGTTTCAGTGCACAGTCATCCTTACCTCTCCATCAGGCAGTTCATACAATAGAAAAGCAGACAAATGTATCTGGAGCAAAGTCTTCAATTCCAGCTGTTACTTTGCAGTTCATTGGAGAACTAATATTTGAGAGAAACCATGTAAGTGTGATGTATGTGGCAAGGCCTTTAGTCAAACTGCATTCCTGGCAGTTCATTGGAGAATTCATATTGGAGAGAAAGCATATGAATGTGTTGTCTTTGGTAAGGCCTTTAGTCATATTAGTAAGCTTGCAGTTTATCCAAAAATACTGGAGAGAAACCATGTAGATGTTTGTGGCTGATGCTTTACTTGATGTGCACAATTTGGAATTCATCTGGAGATGAAATCATACTGGAGAGAAAACACATGAATATGATCTCAAGGTTACGGCTTGTAATCTAAATGCAAACCTTATGGTTCATCAGAGAATTCATGTTGGAGAGAAACCTTACAGTTGAAACAGTGGTGACAAATGTTTTAGTGGACAGTCAGTCTTAGCTCACCATCAGGGAGTTCATACAGGAGAGAAAGCATAGAAATGTGAAATGTGTGCTTTACTTGACCATCATAAGAAGCATTAGCTAATTCGTAGTCAAGAAAACTGTTACAAATGGAACAACTGTTTGAGACATTTTACTGCAAATGTAATGAGTATGGCAAAGCCTTTAATCTTAGTTCAGGCCTTATAATTCACCAGAGAATTCATACTGTATAGAAAGCATAAAAATGAATATGGCAAAGTTTCTAGTTCACGTTCAGCCATAACTGACTATTCAACAGTTCATACAGGAGAGAAGCCACATAAATGGGATTTATATGACAAAGCCTGCAGTCACAAGGAATGACTTTGCAGATCATCTGAGAATCAGTAGTGCAGTGAAAACTTACAAATGTAGTGAATGAAGTAAAGTATATGAACTTTTGAAAGTTAAACTGGAGGAAAATTGCATAAATGTGGTAGATGTGTAAAACTTTGATTTTGTATTCAGACCTAACTGATCCTAAGGTAATTGATGTGAATTGAAATCTTACTCACGTAGTTCATATGGTAAGTCTTTTGGAAGGTGTTCATTTTTTTTACAAAACATGAGAAAATACCTACTGGCAAGAATCCATACATTGAGAGCACAATCAAGCCCACCATTGGAGGAAATCATGTAAAAATAATATCTGTGGCCAGGATTTCAATAACGGGCGGATCATTCCCTTCATTATTCATTCAGGTGCCATTCAGGCCTAAATACATCAGGTGACGCATACTCGAGAGACTTTCCAAATGTTATCAATGTGGCCAGGTTTTTTGTTTATACCTTAAGCTTCTTGAGAATATCCACACTAGATAAAAACTATATCAGTGTAATAATAAATGTGTCAGGGTGTTTAGGCAACAATCTGAAGTCAGGCTTCAGTAAAGAACTAGTTTTGTAGAGAACGCTGACAAGTGACATGAGTATGTAAACCTTAACTTGGGCACATCTCACCATCCATCAGATCATCCATACTAGAGAGAATCTTACCAGTGTAGAATGTGTGGCAAGGCTCTTAGGTATTCCCTGTATCTCAGTGTTCACCAAATACTTTATACTTAGAAATGCAAATATGGCAGTTGTGACAATTACTGCTCACTCTTTAGGTATCTAAGAATATATATCCTGGAGATAAACCACTAATACAATATTTGTGCAAAGTTATTGTGAAGAAACTTGAGTCAAAAGAACCAGAAAAGTATGCGTGTGTATCTGTTTCATTGATTGCTGCCATTTCTGTTGTACCGTTGTTTTCAGAATGTATCATAAGTCTTGTGCTTTAATAAAATTTGTGTAATTTTTTCCATAACCCTGAATGGATCATGTTTCTTCCAACAGCACAGTTTTCACCATCTCAGTACATCATAACAGAAACCAGCAATGCACCAAAGGCTCTCAAGGTTGAAAGAACATGATAATATCTTTTCATGATTAAATCAAACAATAGACAATTTGGGGATTATATTCTAATAATTTGCACTTGAATTATTCTTTCCATACTCTGTACATAATGGTGCAGTTATATTTCCTGAGTCCTCTTGTGCCAAAATGAAACTAATAGCATATGCCTAATTTACATGAAGTGAAAATAGAAATAATAACTGCAAAAATTAGGAAATAACAGATTTTGGAAATAAGGTTAAAAGTGGGCTGGGAGCATTCTGAAATAAATTTTTTATTATTCACTTGTGTTTGGTCATACAGTTGTGGCTCATGGGATATCTGCAAAGCATGTAGGAATTTCCCAGACCATGGGTCTGTCCCATTTCTCCTCCTTGGCAGGTGGATTCCTTACCACTGAGCACCAAGGAAGACCTGGAAATAGTTTACAATCCACACTATATGATGGAAATTTTTATTGTTTGATAAACTAGAAATTTCATATATTCAGTTCCCAACATGTTGGTTCTTGTTACTTTGCAGTCACTGAAAGAAGGTGGAACCACACCCAAAGTTTGGTTTGGATATTGAGATAGATGAAGCCATACGTTGGTCTTATGAGAATGTTTAACTGCTGAAGCTTTCTAGTTGAATCATGGTAGACTTCCACGTTGTTAAGTTTAGTCGCTCAGTAGTGTTTGACTCTGCGACCCCATGGACTGCAGCATGCCAGGCTTCCCTGTCCATCATCAACTCTTGGAGCTTGTCAAACTCATGGCCATCAAGTTGGTGGTGCCATCCAACCATCTCATCCTCTGACATCCCCTCCTCCTCCTGCCTTCAATCGTTCCCAGCATCAGAGTCTCTTCAAATGAGTCGGTTCTCATCAAGTAGCCACCAGTATTGGAGTTTCAGCTTCAGCATCAATCCTTCCAATGAATATTCAGGTCTGATTTCCTTTAGGATGGACTCGTTGGATCTTGCATTCCAAGGGACTCACAAGAGTCTTCTTCAACACCACAGTTCAAAAGCATCAATTCTTTGGTGTTCAGTGTTCTTTATAGTCCAAATCTCACATCTATACATGACTACTGTAAAAACCATAGCTTTGACTAGACAGATCTTTGTTGGCAAAGTTATGTCTCTGCTTTTTAATATGCTGTTTAGGTTAGTCATAACTTTTCTTCCAGTAAGCAAGTGTCTGTTAGTTTCATGGCTGCAGTCACCATCTGCAGTAAATTTGGAGACCAGGAAAATAAAATGTGCCACTGTTTGCAATGTTTCCCCATCTATTTGCCATGAAGTGATGGGACCAGATGCCATGATCTTAGTTTTCTGAATGTTGAGTTTAAGCCAACTTTTTCACTCTCCTCTTTCACTTTCATCAAAAAGCTCTTTAGTTCTTCGCTTTCTGACATAAGGCTGATGTCATCTGCATATCTGAGATTATTGATATTTCTCCTGGCAATCGGAGAAGGCAATGGCAACGCACTCCAGTACTCTTGCCTGGAAAATCCCATGGACGGAGGAGCCTGGTAGGCTGCAACCCATGGGGTCACGAAGTGTCAGACACGACTGAGCAACTTCACTTACACTTTTCACTTTCATGCATTGGAGAAGAAAATGGCTACCCACTCCAGAGTTCTTGCCTGGAGAATCCCAGGGACGGCGGAGCCTGGTGGGCTGCTGTCTGGAATCAGAGTCAGACATGACTGAAGCAACTTAGCAGCAGCAGCAGCACCCGGCAATCTTGATTCCAGCTTGTGCTTCATCCAGCCCAGGATTTCTCATGATGTAGTCTTCATATAAGTTAACTAAGTAGGGTGACAATATACAGTCTCACGTACTCCTTTCCCTATTTGCAACCAGTCTGGTGTTCCATGTTAAGTTCTAACTGTTGCTTCCTGAGCTGCATACATATTTCTCAAGAGGCAGGTCAGCTGGTCTGGTATTCCCATCTCTTGAAGAATTTTCCTGAGATTGTTGTGATCCACACAGTCAAAGGCTTTGGCATAGTCAATAAAGCAGAAGTAGATATTTTTCTGGAACTCTTGCTTTTACAACGATCCAACAGTTAGGTTCAGATTCTCAGTCATGTGTGACTGACTCCATGAACCACAGCATGCAAGGTCTCCCTTTCCATCACCAACTCCTGGAGTCTACCCAAACTGATGTCGGTGATGCCATCCAACCATCTCATCCTCTGTCGTCCCCTTCTCCTCCTGTCCTCAATCTTTCCTAGCATCAGAATCTTATCAAATGAGTCAGCTCTTCGCATCAGGTGGCCAAAGTATTCGGAGTTTCAGCTTCAACATCAGTCTTTCCAATGAACACTCAGGACTGAACTTGTAGTCCAAGGGACTGTCAAGATNCTTATCAAATGAGTCAGCTCTTCGCATCAGGTGGCCAAAGTATTCGGAGTTTCAGCTTCAACATCAGTCTTTCCAATGAACACTCAGGACTGAACTTGTAGTCCAAGGGACTGTCAAGATTCTTCTCTATCACCACAATCCAAAAGCACCATTTCTTTGGTCAACTGTTTTTGGACCGACTGTCACATCTCTACCTGCTACTGGAAAAGCAATAGCTTTGACTTTAGGGACCCTCGTTTGCAAAGTGATGCCTTTGCTTTAAAATAGACTGTCTACTTTTATGATACCTTTCCTCTCAAAGAGCAGGCCGGCTTTTCATTTCCTGACTGCAGCCACNGGAAAAGACCCTGATGCTGGGAGGGATTGGGGTCAGGAGGAGAAGGGGACGACCAAGGATGAGATGGCTGGATGGCATCACGGACTTGATGGATGTAAGCCTGAGTGAACTCCCAGAGATGGTGATGGACAGGGCAGCCTGGTGTTCTACAATTTATGGGGTTGCAAAGAGTCGGACACAATTGATCAACTGAACTGAACTGAACTGCTTTGCTTGCTGGCACCCCTCCCCCACTCAAGCTGAACTAATCAATCACACTGGGCTTACATACCCAATGCGCCTTTACTTCAGGTTGTAGAATGGAAAGAGAAAGGACTAATGTATTANAACTGAACTGAACTGAACTGCTTTGCTTGCTGGCACCCCTCCCCCACTCAAGCTGAACTAATCAATCACACTGGGCTTACATACCCAATGCGCCTTTACTTCAGGTTGTAGAATGGAAAGAGAAAGGACTAATGTATTAACCAATGACTCCATACACATGCCTTCTCCCTAGAGCCTTAAAGGGCCCTCATAACCTGAAGAAGCGAAACTAATCTCTCTCTAAATTATGAAGTCCTTCCTTTGTTTATGGGCCCAGCAAAATTACGCATAAACGTTAGCAGACAAATTTGGGCTTTTGCCCTGCCTCCAAAAGAGGACTTTCAGATGTTCCTTATTTACTGTCCTTTCTTTGTCCGTGAACCATGTGTGTACTACTGAAACTTTATAAAAAGAGTTAGGGAAGGAATAAGGAACACTATGGAAAGCATTTACTAATAAGAACTTTATATATAATCCAGTTCATGGGGACAAATGTCAGCCCAAATCAGGAAAATTAATGTTTGTGGCTAATCATACAATTGTCGATTGGGGACCCCATGGTATGTGGTTATCTAACTGCTCAGATATTAACAGCACTACCTGTGATTATGCTACTCAAGTAGCATAGAAGTTTAGTACTATAATGGAACATTACCATGACAAAAGACTTCTTGGGTGGCTTGACAGTGGAATGGCACCCACCTCATCCTCGGAAAAAACCAGTTGGGCCTGAACAATGGGACACCTGGAAATTTGCTGCGAGCACCTAAGAACTTAGGACTTGGACTGGACATTTCACAGGGACTAATGGTAGTCACAGAAACTATTTCTTTCATTATAATCAAACATTTCATACAAGCTTGTGTTCCCCTTCCTTTTGTTCTAGCTATAGGAAGTTTACAATTCAGTAAGACTTTACGTTCTGTAACTTGTATAAATTGCGAATTATATACTTGTCTTAGTTCTTCTGTTTCCTTAATAAATGAATCCCTTTTTTCTTTGGTCTCGATGTAGTCTGTGGTTATCAATAAATCTCCAGCAGCCCTGGGAAGAAGGCCCCATTGCTGGACTTGCTTCCTGGTTACTTACTAAACTGCTCCAGTGATCTAGACGATTCATTGGATGACTGATTCTTGGCATTTGGGGATTAATAGCTATTTGCACCACTACTGCTGTGACTGGCATTGCTTTACAAGGCTCAATTCCGATAATTTTATCCAAAATTGGACTAAAGATACTCATACTATGTGGGCCACTCAGGCTGAGATAGATGAGGATATTCAAGATGAAATACAGGAACTAAAATCAGTCATCAACTGGGTTGGAGATCAATTAATAGACGTACAAAAAACAAGTGATGCTAAAATGTGATTGGAATTCTACTCAATTTTGTGTTCAGTTGAGTTGCTCAGTCGTGTCTCTTTGCGTGCTGACTCATAAATCCTCTGTTCCTTATCAGTTTCTGTTGTCAGAAACCAGTGGAACAGCATGCCACTCCCAGGACTGAGGTAATAGGATGAGACAGGCTTGAAATGCTTTCAGTAAACATTCCTGCTCCCAGGACTGAGGTCATAGGATGAGACAGGCTTGAAATGCCTTCAGTAAACATTCTCCTTAGGACACAACTGCTTAGTCTCGATCCTCTTTCTTGAGATATGGATTGTCTCCTGAGCTTGTGACCATTATTAATCCCTTGTTCCCTTGGTAATAGTTGCTGTACATTTTGGTTTTCTGATTTTTATCGAAAGAAACTTCTTGTACAACAGCCTATATATACTCACATAAAGATCATTAAAGCACCTTTGCTCCATCACAGCTTGAGTGCCCGTGTCTTTCTTCCTCTGTCTTTCACTTTCTTATCGTCGACTCTGGACCACCAGGTTCTGGATGATTAAAGGACCCCAACAGATTCCAATGCAATATATTCCTTAACCCTATAACTATTGTTAATACAGCTTTATTTGATTAAAATGTTTAAACTTGCCACAAGGGGATACTTTGACAAACCAGAAAAACATTTTGAGGCATTGAAGGATACCTCCCTTCCTCTGCCCNAACTGAACTGAACTGAACTGCTTTGCTTGCTGGCACCCCTCCCCCACTCAAGCTGAACTAATCAATCACACTGGGCTTACATACCCAATGCGCCTTTACTTCAGGTTGTAGAATGGAAAGAGAAAGGACTAATGTATTAACCAATGACTCCATACACATGCCTTCTCCCTAGAGCCTTAAAGGGCCCTCATAACCTGAAGAAGCGAAACTAATCTCTCTCTAAATTATGAAGTCCTTCCTTTGTTTATGGGCCCAGCAAAATTACGCATAAACGTTAGCAGACAAATTTGGGCTTTTGCCCTGCCTCCAAAAGAGGACTTTCAGATGTTCCTTATTTACTGTCCTTTCTTTGTCCGTGAACCATGTGTGTACTACTGAAACTTTATAAAAAGAGTTAGGGAAGGAATAAGGAACACTATGGAAAGCATTTACTAATAAGAACTTTATATATAATCCAGTTCATGGGGACAAATGTCAGCCCAAATCAGGAAAATTAATGTTTGTGGCTAATCATACAATTGTCGATTGGGGACCCCATGGTATGTGGTTATCTAACTGCTCAGATATTAACAGCACTACCTGTGATTATGCTACTCAAGTAGCATAGAAGTTTAGTACTATAATGGAACATTACCATGACAAAAGACTTCTTGGGTGGCTTGACAGTGGAATGGCACCCACCTCATCCTCGGAAAAAACCAGTTGGGCCTGAACAATGGGACACCTGGAAATTTGCTGCGAGCACCTAAGAACTTAGGACTTGGACTGGACATTTCACAGGGACTAATGGTAGTCACAGAAACTATTTCTTTCATTATAATCAAACATTTCATACAAGCTTGTGTTCCCCTTCCTTTTGTTCTAGCTATAGGAAGTTTACAATTCAGTAAGACTTTACGTTCTGTAACTTGTATAAATTGCGAATTATATACTTGTCTTAGTTCTTCTGTTTCCTTAATAAATGAATCCCTTTTTTCTTTGATCTCGATGTAGTCTGTGGTTATCAATAAATCTCCAGCAGCCCTGGGAAGAAGGCCCCATTGCTGGACTTGCTTCCTGGTTACTTACTAAACTGCTCCAGTGATCTAGACGATTCATTGGATGACTGATTCTTGGCATTTGGGGATTAATAGCTATTTGCACCACTACTGCTGTGACTGGCATTGCTTTACAAGGCTCAATTCCGATAATTTTATCCAAAATTGGACTAAAGATACTCATACTATGTGGGCCACTCAGGCTGAGATAGATGAGGATATTCAAGATGAAATACAGGAACTAAAATCAGTCATCAACTGGGTTGGAGATCAATTAATAGACGTACAAAAAACAAGTGATGCTAAAATGTGATTGGAATTCTACTCAATTTTGTGTTCAGTTGAGTTGCTCAGTCGTGTCTCTTTGCGTGCTGACTCATAAATCCTCTGTTCCTTATCAGTTTCTGTTGTCAGAAACCAGTGGAACAGCATGCCACTCCCAGGACTGAGGTAATAGGATGAGACAGGCTTGAAATGCTTTCAGTAAACATTCCTGCTCCCAGGACTGAGGTCATAGGATGAGACAGGCTTGAAATGCCTTCAGTAAACATTCTCCTTAGGACACAACTGCTTAGTCTCGATCCTCTTTCTTGAGATATGGATTGTCTCCTGAGCTTGTGACCATTATTAATCCCTTGTTCCCTTGGTAATAGTTGCTGTACATTTTGGTTTTCTGATTTTTATCGAAAGAAACTTCTTGTACAACAGCCTATATATACTCACATAAAGATCATTAAAGCACCTTTGCTCCATCACAGCTTGAGTGCCCGTGTCTTTCTTTCTCTGTCTTTCACTTTCTTATCGTCGACTCTGGACCACCAGGTTCTGGATGATTAAAGGACCCCAACAGATTCCAATGCAATATATTCCTTAACCCTATAACTATTGTTAATACAGCTTTATTTGATTAAAATGTTTAAACTTGCCACAAGGGGATACTTTGACAAACCAGAAAAACATTTTGAGGCATTGAAGGATACCTCCCTTCCTCTGCCCATGTGGTACCAAGACAGGTTGACTAAACAATGGAAACCTGGAAAATTAGTATTACAGGGAAAGGGATATGCTTGGATTTTTCCAGATGGACCCAACGAAATCAGTTGGCTCCCTCTTCGGAAGATCTGCCCCAGGGGAGCCACCAGCATTCAACACAGAGAAGAAACGGTGAAATTCCCAGGAGGAGGAGTTTCCAGTACAAGCCATGGCGACTTGAAAATTTCTAAGAAATGCTATACTCGAGGTCACTGACCTTATTATTTCCCTACTTATGGACAGATAAAAACCCTTACTAATCAAGCTGAAACTCTGGTATCTCAACAGGGAATGCCTCAGAATCCTAAAAATATTTTTGTCGCTATGCTTGCTTTTGCTTCCCCTATTCAGGCTGACTTGATTAATCACACTTATTGGGCTTATATACCTAACCCCCCTTTATTGCAGCTTGTAGAATGGACAGATATAGGACCGGTTGTATCCACTAATGACTGAGTACATATGCTTCCTCCTTGGAGCTTGGAGGGGCCCTCTCATCCTAAGGATGAAGGAAGATTAATTAACATTTCTCTAGGCTATAAAATCCTTCCTTTATGCATAGGCCCAGCAGAATTATGTATTAATATTAGTTGACAAACGTGGGCTTTCATCCTGCCTCCAAAAAAGAACTTCCACACATTGTTTAGACGGTTTACTGCCCTGTCTTTTTATGAGAACCATGTCAATACTACCAAAACTCTAGGACAAGGACAAAAGTTGGAATGTAAGGGGGTTACTTATAACGATTTTAAATATACTCCTGTTTGTTGAGACAGATATCAAGCTAAATCATGGAAATTCATGCTTGTGGCCAATTATAGCATTGTTGATTGGGGACTGAATGTTATGTGGTTATCTAACTGCTCAGATGATATTAAGTCCTATGTGTGATTACATTACTCAAGTAACATGGAAGATTACCAACAGTTCAATGGAACACTTCCATGTCAAAGGACTCCTTGGCTGGCTTGATGGTGGAATGGCACCTCCTCGCCCTCAAATTGTCCTCAGTAAACAAATTGGGCCTGAACAGTGGGACATCTGGAAACTTTCTACAAACACTGAAAACTTGGAACCTGGACTGGATATTTTACAGGGACGAGTCATAGTCATAATTATTCCTTCCATTATAATCATTCATATTTTATACTAGCTTCCGTTCCCCTTTGTTATTGCCATAGGAAACTTATAAGACTTTACGTTCTGTGACTTGTATAGATTGCAAATTGTATACTTGTCTTAATTCCTCTATTTCTCTAAAAACACAAATCCCTTCTGATTCTTCGATCTCAACGTAGTCTGTGGTTGCCAGTAGATCTCCAACAACCCTGGAAAGAGGATCCCATGGCAAGACTTACCACCGGGTTACTCAATTACTGTGACGATCTAAGCGATTAATTAGATGCTTGATTTTTGGCATTTTGGGGTCAATAGCCATTCGGACCACTGCCGCTGACGCAGACACTGCTTTACAAACTTCAATTCAAACACAAAACTTTATTCAAGATTGGACTAAAGATGCTCATACTATATGGGTCACTCAAGTTCAGAAAGATGAAAAAGTTCAAGATAAAATTCCGGAATTAAAAAACAGCCATCCAATGTGTTGGAGACCAATTAGTAGATTTACAAAAACAAGTATTATTAACTTGTGATTGGAATTCTACTCAATTTTGTACCACTCCTATTCGGTTCAACCATAGTTCTTATAATTGGGAAAAAAATCAAATTTCATTTGCAAGATATGCATAATAATGCTCCCTTAAATGTACAATTGTTGCAAAAGGAAATCCTTGAAACCTTCTCAAAGAGTCTACCCTCTTCCAACAATTTGGAAACCTTAGCTGAACAGCTAGCTGATCAATTATCTGGGCTAGACCCTCAAACATGGTTTCAAGGCATTACACATAGTTTTGGATCTGGAACTATAACACTGATAATTATCCTGGTGATTATAATTGTAACATACCGATGCCTTTCAACGAAAACTGTTCAAACTAAACAAACTCACTTGCTCAGGGCCTTTTTCACACAAGTATCCACAGTCATTGCCAATTATGAAAAAGAAAAAAGGGGAAACTGTCAGGGGACATTCAACTTTAAAAGACCCAACATGATATTTTCTTCTTTTGTGTGTCGATTCTCAAGGACTCTATTCTTTATCAGTTTCTGAAAAACAGGAACGAGCAGAGCTGCATGCAGTTCTCAGGACTGAGGTCATGAGAAAGTGCATCTGCTTGGATTCCCTTTGGTGACTCCCTTCAGTGACCTTTTACTTGAAGGTAATCTATTCAGTTATGCCCCTCTTCCTCAGGATATGGAATGCTTTCTGGCCCTTTGCAGATTGTTATTTGCTTTGCTTTGTTTTCCTCAGTGTTTTTACTGCCTAAAGCTGCCTTGTATAAAGATATATAAACATGCGTTTTTGCAAATGAAGCACCCTTGTTTCACTCGAGACTTGGGTCCCCTGCTTCCTTCTTCTCATCGGTTCCATTCCTCTGGTCCCAGTCTACAAAGACCATGACAGCTCTGTCTTCAATTTCCACAAATAAGAATAACTTTTCTTTCATCATACATACAAGTTATTTCTATCCAATGGAGAACATGACCCTATTCCTATGCATTGTTCCTAGCACACCATCAGTCCCTGGTAACTGTCCCTCTCCTCCTATGAAAAACCCAGGCCTTTTAACATCTTGCCTACTCTGTTCAAGGTCAGTTGGTAGAACATTATGTTTTATAACAGGCTGAACTATGTACTGAAGGGCTTCCTGATCCTACTGACCATAATGAGTCATGTCCTAGTTTTACATTATTTTCTCCCCTCCCTGTTGCTAATTCACACACACTATTGAATTTCATAACTCAGGCTGTGTGTTTTCCCAGGGAACATGGATGTGAATGAATTGTATCTAATGAAGTCAGTCCCTTCATCTCATTGAATTCTTCCCAGAGACCATCGTGAAACGCATGTAGCAAATGCATTTGATCAATGTATTACCAAAGCCAAGCTCTTAGAGCTCACCACACGACAGGCCAATAAACTGAGAGACTACTTGTTGGGCAAGGAATAGTGACTTTATTCAGAAAGCCAGGAGACCAAAAAGATGGCGGACTACTGTCCCAAAGAATCATCTTTGCTGAGGTAGAATTCGGGTTTCTTTTACACGAAAAAATCTCTATAGCGTCTCTTCAAATATGGACTTATTGCAGTTGCTGAGTACCTGAACTAAAGTCATCAGAGAATACATATAGTGCAAAAGGGAAAGGATTTGCCACAACCACTGAGTCTGGGAAGTAGGGTTCCACTATGTTCCTATCTTGTGACTTTTGGGTAAGATCCTTGCCACACACATTACATTGCTGTGTGTTATCTCCAGGATAAATACTCTAATACTACTGGTGAGATTGAGGATAGGGTTTTTTGTTTTTTTTTTTTTAAACATTTGTGAAATTGGTGAGGAATCTTTCTAGAATGAATTCATGTTCTAAAGACCTGACTAATAAATACATTTAAATCTACCTTCTATCCAGTATGAATTTTCTCAAGAAGCCTGAGATGTTGCCACCCTCATGATATCTGTATGGTTTCTCAGTAGGATGAATTCTCTGAGCAACTGTAGGGTGTGAATTTTGAACTTTGAAACTTGAAGACTTCTACCATATATCACATTCACATGAGTTTCTCTCATGTATGGATTTTCTGATGTTTAGTGAGTGCTGAGACCTGAATAAAGGATTTTCCACACTCAAAACATTTAAAAGGTTTCTCTATATGTATTCTCCAATGTTTTTTAAGGTGTGAATTTTGACTGAAGAACTTGCCACACTCATTACATCTGAAAGGTCTCTCTCCACTATGAATTCTCCAGTGAAGTTGAAGATGTGGTTTTCGACTGAAGACTTTTCCACACTCATCACATTTGTAAGGTTTCTCACCAGTATGAACTGTCTGATGACTTAAAAGGGTTGACTTTAGACGAAAGCCCTCGCCACACTCATCACATTTGTAACGTTTCTCTCCAGTATGAAGTGTCTGATGACTTAAAAGGTTTGACTTTAGACGAAAGGCCTTGCCACACTCATCACATTTGTAACGTCTCTCTCCAGTATGAACTGTCTGATGGCTTAAAAGGGTTGACTTTAGATGAAAAGCCTTGCCACACTGATCACACTTGTAAGGTTTCTCTCCAGTATGAACTGTCTGATGCCTTAAAAGGGTTGACCTTAGACGAAAAACCTTGCCACACTCATCACATTTGTAAGGTTTTTCTCCAGTATGAACTGTCTGATGACTTAAAAGGGTTGACTTTACACGAAAGGCCTTGCCACACTCATCACATTTGTAAGGTTTCTCTCCAGTATGAACTGTCTGATGACTTAAAAGGGTTGACTTTACACGAAAGGCCTTGCCACACTCATCACATTTGTAAGGTTTCTCTCCAGTATGAACTGTCTGATGACTTAAAAGGGTTGACTTTACACGAAAGGCCTTGCCACACTCATCACATTTGTAAGGTTTCTCTCCAGTATGAACTGTCTGATGACTTAAAAGGGTTGACTTTACACGAAAGGCCTTGCCACACTCATCACATTTGTAAGGTTTCTCTCCAGTATGAACTGTCTGATGACTTAAAAGGGTTGACTTTACACGAAAGGCCTTGCCACACTCATCACATTTGTAAGGTTTCTCTCCAGTATGAACTGTCTGATGACTTAAAAGGGTTGACTTTACACGAAAGGCCTTGCCACACTCATCACATTTGTAAGGTTTCTCTCCAGTATGAACTGTCTGATGACTTAAAAGGGTTGACTTTACACGAAAGGCCTTGCCACACTCATCACATTTGTAAGGTTTCTCTCCAGTATGAACTGTCTGATGACTTAAAAGGGTTGACTTTACACGAAAGGCCTTGCCACACTCATCACATTTGTAAGGTTTCTCTCCAGTATGAACTGTCTGATGACTTAAAAGGGTTGACTTTACACGAAAGGCCTTGCCACACTCATCACATTTGTAAGGTTTCTCTCCAGTATGAACTGTCTGATGACTTAAAAGGGTTGACTTTACACGAAAGGCCTTGCCACACTCATCACATTTGTAAGGTTTCTCTCCAGTATGAACTGTCTGATGACTTAAAAGGGTTGACTTTACACGAAAGGCCTTGCCACACTCATCACATTTGTAAGGTTTCTCTCCAGTATGAACTGTCTGATGACTTAAAAGGGTTGACTTTACACGAAAGGCCTTGCCACACTCATCACATTTGTAAGGTTTCTCTCCAGTATGAACTGTCTGATGACTTAAAAGGGTTGACTTTACACGAAAGGCCTTGCCACACTCATCACATTTGTAAGGTTTCTCTCCAGTATGAACTGTCTGATGACTTAAAAGGGTTGACTTTACACGAAAGGCCTTGCCACACTCATCACATTTGTAAGGTTTCTCTCCAGTATGAACTGTCTGATGACTTAAAAGGGTTGACTTTACACGAAAGGCCTTGCCACACTCATCACATTTGTAAGGTTTCTCTCCAGTATGAACTGTCTGATGACTTAAAAGGGTTGACTTTACACGAAAGGCCTTGCCACACTCATCACATTTGTAAGGTTTCTCTCCAGTATGAACTGTCTGATGACTTAAAAGGGTTGACTTTACACGAAAGGCCTTGCCACACTCATCACATTTGTAAGGTTTCTCTCCAGTATGAACTGTCTGATGCCTTAAAAGGTTTGACTTTAGACGAAAGGCCTTGCCACACTCATCACATATGTAAGGCTTCTCTCCAGTATGAACCGTCTGATGACTTAAAAGGGCTGAATTTTGGCCGAAGACTTTGTCACATATATCACATTTAAATAATTTCTTTCCTGTATGACTTTTCTTATGTCTCCTGAGGTGTGAGCTGTGAGCAAAGGCCTTGACACACTCATCACACTTGTAAGGTTTCTCTCCAGTATGAAGTGTCTGATGACTTAAAAGGGTTGATTTTACACGAAAGGCCTTGCCACACTCATCACACTTGTAAGGTTTCTCTCCAGTATGAACTGTCTGATGACTTAAAAGGCTTGACTTTACACAAAAGGCCTTGCCACACTCATCACATTTGTAAGGTTTCTCTCCAGTATGAACTGTCTGATGACTTAAAAGGGTTGACTTTACACAAAAGGCCATGCCACACTCATCACATTTGTAAGGTTTCTCTCCAGTATGAAGTGTCTGATGACTTAAAAGGCTTGATTTTACACGAAAAGCCTTGCCACACTCATCACATTTGTAAGGTTTCTCTCCAGTATGAAGTGTCTGATGACTTAAAAAGGTTAACTTTACACGAAAGGCCATTCCACACTCATCACATTTGTAAGGTATCTCTCCAGTATGAAATGTTTGATGTCTTAAAAAGGTTGACTTTACATGAAAGGCCATGCCACATTCATCACATTTGTAAGGTTTCTCCCCAGTATGAACTGTCTGATGACTTAAAAGGCTTGACTTTACACAAAAGGCCTTGCCACACTCATCACATTTGTAAGGTTTCTCTCCAGTATGAACTGTCTGATGACTTAAAAGGGTTGACTTCAGACGAAAGGCCTTGCCACACTCATCACATTTGTAACGTTTCTCTCCAGTATGAACTGTCTGATGACTTAAAAGGTTTGACTTTAGACGAAAGGCCTTGCCACATTCATCACATTTGTAAGGTTTCTCTCCAGTATGAACTGTCTGATGCCTTAAAAGAGTTAACTTTACACGGAAGGCCATGCCACACTCTCCACATTTGTAAGGTTTCTCTCCAGTATGAACTGTCTGATGACTTAAAAGGCTTGACTTTACACGAAAGGCCTTGTCACATTCATCACATTTGTAAGGTTTCTCTCCAGTATGAACTGTCTGATGAATTAAAAGGGTTGACTTTACACGAAACGCCTTGCCACACTCATCACATTTGTAAGGTTTCTCTCCAGTGTGAATTGTCTGATGACTTAAAAGGGTTGACTTTACACCAAAGGCCTTGCCACACTCATCACATTTGTAAGGTTTCTCTCCAGTATGAACTGTCTGATGACTTAAAAGGGTTAACTTTACACGAAATGCCATGCCACACTCATCACATTTGTAAGGTTTCTCTCCAGTATGAACTGTCCGATGACTTAAAAGGCTTGACTTTACATGAAAGGCCTTGCCACACTCATCACATTTGTAAGGTTTTTCCCTGTGTGCTTTGAGTTCTTTTGTTGTTATTGAAGGATTCATAAAATCATTCCCATATATATTAGAAACACTGGTTTGCACACAAGGAGGAATTCTTTGAAGTGGTGAAAATGAGAAACTGTTGTTGACAGAACTCTTAACTTCATTATATTCAGAAATTATTCTGCCAGTTTGAAACATTTGCAGTTTATCCTGAAAGTTACATCCAAATCTGTTTGCAAAGGGCGTAATGCCTGCATCTTTTCTATTATGCGAATCTCTTCCTTCAGGCACATTTCCATTAAGGCTTATAGGTGTGCCTTTGTAATTTCTTTTGTCATCTCTCCCCTGACACTCAAAGTCACACATATTTTCCTGACTTCCCCAAAGATGAACATGTTTGATTTCACAGCTTTCAGGGCTTCCCAGCATCAATGTTTGGAATGTTTCTAGTTTATCACTGTTCGCTTTGGGGTGTAAATGCTTGATCACATGTGTAGGTGAGATATCTACAAGATAAAAAGAATCATAGGTATCCTGTTCACAATAATTCAAAAATAAAGGTTTCATGCTGAATATTACATCAAAAGTAATACTTACATCAAGTTATGAAACACCACAATGATGACCTCAAGTGTTTAGAAACACTAAAGGAATAGAATTCTTAACTTAAGAAAGCATAACATAAATTCACTGTTACAGTAGCCTAGTTTTAAAAACCATGTGCCAAACACACTCACATTGGACAATCATATGCCAACTCTCAAAAACAAAGTGTTTTTCTACCAGGATCCTTAGGAACATATTGCCGGGAGCCAGTACGAGGAGTCCCGCCCGTGGCAAAGTTCATGAGGTTAAGGAGTCCGACAGGCAAAGGTGAGTTTGGCCTTAAGGGAGCCTCGCTGGATTTTCTCGAGCATCTTCCCCCAAAACCAGAGTCTGCCTGCCATACTGCATTATGCTTTTCGCTTACGCTTCTGACATTAACAGGGGCTGTCCTCACCACCTTCCTCTAAAAGGAATTAACTTAAGAGCTCCAGTCAATAAGTCTCCTGGGCGTAAAAAGAATGTCTCAGCTTAAACTCCTCTGATAGCTTTCTAACTTACCTGACCCATCTGTCCTGACTTTTACAACTACGCATGTGATTGATTACAGCCCCCCAACCGCCAAAGGCAGGAAACTTAAAACATCTTAAAGATACAGAGCCTTTTTTAAAGAGCTAAGAATTATATCGGTGTAGGTTTTCATTGTTGAGTTAATGACTGTCGCCAGGCCTCCATATCCTTTATCTTTTAGGCACCTGGAAGCTATTAATCAATGTAATTGGGATGTAGAAAAAATAATATAGTAGTTTTTCGTTAGCAATACTAGACTTTTCAGTTAATGAATTTTCTCTTTGTTATAAATCACTGTACTCCTCTTTCCTTGTTATAAATTATTGTGTCCTTGCTATGTAAGAATGTAACCTTAATTCTGAGTGGCACCAGACTCTATTAAGAACAGCACTTTTAGGGCAAATAAGTTTTCTGGTTGACAAACCCTTATCAGAAAAGGGCCATGAAATGCTAATAGGCCCCTTGGACATAAGATGATGTAAATCACCTAAGACCTGTGTATACGGCTAAATATGCAGAGAGAAAGCCTGGTCTCAGTAAGGGTCAGGAATGCTGACCCAGCATGACTTTGTATTATCTACTGATATCTATGTACAGCTAAAAGTATAAAAGCTTTTCCTGGAAAATAAAGGACGGACCAGTTTCTCGGACCAGTTCCTGGAAAGACTGGCTTCCCCCGTGTCTTCTTTTCTTTCTTAGTCTATTTTCTGTCTGATTCCCATCTGGAGCATAGAGCCTCATCGTGTCTACTTGTTTGCCTGGGCTTCTAAGACCCATGTGAGAGGGAGCCCAAGGCGGGGTACCCTTCACTATTTAAGCGAGCACCTGTGGCCTTACGTAGACGGTGAAGTCTCTTGTCTGAGGCTTTAATGTCTTTCTATGTAAACCAAGGAATATAGCCTCTTTCTCTCTCCTCTGTTCTCTTAACTGCAAAATCTTTCTTTTATCTCACTCTACATCTATATATCTCTCTCGCCACACCGTCCCTGCTTCAAATTAACCTGGATCAACTGGGGCTGGTCCCCGGCAACGTATCAAACAACAGTTGTCTCAAATTGAAAAGAAAAATATTACACTATCATTGTATTCTGCAAACTTACTGTCCATAAATAAATTCTAAACAATATGCTATATATTGCAACAGTAAATAATCCAAAACCAAGCTTACCAAATTAATAATTAACTTTTCATAATTGGTTGTTTACAATTGAAAAGAAATGAGAAAATGAAGAATATGACAAACAATTTTTTGGAAACAATATAGTTTTTTAAATCTGCTATAGAACTATGTAACCAAATAGGAAAGGCATTTTACAATGTTAACAAGTAGTATGTGTCAGCTGTATTGCAGAATACACGCCAAAAGACCATCATCTGTAAATGACACATAAATTAAGACGTAAAATATTCACCGGTTTTCTAACAGCCAATAAACAATGCAATCTCCACCTATGTTGTTGTTGTCCAGTCGCTCAGTTGTGTTTCCCTCTCTGTGACACTGTGGACTGTAGCGCACCGGAATCCTCATTCCATGGCATTTCCCAGGGAAGAATAGTGGAGTGGGTTGCCACTTCCTTCTCCATGGGATCTTCCTGACTCAGGAATCAAACCTGCATCTTCTGCGTTAGCAGGTGAATTCTTTACCACTGAGCCACCAAGGAAGGCTAATCTCTAGCCATGCACTATTCCTAATTACCTAGTTTAATGGCACAAAAATATAACAAATAAAAAGTGAGTGCCTTGTGTGTTTATTGACCAGGGTTAGATACAATATTGCTGAAAAATGTTGCAAGTGAAACGCATACAAGATATAATGTAGTTGAGGTCTGACAGAAAACAAAATTTGGTAAAGCCATTATCCTTCAACTTAAAAATAAATAAAATTTTAAGAAGATATAATGTAGAGCTAGAACAAATAATTTCACATTTTGTATGGAAATACAAAAACCTCGATTAGACAAACCAATCTTGAGAAAGAAGAATGGAACTGGAGGAATCAACCTGTCTGACTTCAGGCTCTACTACAAAGCCATAGTCATCAAGACAGTTTGGTACTGGCACAAAGACAGAAATATACATCAATGGAACAAAATAGAAACCCCAGAGATAAAGCCACGCACCTATGGACACCTTATCTTTGACAAAAGGAGCAAGAATATACAATGGGTTAAAGACAATCTCTTTAACAAGTGGTGCTGGGAAAACTGGTCACCACTTGTAAAAGAAACTAGACCACTTTCTAACACCATACACACACAAAAAAACCTCAAAATATATTAAAGATCTAAACAGAAGACCAGAAACTATAAAACTCCTAGAGGAGAACATAGGCAAAACATTCTCTGACATACATCACAGCAGGATCCTCTATGGCCCACCTCCCAGAATATTGGAAATGACAGCAAAAATAAACAAATGGGACCTAATTAAACTTAAAAGCTTCAGCACAACAAAGGAAACTATAAGCAAGGTGAAAAGACAGCCTTCAGAATGGGAGAAAATAATAGCAAATGAAGCGACTGACAAACAACCAATCTCAAAAATATACAAACAACTCCTGCAGCTTAATTGCAGAAAACTAAACGACCCAATCAAAAAATGGGCCAAAGAACTAAATAGACATTTCTCCAAAGAAGTCATACAGATGGCTAACAAACACACGAAAAGATGCTCAACATCACTTATTATCAAATATAAGCAAATCAAAACCACAATGAGGTACCACTTCACGCCAGTCAGAATGGCTGCAATCCAAAACTCTACAAGCAATAAATGCTGGAGAGGGTGTGGAGAAAAGGGAACCCGCTTATACTACTGGTGGGAATGCAAACTAGTACAGCCACTATGGAAAACAGTGTGGAGATTGCTTAAAAAACTGGAAATAGAACTGCTTTATGACCCAGCAATCCTACTGCTGGGCATACACACCGAGGAAACCAGAACTGAAAGAGACACATGTACCCCCAATGTTCAACGCAGCACTGTTTATAATAGCCAGGACATGGAAGCAACCTAGATGTCCATCAGCAGATGAATAGATAAGAAGGCTGTGGTTCATATATACAATGGAGTATTACTCAGCCATTAAAAAGAATTCATTTGAATCAGTTCTAATGAGGTGAATGAAACTGAAGCCTATTACACAGAGTGAAGTAAGCCACAAAAAACAACACCAATACAATATACTAACGCATATATATGGAATTTAGAAAGATGGTTACAATAACTCTGTATGTGAGACAGCAAAAGAGACACAGATGTATAGAAGAGGCTTTTGGACTCTGTGGGAGAGGGAAAGAGTGGGATGATCTGGGAGAATGGCATTGAAACATGTATAATATCATATATGAAACGAATCGCCAGTCCCGGTTTGATGCATGATACAGGATGCTCGGGGCTGGTGCACTGGGATGACCCAGAGGAATGGTATGGGGACGGAGGGGGAGCGAGGTTCAGGATGGGGAACATGTGTATACCTGTAGTGGACTCATGTTGATGCATGGCAAAACCAATACAATATTGTAAAGTAATTAACCTCCAATAAAAATGAATAAATTTATATTAAAAGAGATATAATGTAGATAAAGTCATTCATAAAGAACATGACAGAATATAGATATTACCTTTTTCAGACAAATAAATTTTAAGTATTTACTATAAAACATGTACTAATGACAGCACTAATTTGCTTTAAAAGGCTTGAGGTAAATTAAGAAGCTTTTCTCTAACCAGAGCAGGAGACACACCCAGTTGGCCCACAAAGTAGTAAGAGAACCAGGATATGAATCTGAACCTAATGGGACGACTGAAAAAACTTATTTGTAAACATGACCACTCACCGAATAAATAGACCGGAAAATATTAAAAAATAAATACAAGGAACTTAGAAAGAAAATATTAAAGATACAAGACAGAATAGTCTGTTTAACTATTATTCAACCACCCCATCTCGAAATGGGTTATGAGTCATCATGGATGCACAGTGATTTAGGTCATGTCCTGAGAAAAGCGTTCAATAAATGATCAGAGATTATCTTTACAGTGAGAATATGTAGAGGTGGAGGGATGTGATAGGTAAGAACAACGTTTCCATCCATATCAAGGTAATATGTGAGGACTGGTCAGGACTAAGAAAGGGCCTGCGTGGAGCATAGGGTACACAGGTTTATGTCAGATATCAGCTTGTGACTGCATGTCTTTGTGAAAATAACTGAGAGTGCAAACTAATATACTGACCTTAAAAGAAAAGAACTGGTTCAGCAAGTTTATGGGCATTATATTATGGGTATGGGACAGAAACAAGAGAGATTTTTAAAAGTGACTGTGATATATGGAGAAAGCAGGATAATATCTGTTAGACTATTTACAATGTAATGTATCCAACTCTGATTTTGTAACTTACAATGGAATGCTTATATTCAAGAAAAACATACACAATATTCCAGCATATTATGTAACCATCTTATTAGCAGAAATCAGAAGGAAAATCTAGGAAAAGGCTATCTAAACCTGGGTTCCTCTGCCAAGTATGATTAACCTCTCTATTGGACATTTACTTCATTTCTTCTTCCACACATGGTCATCTCAAGATAGAGGAGTATCAAAGGAAAGGAGGGATTGACACTGACTCTAGAAGACCTTCCCAGTTACAAAAGCCTTTCTGAGGCATCCAACTCTTTTTTGTAGAAAAAGGCTTTGTTCTAGACCTTCCCTGAGTTCAAAAGAGCAAATTCAAACAGTTACTAATACATTAAAAGGGCATTAAAGGATCATAATATGATCAAGTGGGATTTATTTCAGGGATGCAAGATTTCTCAATATCCACGAGTTAATCAATATGATACACCACAGTTAACAGCTTAAGACTAAAAACCATACAATCATCAATAGATGCAGAAAAGGTTCTGACAAAATTCAAGTGACATTTATGATAAAAAAAAAAACCCTTCAAAAAGTCAGCACAGATGGACCCTACCTCTATATAATTAAGACTGTATATTTCAAACACACAGCTAACATCATACTTAACAGGGAAAAACGGAAAGCACTCCCCTTAACAACATGAATAAGACAAGAATGTTAACTATTGACACTTTTATTGAACATATTTTTGGAAGTCCTAGCCACAACAATCAGAAAAGAAAAAGAAATAAAAGGAATTCAAGGTAAAAAAAAAAAAAAGAAGTAGCACTGTCACTATGATACTACACACAGAAACTCCCAAAGATGCCACCAGATGACTACTAGACCTCATCAATGAACAGAGTAAACTTGCTGGATACAAAACATATAGAAAACTGCTGCATTTCTATACACTAATAATGATATATCAGAAAGTGAAATTAATGAAACAATCCCATTCACCATCTCAGAGAAAAGAATACAATTCTAAGGAATAAACCTACCTAAAAAGTCAAAAAACTGTACTCATGAAACTATAAGATGCTGATGACTGATACCAAAGATGACACAAACAGATGGCACAAACATATACCATGTTCTTGGACTGAAAGAAGTAACACTGTCAAAATGACTATACTGTCCAAGGCAATCTACATATTCAAGGCAACCCTTACCAAATTAACAATGACATATTTCATAAAACAAAGAAAAGCTTAATTTCTACCAAAATACAAAAGAGTCTGATATCTAAAATGATCTTGAGAAAGAAGAACAGAGCTGGAGGAATCATGTTCCCTGAGTTCAGACTATACTACAAACTGAAGAATCAACAAAGTGAAAGTGAAGTCGCTCAGTCGTGTCCAACTCTTTGTGACCCCATCGACTGTAGACTACCAGGTTCCTCTGTCCATGGGATTTTCCAGGCCAGAATACTGAAGTGGGTTGCCATTTCCTTCTCCAGCAGATCTTCCTGACCCAGGGACTGAACCTGGGTCTCCTGCATTGTAGGCAGATGCCTTTACAGTCTGAGCCACCAGGGAAGTGGTATAATGATGGCACAAAACAGAAACACAGATCAGTAGAACAGGACAGAAAACTCAGAAATAAACCAATTTACTTAGAGTCAATTATTCTATAACAAAAGAGGTAAGAATATAGAATGAAGACATCTCTTTAATAAGTGATGCTGGGATAAATGGAGAGTTACATGAAAAAGAATAAAATTACAACATTCTCTAACACTACACACAAAAATAAACTCAAAATCTGTGAAACATCTAAATGCAAGACCAGATACTATAAAATTCATAGTGGAAAACAAATGCAAAAGACTGACTAAATGTCGGCACTATTTTTTTAAATCTATCTCTTAGAGCCATGGTAATAAAAGCAAAATCAAACAAATGAGACTGAATTAAATTTAAGACCTTTTTGCAAAGCAAAGGAAACCAAAAAAAGAACAAAAATGCATCTTTTGGACTACGAGACTACATATGCAAATGATGCTATCTATAAGGGATTTATTTCCAAAATATACAAACAGTTCATACAGCATAATATCAAAACAAAGAAACAAACAACCCAATCAAAAACTGGGCAGAAGATCAAAACAGATACTTCTCCAAAGGAGACAAAGAGATGGCCAACAGTCTCCTGAAAAGATGCATGACGTCTCTACTTATGACAGAAATGAGAGAAATGCAAATCAAAACCACAAAAATGTATCACCTCACACTGGTCAGAATGACCATCATCAAAAAGTCTACAACAATAAATGCTTGAGTGTGGGTGGAGAAAAGAGAACCCTCCTACACTGTTGGAAGGAACATAAATTGGTACTGCCACTTTGGAGAATAGCATGGAGGTTCCATAAAGAACTAAAAACAGAGTTATCACATGAACCATCAACTCCAATCCTAGGCATATATCCAGAAAGGATGAAAACTAATTCAAAATGATACATGCACCCCAATATTTTTAGCAGCACTATTTATACCAGCCAAAACACAGCAGCAACCTAAATGTTCACTGACAAAGGGATAAAGAATATGTGGTACATATATACAAGGGAATATTGTGAAGTGAAAGTAGCTCAGCCGTGTCCAACTCTTTAAGATCCCATAACCTGCAGCTGCCAGACTCCTGCCCATGAAATTCTCCAGGCAAGAACACTGCAGTAGGTTGCCACCTCCACAGCATAAAACACAATGAAGTAATGCCTTTTGCAGCAATACAGACAGACTTAGGGATTATTCTAAGTGAAATCAGACAGACAAAGACAATATCATAGGATATTATATGTTGAACTGAAATGATACAAATCAACTTATTCACAAAATAAGCTCACCAGAATAAAAAACAAACTTATGGCTACCAAAGGGGATAGTACAGGGTGGTGATGGGGCAGGAAAGGGATAGATAAATTAGGAGTCTGAATATTTACAAACTAATGTATATACAGAATAGATAAACAACAAGAACCTATGATATACCTCAGGGAACTATACTGAATATCTTGTAAACTGCTGTATACCTAAAACACAAAATTGTAAATTAACTATACTTAAAAAGTGGAGAAACAAATGACAACCCACTCCAGTATTTTTGCCTGGAGAATCCAAGGACAGAGGAGCCTGGTGGGCTGCCGTCTATGGGGTCACACAGAGTCGGACACAGATGAAGCAACTTGGCATGCATGCACTGGAGAAGGAAATGGCAACCTACGCCAGTGTTTTTGACTGGAGAATCCCAGGGATGGAGGACCCTGGTGGGCTGCCATCTGTGGGGTCGTGCAGAGTCAGACACAACTGACGCGACTTAGCAGCAGAGGCAGCAGCATACTTAAAAAGAATGGTTAAAAGAAAAAGCAAAAACACCTCTTGCAGAGATGTTCAAAAGATGTTTCACAAGGGTGTAAAAACTACTAAATGTGGGAAGCAGTCTATGAAACAAGACATGTTGACAAAACTGAATACCCACCAGCAAAAGAATTACTTGGGACATTATCTTACACTACAGACAAAAATGAACTCAAAATGGTTCAAAGACCTAAACCTAAGTCCCAAATGTATAAAACTCCTAGAAGTAAACGTGCAGGAAATGTTTCTGGAAATTGGACCCACAAATGATTTACCAGATATGACACCAAAAGCACAGGCCACAAAATAAAACCAGATATTAATAAATTGAACTATATCAAAATTATAAACTACTCTGCTTTAAAGTGCAGCAAGTTTGAAAACACAATCAACAGTAAAAGAGAAAATACGAGGAAATCATACATCTGGTAGTAAGTAAGTACAAAGAATATATAAAGAATTTTAAGAGGGACTGATCACCAGTTCCACCACAGGGACCATTCCCCAATCAACCATCCAGCGCATTGCAAATACAAAACAGAAACACTAAGAGTAACACTGAAGTTTGAACTCAATGATAAAATAAAAAAATACCAACAATGCACAGAACAACAGTGCAGCCAACAGCCTCATAGATATGAGAATGTGAACTTGGACAAAGTTGTCCTGGGATAAATTCCCATACCATTTACAGAGGCTAAAATATATGGTCCTTGGTACACATGAAAAACACTGTCATGGTGCCCTTGACAGAGTCTCCGAAGCCAGAAAATAACCTGGAAAGATGTATCAGGCTCTCGTGATACTTTCTTTCTCATCCTAGAACTGACCACTCTACTGGATAGTTTTAAGTGGTGACTTCAAGTGGTGACTGTGTACAGAGAAAGAAAATAACATTAGGAATAGTGTCTCCATCACACTTTTCTGTTACCTACTAAATCCACTCCACAGAGACTCACCAGAGGCTGCCAATTAAACATAGGTGGATAATCACAGCACGGAAACGAGTTAAAATTTGTATTTTATCAGGAATGTATTTCAAAGAAATTGAAGAGGTAAAATGATACAAAGTAAGGAGAATGGAACATCAGGAACAGTTGACATTCCCAGACTGGGTAGAGAGGCACAAGAGTAAAACTAATACAACATGAAAGTCAGACATTACAGCATCTTGAGATGGGACCACGCGCTCGACCTACAGATGGCAAGCTAAGAGTCCGCGAGATTCACATATGCTCCCCTCATAGGATCTCGGTTCAAAAAGACGATCTCTCTACCACTCTTCCATTTTCCTAAGAAACAACCACAGAGGATCCAATCCACAACCTGTCCCACTCCTAAACAGAAGAAAACAGCCCTTCTGAGATACTCGTTTTTCTTTATATGTTGTAGTTTTGGCTACTTTTACATCACTCCCCACTGTCCAGAGCTTTTTCTCAGGCTTCAATGTGGAGATAATATTCAGATCAGAAACAGAAATTCTGGGACTTCCCTGGTGATCCAGTGGTTAAGACTCTGCATTTCCACTGCAGGGGGTGCAGTTCTGATCCTTAGTCAGGGAACTAAGATCCCACATGCAGAATGGTGCAGCCAAAAAAAAAAGTAAACAAGCAAGCGAAAACAAACAAGTAGATATTCACTGTTATCAGAAGAAAGAAATCTAAAGAGCTGTGGATTTTCTTAAACACTGAGTCAAAAGTCAAAAGGTAGAAAATAGAAAATCGGGGTTTTTGGTATTTTTTTTTAACATTTGCTAGTGAGCTTTGTAGATAATTAAGCTGTGGGACAACCTTAGATATGACATGAAAAAGACACAGCATCTGAAGAGGGTCAGTTTAACCTTGTGAAGGTGTGTCATGCCCCAGTCACCAGAACTCTCAGATGAAAGACATCAGGGCCTCCCAAGGGGCACACAGGGAAAATGCAGATACCCAAGGGCAGCTCTGGAAGGAAGTCATCCTCACCCACAGACAGCAGGTTCCTGTAGGTCTCCAGCATCACGTCCCTGTACAAGGCCCTCTGAGCAGGGTCCAGGAATTCCCACTCCTCCTGAGTGAATTCGATGGCCACATCCTCAGAGGTCAGTCGTTCCTGAAATGAAGCCACATGTCACCAAAAGGGGCATGAAAAGTTCTCATTTTCATGCAAAAGAGAAAGGGTAGTAAGGGGTATGGATTGCCTTGGTTGAAGTATGTGTTCTAACAAATCGATGCAGGGGTATCCGGAGAAATTATGCATCTCTAATTTTAATTTCTTATGCTTTTTGCTAAGACCTTATGAGATCCTCCAATTAATATGGATTTTTCATCACTGCTCAAAATCTATGAAATATATAAAGCTCAACACTGTCTTGACATAGTATCTGACAGAAGTGTCAGATATTATATTCTACCCAGTGAGTGTAATTCATTATCTAGATGAGGTACAGCATGAGTGGTGTCTTCAGAAATGACAAAGTCCACAGCACTTTTAATGGAAAAGTCAAAATTTTCAGGTATGATGTTGATAACAGCAGCAAGGACTAAAAGTGTCTGAAGGCTTCCTGTTGCTCTAAATTACTCTAAGAGGTAAGAGGTAATGTTGCTCAGTCGTGTCTGACTCTTTGTGACCCCGTGGACTGTAACCTACTAGGATTCTCTGTCCATGGGATTCTCCAGGCAAGAATATTGGAGTGGATAAGGAAATGGCAATTACTATAGTATTACTCTAAACATTAAATAAGTACTTTACAGGCAAGAACCTGTGATCAACATAACAGCTCATTAAAGAACCATCTCTTCCCACCTTACAGAAGAAAACCTGTGTCACAGACACTCTGAGAAACTCGACTCAGATCAAGAAGGTAAGAAATGTTACATGAAGCACCTGAACTCAGAAGCTTGGGCTCAGCAACTGAAGCTTAAGCATCTAACAGTTAATACAGACAACATTAAAAGTCCTTTGACAGAGGGCTCCTAAAGAAAACTTGAAAGAAGTCCAAGGTGAGCCTCCTCCCTGCCCCTTTGTCTTCTCTGCAGGGGGAGCAGCTCTCGGGCCTTGGGCCTTCATCCTTTGAAAATGGACACCTGTGCCAAATTAGTCTCTACTCCCTCCCTGATTGGGAGACCCTCCCCACTGTTGAGTGGTCACTGTCCACAGTGGTGGTGAAAGACTGGAGACACTGACCCATGAGAGCCACAGCAGCTTGGCAGCCCCAGGTCCCTGGACCATCTCACTGATTCCTAGCCACAGCTTCCACACCAGTGCCATTTCAAAGGACTCTGACACAGCAGCCAAGTTCCCTGGAGCTGGAGCTGCCACAGCAGGGGTGGCTGGCTCCAGGGCTGGAAGTGGGACTGTGTTTGGGAGCTGCTTCATCCCTGTTATGCCAGGAATCCTTCTCTGAAACAGCAGCTCTTCTAAGCCATGGGCTTGGCCCTCTCAAAGGCCATGGGGCTGTTTTGCCTGATGGTGGTCTAGCTCATCTGCTTCACGATATGAAGGAGCTGTTTCCACCTCCCATAGTTCTTTCTCCTGTGTCTGCCCTGCATGTTTTCTTTCCTGTAAGTCCCCAGGCAGCCTGGGGAAAGTGGTGGGCTCAGGGTTTGACAGAAGGAAAACAAATAAATATTGTATGAATATGAAAGAAAGAAAGAAAGAAAAAAGTCCAAGGAGAACAATGTGGAATGGCATGAAAGGTCATTATAGATGTGGATACAGAAACACAACTGTTAGTAATTTACTACTTAAAACACTAACAGGATTGTTTAGAAAATTTCAAGGCCACAGATTATACTGATAATTTCAACTGAGAAAAGGTGATACGTAGTTTTTAAATCATGATATCTTCTATCTAAACCACAGACTTGCACATGCATGCATACTTATTGATAAAAAATTAACTGAAATGAGAGGATTCATCTTTTGATAGATTTTTTGGACAATTTTATATCATCCTTTTATTCACACGTATTTCAGCATCCTTCAGAAGATAAAAATGTATCCTTTGTACTCAGATGAGTTTGTCAACAGGATTCTATACTAGGCTACCAAAAGAAAACTGGTAAAAACATTAAAAAAAAAAAAAAAAAAGAATACCTGAACTCAATTCATAATAACATTACCGTATACAAAGATACAATTTTACCCATTTAAAGTTACACAGCAAGGCATTAACAGAAGCCAAAGACTTTCTTTGCTTTTTTTCCCATTAATAAAACTGATTTCAAATTAGAATAGTCATTGGATTATGACAAAAAAGAATTATCACAACAGCAAAGTAAAAAATCTTCTTGGAGAATTAAAAATTATGTCAAAAAAGAATATGGAAAAAAATACAGTTATTAAGCAAGACTATCTGAAGAAACATCATGGTAGGAAGGAAACATTCAATACATTCCTTGTGAAATTACAGTGTCATGAAAGGAGCTGTCCAGGGTGCCTGTCTTTCACCACCATGCGATGCACAGGAGCAGAGGCCACTAGAAGTAACAGGAGGAAAAAACCAGGGCAAGAGACACAGAGTTTGTCAGAGAGTTGAAACAGGTAGTACTCACTAACCTAAGGACACGGAAAGGTAAAAAGTGAAAGGATGGAAAAAGACAGTCCATCCTAAAGAGAGCAGGGGAGACTGTTATATCAGACAAGATAAACTGAAGGAAAAAAAGGTGCAATGAGATAAACACTGTGTAATGATAGAACGGTCAATTTACCAAAAAGCTGTAACAAGTAAAAATATATATACAGCTAACATTAGATCTCTCAGAAAAATGAAGCAAATATTGAACAGGCATGTACAGATCACACGGCCCAATAAAAGCAGAAAACACATGTATCTCAAGGACACAGCAAACATTCTCTATGAGAGACCACATGTTAGGCCAAAATTAACCATTCTAAGAGACTGATACCATAGAAGCATCTTCCTAACAACAACAAAATAAACACAAGAAAAAAAGAAAATTCCCCAAATGTGGACATTAAACAACTCACTCTTACACCACAAATGGGTCTAAGAAAAAAATCACATGGAAATTTTAAAATACATGGATCAAAACGAAAAGAGAACATTACAAAATTTATAACACAGAGAGAACACTGTACTTAAAGGAAAGCCTGAGAGGTTAAATGCTTACAGTAAAAAAAAGATCTTAAATCTGAAATCTATTTTCAGACCTCTAGGAAGCAGAAAACGGAAAACAAACTAAACTGAGGTTTGGCAGAAGGAAACATGTAAGTAAGAAATGATTAAACCAGACATACAATAGAAAGTAGAAAAATATAAAAATCAACAAACCAAGAGTTGATGTTTTGAAAAACCTGTATAGGAAAACCCCCACCTAGACTAAGGACAAGAGAAAAAAAGATCCAAGTAACTAAAAACAGATATGAAACTGGAGTGATTACAACTGATGTCAAAGAAAGTTTCTAAAGATAAGGAAGTACTATGACAAACAATGCCTATAAATGACAGAATATAGGAGATACTGGCAAATTCTCAGAAATATACAAACTATTTTACGTATTAAGAAATAAAAAAATTGAGAAGTGTTGAAAGTGAAAGTGTTAGCCACTCAGTCGTGTCTCACTCTTTGTGACCTCAGGGACTGTAGCCCACAAGGCTCCTCTGTCCATGGAATTTCTCCAGACAAGAAGACTAGACTAGACAGCCATTCCCTTCTCCAGGGTATCGTCCAAACCAGGGATAGAACCTGGGTCTCCCGCATTGTAGGCAGATTTTTTATGATTTGAGTCATCAGGGAAACCCTTTATAACTAGAGAGACTTAAAAAGTAGTCAGAAACCTTTAAGGAAAATACAGGACTAAATTCTACCAAACATTTACAGAAGAATTACCACTAATCCTGCTAATTCTATGGAGCATGCATGGTTCTAATAGTTTGCTGATTTCCCAAAGACATAAGAAAGGAAAACTAGAAACCAATACCCCTGAAGAATAGTGATGCAAAATTAAAATACTTGTAAATCAATTTCAACACATATTAAAGTGATCTGGAGAAACAGACACAAAACAGATGGAGTGGGGAGGGGAGGAAGGAGAGGGTGAGATGTATGGAGAGAGTAACATGGAGACTTACATTACCATATATAAAGTAGAGAGCCAATGCAGATTTGCTGACTTGACTCTCGAGGACTCAAACAGGGGCTCTCTAACAACCTACAGGGGTGGGATAGGGAGGAAGTTGGAGGGAGGGGACATATGTATACCTATGGCTGATTCATGTTGGTATTTGGCAGAAAACAACAACTTCTGTAAAGCAATTATCCTTCAATTAAAATAAGTTAAATAAATAAATAAAAAGATCTGATACCATAACCAAGTGGATTTTATTCATATAAGGCAATGAGAAGTCAACATACAAAAATCAATTAATATGACACACTACATTAACAGATTAAAAGGGGGAAAAAAAAACAGGATCAACTCGATCCAGAAAAAAACCATTTGACAAAAATTTGACAACCTTTCAAGATGGAACACTCAACAAACTAAAAACAATAAATTATACCAACTTCCACATATAAATGCCATTATGAAAAGAGCACAGCAATGGGGTAGGAATGAAAGCTTTTCCTCTGAGGTCAAGAAGGCAAGGATGCACACTCTGCACTACACTTCAACAAAGCACTGAAACCCTTACAGTAATTACATGAGAAAAAGAAATCAAGGTCCACAAAATGAAAAAAATAAGTAAATGTATCTTCTTTCCCACATGATAAAGTTTCATCAAAGAAAAGATGACAAAGAAACATGCTATATCAAAAAAGATCTTTAATAACCACACAAAGGGTCAATCAACCAATCAATTCATTATCAAAACTGCCATGATAATCTTTGTAGAAGCA
>SJYW01032111.1:0-16204 GCA_006410735.1 Raphicerus campestris | reverse complement strand
CTTCCTCTTCTTCATCTCACCTTCTTCTTCTTCTCACCTTCTCTTCTTCTTTTTCTTCTTCTTCTCCTCACCTTCTTCTTCTTCTTCATCTTCTTGTCACCTTCTTTTTTTCTTCTTCTTCTCACATTCCTCTTCTTCTTCTTCTTTTTCTCCTCTTATTCTTCTTGTCGACTTCTTCTTCTTCTCAACTTCTTCCTTTTCTTCTCACCTTTTTCTTTCTTTTCTTCTTCTTCTTCACACATTCTTCTTCTTCTTCTTCTTCTGCTTCTTCTTCTTCTTCTTCTCACCTACTACTTCTTCTCAACTTCTTCTTTTTCTTCTCAAATTCTTCTTCTTCTTTATCTTCNCTTTGGAAGGAATGATGAAACTCCAGTACTCTGGCCACCTCATGAGAAGAGTTGACTCATTGGAAAAGATTCTGATGCTGGGAGGGATTGGGGGCAGGAGGAGAAGGGGACGACCGAGGATGAGATGGCTGGATGGCATCACTGACTCGATGGACGTGAGTCTGAGTGAAGTCTGGGAGATGGTGATGGACAGAGAGGCCTGGCGTGCTGCGATTCATGGAGTCGCAAAGAGTCAGACACGACTGAGCGACTGAACTGAACTGATGACAATACTAATGCTAAAATTATGAATGAAATTGGCCGGCTGGCTGCTTGAATGGAAGCTCCATCACTTTCACTGCTGTATGCTCAATTTGAGGCACAGAGTTGATGCTGAGTAAATTTTGATTGAATGAGAGAAAAAAATAAAGGGAACTCTTGTTTATGCATGCATGCATGAGTGCATGGATATGTAACTCCATGGTTTTATTAGAAGACATTATCTCATAAATATGTTTTATGCTTTGTATCAGTTGCAACTGTATCTTAAGTGTATTCCATGGCCTTAAGCTTTTTCTGCCTCATCATAAGAATGATATTTACATTGTGTGGGTTGGCGGGGAGATGGTGTGACCCTGCATAGTGACGATTTATGCTGTTCCATTGTATTTCAGATTCCTTGAATTTGTTTCACATATTCTCAGGGAACTCTGTGGATTGTCTTTATGCTCTGTTACTTAACTCTTTAATTCCTTAAATTCAGTTGTCACTCCTAACCACCTGAACTCAGATACTGTTGCCTCATTGATTAAGCATTTGATCAGAGCAGTTTCTTAAAGTGAAAAAGTTTTCTCCCCAGTAAGATGGACACAGATATTTCTTTTTCTTTCTCTTTTTTTATTTTATTTTTTAAATTATTATTATTATTATTATTATTTACAGTCCAGGTCTTTATTTTTACACCTATCAGGCCATGGATTCATAGGAGATGGGCTCCAACAGTTCGGGTTCCTTTCCATTGCTCCTCACAAAGTGTGCTTCTCTAGGAGGAGCAGGCTGGCGCTTCAGCTGAACCCAAGTCCCTTTCTCTTTAGCTTCTTTCTTTTTCTGATCATTTTCCTTCACACGTTTCAGGAAGCTATCTCGGCTCTTAGAGTGCTTAATATGCTCGATACGCACATTAATTCTCTTGGCAAGAATTTGCCCTTAACTTGTTTGTTTACAATGATGCCAACAGCATGCTGGGTAACATTGTAGGCTCTCCCAGTTTTGCCATGGTAACATTTGTGGGGCATTCTTTTTTGAACAGTACCCATTCCCTTGATATCTACAATATCACCCTTCCTGTAGATTCGCATGTATGTGGCCAAAAGAACAACTCCATGTTTTCTGAAAGGCCTGGAGAACATGTAGCGGGTGCCCCGCCTCTTTCCCTTTGTGTTGGTCATCTTGGCGAATCAGCCTGAGGGGCCGGGGGAGAGACGGGAGGCGGCGGGACCAGATCTTCCTCTAACATGCTATTATGTTGGTGACAAGTTCATCCATGTGAAGTCTTTAGAGTAATGCCTAGTGGGTAGGAAGTGCTGAAACACCTGTCGTTAGTATGATGATGTCGTCATCACAGTGTGTGACTTTTTAAAGCCACTGTGGACTTTGTAGTCTCTGAAGACACAGTCTTGCTGTGTAGTCTTCATCTACACAGTGACTGTCACTCCGTGTAGAGTGTAACACTTCTGCATAGACAACCCATTGATTGAATTTTTTTTTTTTTGGTATGTTCTTCATGGAGAATTCATACTGGACAGAAACCTTCCATATGTAATGAGTGTGGCAAAGCTTTTAGTGCATATTCAGACTTAACTAGACATCAAGCAGTTCATACAGGAGAATAACCATATAAATGTGACGTATGTGGAAAACCCTTTAGTCAAAACACGACACTTACAGTTCATCAGAGAATTCATACTGGAGAGAAACCATATACATGTGATATATGTGGCTGGTGCTTTATTTGAAATGCACACCTTGGGATTCATCAGAGAATTCATACTGGAGAGAAACTGTATAAATGTGCTGAGTGTGGAAAAGTTTTAGTGCACATTCAGACTTAAGTAAACATCAAGCACTTCATACAGGAGGGAAACCATATAAATGTAATTTATGTGGCAAAGCCTTCAGTCTCAGGTCTTATTTTACACTCCATTGGAGAATTCATACTGGAGAGAAACCTTACAAATGTGATGAGTGTGGCAAAGCCTTCAGTCAGAGTTCAGGCCTTATAACTCTTGAGAGAATTAATACTTTAGAAAAACCATATAAATGTGATGAGTGTGGCAAAACTTTTTTAGTGCACATCCAAACTTAACTAAACATCAAACAGTTCACGCAGGAGAGAATCCATATAAATATAATTTATGTGGCAAGCCTTCAGGTACAGGGCTTCCTTTGCAGTTCATCACAGAACTCATACTGGAAAGAAACCATACAAATGTGATGAGTGTGGCAAAGCTTATAGTGCACGTTCAACCTTTATTTACCATCAAGCAATACATACGGGAGAGAAACGATATAAATGTAATTTGTGTGGCACAGCTTTCAGGTACAGGACTGACTTTTTGGTTCATCAAATAATTCATAATGGAGAGTAACCTTACAAATGTCCCGAGTGTGGCAGAGTTTTTAGTCAGAGTTTAGTCCTTACAGTCAATCAGAGAGTTCATACAAAAGAGAAACCATGTGAATATGATATGTGTGGTCGATGCCTTACTCAAATTGCACACCTTGGAATTAATTGGAGAATTCACACTGGAGAAAAAAATCTCACAAATGTAATGAGTGGCAAAGCCTTTAGTGCATGTTCAGCCTTAACTGACCATTAGGCAGTTCATACAGGAGAGAAACAATAGACATGTAATTTATGTGCAAAGCCTTCAGTCACAGGAGTCACTTTTCAGATCTTCTGAGAATCCATACTACAGTGAAAACTTACAAATATGATGAATGCAGTAAAGCGTATTATCTGTTTGACCCTCAGAAAAGTCACACTCGAAGAAAAACCACACAAATGTGTTGTGTGTGGCAAAGCTTTGATTCTATGTTCAGACTTAAGTAACCATCAGATAATTAATTGTGAACTGAGATCTTACCCACATCGTGAATGTGGCAGGTGTTTTGGAAGGCGATCATTTCTTACAAAGCAAGAGAAAATTCATGCTGAAGAGAAGCCATACATTTAGAGTGCAGTCAATCTTAAGTGACCATAGGGTAGCTCTTATGCAGGGAACCATATACATGTTAAGTGTGGCCGGGTCTTCAGTAACAGGTCTCATCATTCACGTCATCAGAGGATTCATAATGCGGAGACAGCTTACAAACGTAAGGTGGGGAACATACTGGAACAGTACTTTACAAATGCATCGGGGGTGGAAAAAGTTTCACCTTGAGTTGGATGCATTTGACAAGAGTCCATATTGAAGAGGAGTCATGGAAATGTGTGGGCAAGGGCTTTCTCCAGGCTCCGAGTGCACTAGACCTCAAATTACACATATTTCAGACAAACTACACAGATATAATGTGCACACTAAAACTTTAACCCAGAGTATTTATATTGGAGAGCAAGCTTGTACAGGTAATGAATGTTATATTGAGAAGAAAAGTTAAATTTTTGCTAAACCTTTGAGAGCAGGTCCTTATCTCATGGAATGTGGCCTTTTGGCTTTATCAGGGGCTTCCCAGGGAGTTGTTTTCTTATCTCCTGGAATGTGGCCTTTTGGCTCTCTTGGGGGCTTTCCGGGGGATTGTTTCCAGGAAATTGTTTCTCCAAGAGACAGCTAACTGTCAAAATGTGATCCGACCAGCCGTTTTCGACCTGATAACAAACGAGCCTGTCTCTGTAAGGGTTAAAACCTGCCCACCAATCGGACGCTCCCCACCCTACCTGTACCTGTTTGTAACTCTTGTGCTTAAATACTGCTCTGTAACCACTGTTCGGGGTCCGTTCCTCCCTGGAGGTGACTGAACCCCGGCGCGCCGGCCTAATAAATCCTCCTGCTGTTTGCATCGAATCTGAGTCTCGGTGATCTTTGGAGCGACAGATCTTAGGAAAAGACCATAAGGTCTAAAAATGTAGTGTTTTTTTTCATCAGATATTCACACTTTGGGCATAATGAAGTAATTTTGCAGATCAGAAACTGAACAGATATACTGAATATGAAAACACTTCTAAGAAAGCCAGTATATCTTCAAGATTCACTAAGAAATTCATATTGGGGAGAATCCTTACAGATGTAATGAATTTGCTAAGTTTTTAGACCAGTTCTTTCAGTAGGCCACACATCAGGCAATTCATATTAGGAAAAATAAATCTTTAGTTTTCCAACATTAACCTCCAATACTATTATAGAATAATTATATTAAATATGTTGAAACTTATGGCATGAGGTGTATTTAAATATGTTGAAACTGAAGGGCATGTAGGAGGATAGCCCAGTATCTTCAGTGTGTGAAGTATTTAATTAGTGGAGTTTTCTTGAGAAGGCTATATTACTATTGAGAGGGTAACAGGCTGGAAGGCCAGTGGTCTCCAAATGGAGGAAATAGGCCGCAAGTGTCAGACTTTTGATAACCAATGCATCTTTCTTATGGAAATGTTTGTCCTAAGCTATGTTAATATACCCCAGACCCTGTCTTCAAACCAGTATGTTATACTCAGACTTTGTTCCCCTAANCCAAATGGAGGAAATAGGCTCCAAGTGTCAGGCTTTTGATAACCAATGCATCTTTCTTGCGGAAATGTTTGTCCTAAGCTATGTTAGTGTACCCCAGACCCTGTCTTCAAACCAGTATGTTATACTCAGACTTTGTTCCCCTAATCTATGTAAACAAAACTATTTGTATGGTAATCTGCTCTTCTGCAAGATTCAAGTCAATAGTTTTACGGCCTGGGATGACTCGTCTGGTGCCAAGATTATCCTAAAATACATTTTATGGATGAGGGCCTGGTGTCATTCTGAGTTTTAAGACATTTCCTTTCTTTTGTTAACAGACTGCTAGTGACTATGTAACATCCAGCTGAAGACTAGCAGGGGGCTACTCTTTCTACCCCCTTCTGATGGCTATGTCAAAAGATTTCTCTATCTCCTTTATAGTTTAATAAAACTTTATTACACAAAAGCTCTGAGCAATCAAGCCTCATCTCTGCCCTGGATTGAATTCTCCTCCGGAGGCCAAGAATCTCAGTGTCTTTTCATGGTTCAGCAACAACCTTTCACTATGACTTTTCTGCAGTAGTTTGAAAACCTTCTGTAGCTTTCTTACAGGCCTTTCATGGTGGTCTCTCCAGAGGAATTAGTAAGATGAAGAGGATAAGCTGTTTAAGTGTGGTTCATTCATATCCATCTTTCTGCAAAAAGCAGGGACACTGAATTATTCAATCCACTGGTATGTGAATTGGCATCAGGTAAGGGCAGAGAATAATGTAAAACTGCGCCATAACTTATCATGCTTGTTGGACTGCGTGCTATCACCATCTGACCAACGAGAGAGCAGTTATCTGAGTGGAATTTAATTTAAAAAAAATCAAATAGTATGTAATGTGTATGATTGACATTTAACTGCTGCTATTACCATTTGCTACTGTTTTATTCAGAATGTATCATGGATCTCCTCTTTTGATTCATAAAATGTAATCACTTTCTCCACAACCCTGGATGAATCATGTTCTTCCCACCAACAGGGTTTTATCCAACCTCAGTATTTTGTAGCAGATGGTAACAATGCAGTGTTAGGCTCTTGGGGCTGAAACAATCTATGAGAATTGCTTTCCACAATGGAACCAAAGATCATGCAATTTGGGAATTACATATTCACAATTTGCACTTGAGTTAACTTTGCTTCAGAACATTCAGACAGCTGTATTAAAATACCATAGCAGTACATTTTCAGACTCAAAATCTATTTAAATAGAAAAATTGTGGCGTTCCCCAGCAGTCCAGTGGTTCAAACTCTATACTTCACTGCAGAGGGCACAGGTTTAATTCATGATCAGGGAAGTAAGATTCTGCAAGACACCAGGCAGGACCCTCCACCCCCCAAAAAAGGTACAAAAATTTAAACTTAGAAATTTTAAAGATCTAATTCATGAATCAGGCGGCACCCTATCTAGTTCATTCAGAGGTGCTCAAAGGAACTGTACAACATGGAAGGCTTCTGTAGGTAGAAACTAGATAGGACAAGAAAATTATTCGCAAACACATTGCTTCAGGTCTGGTCTCCTATGCAGGGGTGTGGGCAGGAGGAGGGTGTAGCCAGCGTCTTGCCCTGCAGATTACTGCACTAGTGCCCTGGAAATTCCAGTCAGTGACTCCTGGTCCTGTTTTTAAGCAGGCAGACACCGCAGTGAAGTGTTGGTTTGCCCTCCTGGAGGCAGAGGATCCACCTTGGGTCTGTCTCTTCTTTTTAACACGACCTGAACCTTGCCATGCATCAGTGAGTGTGCCCTGCCTGAATAAGTGTCTTCATGTTCTTTCTGTATTGCTTGACATGAAGAGAAAATAAGCATACAGTTGTTTAGTCATGAAATCGTGTCCAACTCTGCCACCCATAGACTGTAGCCTGCCAGTCTCCTCTGTGGAATTTCCCAGGCAAGAATACTGGAGTGGGTTGCCATTTCCTCCTCTGGAGGATCTTCTTGACCCGGGGATCAAACCTTCATCTCCTGCATTGACCGGCAGACTTTTTACTGCTGAGCTAGCTGGGAAGCCCCAAATAACAAGGTGAGTCTTTAAATTTTAATGATAGATATTCTAATTCTAGCATCAAGGCAGGGAAATGAAAAGTACCCATTTTTGAAATGTCATTTGTACTACCCTACCTAAAAGTGAGAGATGAAGGCTTCTAGTTGGGAAATTATTTAAATTTTTTGTTATGTAAACTTTTTAGGTTTGTTTTGAAAGACATGAAACTTTTTTTTTTTACAATCTTCAATTTTCTTTTCTATTTCCATATATAAATTTTCAGTAAAGTTCACTCCAATGTAATGACTTCCTTCATCCTTTTGATAACTTCACAAACATAGCCATGTGTATTCTTAATTTCTCAGCCACTGTGCAGCAAGGCAAGGCCATGAGACCAGTTTTACCAAATACGGTGTCAGTGCAAGTAATGCATTACTCATCTGAATGATGTTATAAATAAATCACCCAGGGAACTTCCTGGTAAACCAATTTGATTTCTGTGCTTTCACTGTCCGGAGGGCCTGAGTTCAAGCTCTGGTTAGGGAACGAACATTCTGCAAACTGCACGGCATGTAAAAAAAAAAATCACAAGACCCTTTGTCACTCTCCAACTGGGTTAACTGACCCAAATGTGGCCTAGTTATTGCTCCAAGCAATTATTGATGCAATATCAGTATAGTTTTCTACCAGCCTGTAAATTGTTTTTTTAACTAAAGTTCTATTTAATGTGGGGGTGATTCATTTGTTTATTTTTGGCTGTGCTGGGTCTTATTTGTTGGGCTTTGGTCTGCTCTCTAGTGGTGCTTGAGCTTCTCATTGTGGTGACTTTTCTTGTTGCAGAGCATGGATCTAGGTCCTTTGGGCTCAGTAGTTGTGATGCTCGGACTTAGCTGCCTTGTGATATATGATATATTCCTGGACCAGGGAGCTAACCCGTGTTCCCTGGCAGGTGGATTCCTAACCACTGGACCTACAGTGAAGCCTCTCATCTAATGTTTGTATAAGCACCTGTGAGATGCACTGAGGGGAAGCTGAAACCACAAATAAATTCTCCCAGACTGAATTTTTTGTTTGTTTGTTTCGTTGGTTGTTTTAACTTATGGGGGTTCTTAAGGTTAACCATTATACGTCTTTGTATTCACCTTTTAATTTGATCTTTTCAGAGATACAAATAAAACTATAAGAAAGCTTTTTCTGTGTGTGTGTGTGTGTGTGTGTGTGTGCGCGCGCGTGCGCTAGGTCACTTCAGTCCTGTCTGACTCTTTGCGACCCTAAGGACTGCAGCCTCCCAGGCTCCTCTGCCCTTTTGTCTCCTGCACTGGCAGGCAGACTCTTTACAACTAGTGCCTCCTGGAAAGCAGAAAGCTGGTGCTAATGAGTTCTAAAAATTTCGCAGTTTAGAAGTTTCTCTTATTTAAAGGATCCACCATCTGGCTATTGAGTAGTAATAGCCCAACAGCCCCTCAAGGCGATAAGACACAAGACAAGTCTCTACAAGAGGGTGCAAAGAATGCAGCCTTCAAAATAGTCTAAGAAAGTAAAAGCCCTTGTAACAAGCAGACAAAAGGAAGGTTAAAATAATGGCAGGGACCATTAATGGCTGGGACCCCTTAGGACAAATTCCCATGAGAGCTGGTCCCATCTACTTGACTGGTTGCCAAATGTAACCTTGTGCGTACCTTCCAGACCAAGTTCTCAAAACAGAAAATAAAATGCCTAAAAAGATCAGATAGAACATTGATATTACAAAGGTACAAGGAGAGAAATGCAGGTTCCTCTTAGGACTTTATCCTTTAGGGTCTGAATTCTGAAAAGATGTTTTACAAACCTGGCTTTCTCTAGCCAGTTTTGGAATTTCAAAAAGAGCTCCCATGTTGGCCATTTTTAAAGCAGAATTTCCTTAGGACCCAGTTAAGTACCCCCAAGTATAAATTCCATACCTACATATGGCTAGCTCAGGTTTGGTTGGAGTCCTGATGCTTCTTCTCTTGGTCAGTCCAGATCCCTCAGTGTTTGCTTGTTTTNTATTTAATGTGGGGGTGATTCGTTTGTTTATTTTTGGCTGTGCTGGGTCTTATTTGTTGGGCTCTGGTCTTCTCTCTAGTGGTGCTTGAGCCTCTCATTGTGGTGACTTTTCTTGTTGCAGAGCATGGATCTAGGTCCTTTGGGCTCAGTAGTTGTGATGCTCGGACTTAGCTGCCTTGTGATATATGATATATTCCTGGACCAGGGAGCTAACCCATGTTCCCTGGCAGGTGGATTCCTAACCACTGGACCTACAGTGAAGCCTCTCATCTAATGTTTGTATAAGCACCTGTGAGATGCACTGAGGGGAAGCTGAAACCACAAATAAATTCTCCCAGNTCGTGATGCTCGGACTTAGCTGCCTTGTGATATATGATATATTCCTGGACCAGGGAGCTAACCCGTGTTCCCTGGCAGGTGGATTCCTAACCACTGGACCTACAGTGAAGCCTCTCATCTAATGTTTGTATAAGCACCTGTGAGATGCACTGAGGGGAAGCTGAAACCACAAATAAATTCTCCCAGACTGAATTTTTTGTTTGTTTGTTTCGTTGGTTGTTTTAACTTATGGGGGTTCTTAAGGTTAACCATTATACGTCTTTGTATTCACCTTTTAATTTGATCTTTTCAGAGATACAAATAAAACTATAAGAAAGCTTTTTCTCTGTGTGTGTGTGTGTGTGTGTGTGTGTGTGTGCGCGCGCGCGTGCGCTAGGTCACTTCAGTCCTGTCTGACTCTTTGCAACCCTAAGGACTGCAGCCTCCCAGGCTCCTCTGCCCTTTTGTCTCCAGCACTGGCAGGCAGACTCTTTACAACTAGTGCCTCCTGGAAAGCAGAAAGCTGGTGCTAATGAGTTCTAAAAATTTCGCAGTTTAGAAGTTTCTCTTATTTAGAGGATCCACCATCTGGCTATTGAGTAGTAATAGCCCAACAGCCCCTCAAGGCGATAAGACACAAGACAAGTCTCTACAAGAGGGTGCAAAGAATGCAGCCTTCAAAATAGTCTAAGAAAGTAAAAGCCCTTGTAACAAGCAGACAAAAGGAAGGTTAAAATAATGGCAGGGACCATTAATGGCTGGGACCCCTTAGGACAAATTCCCATGAGAGCTGGTCCCATCTACTTGACTGGTTGCCAAATGTAACCTTGTGCGTACCTTCCAGACCAAGTTCTCAAAACAGAAAATAAAATGCCTAAAAAGATCAGATAGAACATTGATATTACAAAGATACAAGGAGAGAAATGCAGGTTCCTCTTAGGACTTTATCCTTTAGGGTCTGAATTCTGAAAAGATGTTTTACAAACCTGGCTTTCTCTAGCCAGTTTTGGAATTTCAAAAAGAGCTCCCATGTTGGCCATTTTTAAAGCAGAATTTCCTTAGGACCCAGTTAAGTACCCCCAAGTATAAATTCCATACCTACATATGGCTAGCTCAGGTTTGGTTGGAGTCCTGATGCTTCTTCTCTTGGTCAGTCCAGATCCCTCAGTGTTTGCTTGTTTTTCTGCTGTGCTGGATCTTGCCTTGCGTGGGCTTTCTCTAGTTTCAGCAAATGGGGGTTACTCTGTAGCTGCTGTGTGCAGGCTTCTCGTAGCTATGGCAGTGAGCCTACCGTAGCCCACTAGGCACTAGGAGACATAGTGAAGGTCACTCAGTCGTGTCCGACTCTTTGTGACCCCATGGACTGTGGCCGTCAGAGGAGCCTGGTGGGGTCACAAAAAAATTGGACACAACTGAGTGACACTTTCACTTTTTTCCCTAGTTTTTAGATCTCCCAGTTATTGGTTGATCACCCTGAATTTTACTTGGCAGTGTATTAACGGACTTAGTTCAAACACACTGAGTGGACCCTCAAGTTTATCTGGACTTGCTGAGGAGGTCGATGCCCCCGTGAGTCGCTTATTGATGTGTCAAGGTCAGTATTTCCAAAGCACGGACTGGTGCCTGTCTTCATCCTGAATTTGCTTTAGGGTGCACTGCCGCTGGGGCACTGTAGTGTCTAACGAACTTGATTCTTGAAGAACTGGGATGTCAAAACACTTTTCTCCTTACAGGTGTTAGTAGGAAGTAGCCGGTTGTAAGAGTTATGTGTTTCACAGTCTAGCTTGTCATCCCTACACAAATCCAGTTGTTTACTTAAACTGCTTAAATTAATTCTAATCGCAGGAATATCTGGGTTNCACTGCCGCTGGGGCACTGTAATGTCTAACGAACTTGATTCTTGAAGAACTGGGATGTCAAAACACTTTTCTCCTTACAGGTGTTAGTAGGAAGTAGCCGGTTGTAAGAGTTATGTGTTTCACAGTCTAGCTTGTCATCCCTACACAAATCCAGTTGTTTACTTAAACTGCTTAAATTAATTCTAATCGCAGGAATATCTGGGTTTCTGGGTCCAGCCACCACCCTACATTAAACCCGAGCCCCGCCACCACACCAGGTTTCAGTTCCCAGACCTCTGAATATCTTGAGCCTCATCAGCCGGACTCCTGTTAAGAATAAACCTTGCTTTACAGCGTAATGATCCCACAGAATTTTAAGTTTTTACTTTAAAACTGTTCTGTGACAGTTACCTAAACTAGGGAGGAATCAATGGTGCAACATAAGACACGGAAGACCCTAAAGTATTTCTAAACCCAGACAAGCTATGTTGAGAACCAAACAGAAGAACGTGCACCCGCTCGGCCCCACCCCTCTCAGCAGGAAGCTGGCGAGTGCCCTAGCCACCTCCCTTCTCAGTGGTCTCTGCTCAGGCCCAGTCCCCAGCTCTTCCCTCTTTACCCAGGTCCACGAGTTTCCACCAAATTCCGAAACCATGACTGTGGAGCTGAGATCATTGTCGGCAACATGAGGTATCTTTTTTTTCCCCTAAACTGCACCTGGGTGTCCCCTCTCCTCCATTTGCGAGGTCTTTGGACCGTCAAATTACCCTCACCTGCTCCTCCACACCCGAGTAATTTCAGTTTTGACCCTCAGAGGCCAGACTCATGTATGGATGTGAGAGTTGTGCTAAAAAGAAAGCTGAGCACGGAAGAACTGATGCTTTTAAACTGTGGTGTTGGAGAAGACTCTTGAGAGTCCCTCGGACTGCAAGGAGGTCCAACCAGTCCATCCTAAAGGAAATCAGGCCTGAATATTCATTGAAAGGACTGATGCTGAAGCTGAAACTCCCAATACTTTGGCTACCTCATGCAAAGATCTGTCTCATTGGAAAAGACCCTGATGTTGGGAAAGATTGAAGGTGGGAGGAGAAGGGGATGACAGTTGATGAGACGGTTGGATGGCATCACTGACTCAATGGACATGAGTTTGAGTAAACTCCAGGAGTTGGTGATGGACAAGGAGGCCTGGCGTGCTGCAGTCCCTGGGGTCCCAAAGAGTTGGAGCGACTGAACTGAACTGAGTTTCTAAACATTTTGTTAACTGTTTGGGTAATTTTCTTCTTTTCTATGAAAGGATAAATGCAGATAAGGATGACTGCTACAGCTCTTTTNCCTGGGGTCCCAAAGAGTCGGAGCGACTGAACTGAACTGAGTTTCTAAACATTTTGTTAACTGTTTGGGTAATTTTCTTCTTTTCTATGAAAGGATAAATGCAGATAAGGATGACTGCTACAGCTCTTTTGCTAGAGTGGAGTAGGGCTGAGATGGTAGTAGGACCCTCTGTCACTGAGAAAAGTCATGGGTGCAGGCCAGTCTGGGTGGATTTTCCAGTTGCATCCAGTATAAGTCCTGTCAGGGTTAGATTTAGTGATTTAGGTTAAGCATAAAGATTTGTTGTGGGCCAAATGGGTTTAAGCTGAATAGAGATTAGGCTGTTAATGTAATGAATCCAGATCCTCAACTATGACTGTTTAAAATTGTTGAAGAGTGGCTGTATTTATAGCTGCTTGTCCGTGTCATCACCCAATAAATAGAAAAGACATAATTCTGATCCCTTTCCCATCCTGTGAAAAGTTGGAAAAGAATGTGGTAACAAGAATTAGTAGTATTGTGGAAATTCCTTGATGATCCTCTTGCAGGGTTTCATGCTTTCACAGCCAAGGGCCTGGGTTTGACCCCTGGTTGGGGAAAAAAAATTAATATTGTGATAAAAAGCATGTGCTCAGTCGAGTCCAACTCTTTGATACCCCATGGACTGCAGCTCACCAGGTTATTCTATCCTTGGGATTTCCAGCAAAGAATACTGGAGCAGGTTGCCGTTTCCACCTCCAAGGTGTCTTCCTGGCCCAAGGAACGAACCCATGTCTCCTGCATTGATGGACACATTCTTTACCAACTGTGCCACCTGGGAAGCCCAGATAAGAGGCAGGAGTAAATATCTTAAGAATTTATTAATATTAGAATTACAGTGTATGTATCATACTGTAAATTCTACAGTAGATCATGTGACGAATAGTACTGCCGGTGCAAACATTGAGGAATAGTTACTTTGAAACGAAGTGATAATTTTAAGGTTTAGATTGTGACTCAGTGTTCATTTGAGCTGATTATTTCTTATCTCTATGAATAAATATGGTTGAAATTAGACTGATTATAGACACATTTGAGACAATGGTTTTACATAGGAATGGATACATAATGCTTCTATGACTGTTAGAGTTTGTTCTTATACTTGGTATTGTTAATATGAATATTGTGAGTAGTGTAAAGGAGGTAAATAAGTTTATTACTTTTATTTGAGGTTGCACCTGTTTTTTAGTCCCTCAGACCGATGGAAAACTACAATCCTTTAAAAGCTTGAAAAAACCATCTTGTTAGGTATGGAACCATGAATTAGCAGTTCTTGCATATTATTTGTTCAATAAGATTTATTTATTTAGTTAGTTAGTTCAATAAGATTTAGTCTTATGTTACTAGATTCATAATGTAGTATTTATGTTTTTTAAAAAACAACATTTACAGTATAAGAATGCTAAAATGATTTGGAAATTCCATCACTTCATGGGAAATAGATGGGGAAACAGTGGAAACAGTGGCTGACTTTATTTTTCTTGGCTCCAAAATTACTGCAGATAGTGATTACAGCCATAAAATTAGAAGATGCTTACTCCTTGGAAGAAAAGTTATGACTAACCTAGACCTCATAAAAAGCAGAGACATTACTTTGCCAACAAAGGTCTGTCTAGTCAAGGCTATAGTTTTTTCAGTAGTCATGTATGCATGTGAGAGTTGGACTGTGAAGAAAGCTGAGCACCAAAGAATTGATGCTTTTGAACTGGTGTTGGAGAAGACTCTTGAGAGTCCCTTGGACTGCAAGGAGGTCCAACTGGTCCATCGTAAAGGAGTCAGTCCTGGGTGTTCATTGAAAGGACTGATGTTGAAGCTGAAACTCCAATAATTTGGCCACGTGATGGGAAGAGCTGACTCACTGGAAAAGACCCTGATGCTGGGAAAGATTGAGGGCAGGAGAAGGGGACAACAGAGGATGAGATGGTTGGATGGCATCAGCGACTCAGTGGACATAGGTTTGCGTGGATTCCAGGAGTTGGTGATGGAAAGGGAGGCCTGGTGTACTGAGGTCATGGGGTCACAAAGAGTCAGACAGGACTGAGTGACTGAACTGAATTGAACTGAACTGAACTGTGTAAGTAGAGAATGTTTCGCTTGATAACTTTTTGTTATTTTGATGACTGTCTTTTTGTAATGCATAATATAGCTGACATGAACCACTTGTTAATGTCATAAAATGCCTATATGTCTATCTAGTGATAGATTTCTAAGAGGTATTTAGAAAAGTGTTTTGCTTTTTTTTTTTTTGAATTAGGCAATTCCCTGATAGTCCAGTGGATAGAATTCAGTAGTTTCACGGCAGCGAGCCTGGGTTTAATGCATGGTCAGGGAACTAAGGTTTCCTAAGCTCCATGGTCCAGGAAAAATACATATTATGTATGTATGTACGTGTATACGTATATATAGGGCTGTGTGTATGTTTGTGTGTGTGTGTATTTTTTTAAGGAATGAAGTATTTGTTGAACAGTTGTCAACTAACACTTACTTTTTACATTATTCATTAGAATGCTTCTTTTGCATTATTTACCATTCCAGTGTATCGCCTGTTTGATGCTTGCTTGCTCAGTTACTCAGTCCTGTTTGTGATCTGGTGGTCTGTAGCCTTCCAGGTGCCCCTGTCCATGAAGTTTTTTTCAGGTAAGAATAGTGCAGTGGGTTGCGAAATCCTGCTTCAGGGGATCTTCCTGACCCAGGAATTGAACCCCCCTGTCCGGTGTCGTCTGCATTGACATGTAGTTTTTTTTTATCACCAAGTCACCTACATAGCCCTGTATGTTCTTTACCATTTAAATATATATAAGTATGTATAAAATGTGTACAATATATCATTTTTTGTCCTCAATTATGAGACAGCAGTGTGTTTAATACCAGGTAAAATGAACTTTGAGGTCATGGTGGGGAAATACAGTTTTCCTTGAGAACTGACATGAGTTTGCATAAAATGAATGTTCNTGTACAATATATCATTTTTTGTCCTCAATTATGAGACAGCAGTGTGTTTAATACCAGGTAAAATGAACTTTGAGGTCATGGTGGGGAAATACAGTTTTCCTTGAGAACTGACATGAGTTTGCATAAAATGAATGTTCACTGATTGTGTCTTTGAAACTACACTACCCTGAAATTAATTTGAATTACATGTGATCACTCTTCCTGTTTTAAAGAATTCTGTTCCTTTAGTGTTTTATAGTTTTAAGATCATCATTGTGAAGATTCATAATTCCTTTCAGGATGGGTATGACTTTTGGTATCATACCATGTGTTTGACAAGAAACAGTTTATTTATAAATTATAATTAACATGATGCCTATGCTTCTTTATGTCTTGTAGATATGTCTCATATACATATGATCAAGAAATTACAGGCAGAAGAGTTCAGTGGTGAACGAGAAATTTTTCAGAGTGATCTTTGGGAGAGCCAAAAGTCATGAAATCGGAGATTTTTTTCCTCAGAAAGATCCAGGGAATTCTGTATCATTTTGAGTGTCTGTGGACAGATGATGAAAGAAATGACAAAGGAATGTCTATAACTCATAAGAAAAACCTGACTGATGAAAGAGATCATCATAGGAGAAGTGATGCAGGAAATAAGCCTGTTGATAGGCATGGATCA
>SJYW01032104.1:0-13083 GCA_006410735.1 Raphicerus campestris | reverse complement strand
TGAGTCTGGTTTTGTTTTGTGGATACATTCCTTGGTGTGAGACCCGTTTAATGGGGTGTGTGCTCTCTATTTTGCCTCAGACCACAAGCTTCAGGGCCAGTTGCAGTCTAAATGGCATTGATTTGACCTGGCAAATGGGTTTTAGTCTCTTTGCTCCCCAAAACGCTCTTAAAACAGTGTGCATCATTCTTCACAGAGGATGAGACTCAGGTTAGAGAACTAAGACTCGAGTTAGAGAACTAAGGCTCAGGTTAAATGACAACCAAGTTGCACACTGATGTGGGTTAGGAGAACATGGATCTTGAACTCAGATCATCAGACTTTCTTCTAGTATTTTCTCCATCGATCCACAGTTATCTCCCATTTTTTTTGTTGCTGTTGTTTAATTTGACAATGACAGCATTACTAACAATAGGTAAAGTGTTGTATCCATTTTACAGATGAACAAACTAGAACTTAGTACAACTCTGAGAAAGGAAGGTAAAGTCCCAGAAGGGCAGGCCTGGTATTTGGTCCCAGGTTTTCTGAATCCAGACTTTATAAGCACTTTTAGTTGTAGGGACTTACAAACTACAGAGATCTATATGAATACTGAGATTCTCTAAAGCCAAGATGTTAATGATTTTAACATGTTTGATTCCAAACAGAAGCAGGAAAGGTGCTTCATTGTTTCAGAACTGGTGGAAAGTTCCTGGGGTTAATCAGACTACAACTTGTAAAAGACTCCTTCCTTGCAAGGCAGGAACTGGTCTGGGATGTAGCACATGGCTAACAAGGAGAGAGGTGAAGAGGGATAACAAACTGCTTTTCAGAGTCCTATAATCTTTAATGAGGAACCTAACTATATATACCCGAAAGGATTTAAGCACCTTTATAAAGACTGTACCTCAATAAGTACCTGTTAACATTATTTTAACTATGTTCTTCAGTTCAGTTCAGTTCAGTCGCTCAGTCGTGTATGAATCTTTGCAACCCCATGAATCGCAGCACGCCAGGCCTCCCTGTCCATCACTAACTCCCAGAGTTCACTCAGACTCATGTCCATTGAGTCAGTGATGCCATCCAGTCATCTCATCCTTGGTCGTCCCCTTCTCCTCCTGCCCCCAATCCCTCCCAGCATCAGAGTCTTTTCCAATGAGTCAACTCTTCGCATGAGGTGGCCAAAGTACTGGAGTTTCAGCTTTAGCATCATTCCATCCAAAGAAATCCCAGGGCTGATCTCCTTCAGAATGGACTGGTTGGATCTCCTTGCAGTCCGAAGGACTTTCAAGAGTCTATGTATAAAATGGATATACTAATGAGAACCTGCTGCGATGTAGCACAGGGAACTCTGTTCAGTGTTACCTGGAAGCCTGAATGGGAGGGGAGTTTGAGAGAGAATGGATACAGGTATATTTGTGGCTGAGTCCCTTTGCTGTGCTCCTGAAACTGTCACAACATTGTTAACTGGCTATACTCCAATATAAGAGAAAAAGGTTCTTAAAAAAAAGATACCTGCCTATAGAGTTTGTGACTTGTGTTTACTGCTTCGATTGTCAAGTGCTTGAGTATACCAGACAGTTCTCAGTTTTTCATCCCTACTCCCCAGTTTTCTCTGTGAAATAGAAGTTTGTTAACCTGGCTAAAGTTCAATATGAGTAGTGGATTCTATACTAGGAGTGGTAGTGATAGAGGAATATAATTATGCAGATACTTTTGTTTTACAAGGGAAAAAAGAGCAGTTTGCTGTTCTTTTTGAATCTCAGACATTTTTGATCTCCAGCCCTCATTATATTGAGTTGACTAAAATGTTTATTCAGGTTTTTCCATAGCATCTTACGGAAAAAGTCAAATAAACTTTTTGGCCCACCCAATACATTTGGGCTTAGTGAAAAGTCTCTGTAGAACTTTGGTTTGTGTGGTTATAGCTTCACTATTCACCATGTTGAAAATGGGAACCTTAAAAATTGTTAAGTACCTGTTTCTCAGTTCATCTACAGTAGACATCATGATGAACACAGTACCTTTTAACAAAATTAAGGTCTTGGTATATTGTGAAGACAACTGACTTTATGAATACCCTGAGGGAGAGCTGCTGACCTAAAGCATCAGTTTGTCTCAGAATATGAAATAATAAAGGATAAAACTTGGAAGGTGAATTTCATTTGTTTTGTTTAGAATGACTGAGCTTGTTAAAAAAAAAGAAAGAAAAAGAAACAATAAAATGTATTAAAATCAAGAAAATTCCATTCAAAAAAAAATCCTCTCATTTACCAGTTTGTGTGACGTTAGATCATTCATTTATTTGGCCACTTACTGCCTCGGTTTTCTCCTCTGTAAAACCAAGAGAACAAAAACTTCATGTGCCTTGGAGTAATTGTGAAGTCCAGTGCGTTATCTGAGAGAGGATTAGGACGGAGTCGGGTGCATGCTAAGTGGAGCACTGGTCTCGGTGGTAGTTGCTGCTTTGATCTCTGCTGAGATGCCGCTTCCTGAGTTGCTCTGGTGTGGCAGAAGGAGCTTGGGATCTAGAGCTAAAGAAACTGGTGGGCACAGATGCTGGGAATGGGCACCCTCTGGGGCTCCTTTCCTGAGCCTTCACATGAGGGCATTAGACTAAGTCCCAAGAGTCTGCCTAGCTGCACACAAGTCTGGGATACGCTTCCATGACAAAAAGTATTCAGTACTGATGGTCTGTGAGCCTGGGACAGCCAAGTGCACACAGAGCCCTAGTTTTCAAAAGATGACTGACTTTGGGGAGAACCATCGGCTCTGACTTTGAGCTTTGACTTCCACTCCAGCTCTAGGGTCTTACACAGATCTCTTCTGTTTCAGGGCTTTGTCTCCTCCCTGCCATGTAAAGGTGGGATCATAATACCATTTTCCAGGGTCTGTGTCGGGAATGAATAGTTGTGTTTGGTAAAGGTCCCGCAGAGTGTACTGGCCTGGTGCTCAGGAAATGGCAACAGCCCTGAGTATCATGATGAATGAAAAATTCCGGCCTCAGATCCTGTAAGTCAAAATACCCTAACTCCTTAAATCATCTGCATCTCTGAAGACCAATAAATACTGTGGATTGCATATTACTTGGAGAATGTGGGTGAACTAATTGCATCCAGGCAAGGGGGTGACTTGCTTGAGATTGAGTCAAAAGGAATTTCCTGGGTTTGTGACGTAAGGGAAGTCCACAGCCACGGAGGTGGTCAGAGGAGTCAGGAACTGACCCCGGATGCGAGGACCAAGAACAGTGATTACAAGTGGCTGTGAAAGGGATGGAGGGATCGGGTGATGGGCCGAGTTTGACTGGACATCCACACTGTGGTCTGCGTTCAGTTTCCTTCCTGTAATGGCTGAAAAATTTAGAGGTCGGCACTCCTTCCTCCCCCAGCCAAGAACAGTTTCATTTTGCGTTAGTTCTGTCCAGCCTATCTTTTCTCGCTTCTATTTGCCAGTTTATTAAATAAATACTTATTTCACTTCTACTATGTACCATGTCCTGAAGATGCAATTGTAAAACACACATGTACACACATATAAACATGTACACATGCACACACACAGACACATATACACGTGTGTTCTCCAGTCCCTCCCTTTGCACAGCTTATGTTCTAATTGAAGAAAATAGCAAATTTCTTTTTAAAAGTGTTTAGTAAAAGATATAATTTGTTCTTTTAGGACTGTTGTGTGTTTTTCTTTTTTTCTTTTTTTCGTTTGTTTTTCCTCTGCTATTTAGGGAGTTGAGTGTTCCGTTTCTTCCTCCTTAACCCATCCTTTCTGATCCTCTACTCTAGGATATGCTAAACTCCCAGTCTTCAATCTGTAGACTTGGGGCTTTTGGTGTGTATAGATCAGATCACCTTCTTTGTGTGTATAGAATCTTGGTTAGTCTCTCTCTCTCTGTCTCTTCTCCTCTCCTCTCCCTCTAACCTCCTGGAAGATAGTAATCTAACTCCAACATCTATGATACAGTGACTTGCCAAGTGCTCTATTTCTGGCTACGGTTACTAAGGAATTGTAAGAAGGCACTGGAAAATGGCACTTGGCCTCTGCTTAGCTTTTATTCAGATTGGCTGTTTTCCAAGCCCCAGAAGATCAATGATGCGTGTAGTGCGAAAGGGCAGCTGCAGGGTCAGGGTGTATTTATTGCTTGCTGGGGCATGTTATTGACCAATAAGAAGTTAAACAGTGCCTGGCTATACCGGTTAAGATGTTGCCTCTGAGCCAGGAAGACAAGAGATCTCCTCAGGCCATTTCTGTTTACACGGACAGGTGTGCAAATGGACTCGATGCCTGTAGTGCTAGGCCTTCCTGTGTCTGCTAGAATTTCAGCTTGTTTGGTCCTAGTAGAAAGAACACGTTCATGATGCTGAGCCTTTTTGGACCCAGTTGTCCTCAAGGTGGATAGGGACTGATCACTTTGAAACCTCTGTTGGTATACCCAGGTTCCCTGCAGGTACCACGTCATGTTTCCTGATGCTGAGCTACCTCTTCTGTCTGTCTGTCTGTCTCTCCCTATGTGTTTATCCATCTATCTGACATCTATCTGTGTATCATCTATCTACATCTCTATCACTTCTGTAACACCTCTATCATCTGTCTTTATACTTTACAAACCTATTTATATGCTCTCTTTTGCAACTGTCTTTTGGCATTGAATGAGGGACAGACAGGAGATTCTGGTAACATTTGATAAATACAAACACACTTTACACATGATTAGATACATAAGGAACTCCAGAGGTGCTTTATTCAGGAGAAAAAAATCCAACTCTGTTTATATACACACACACATATATACGAACATACTATATATATATATTAAAGAAATATGTAGTGAAAATCTCCTTTTAGCTTTATATTCTTTTCTGAAGCTCAGTGCTGGGGTTTATGTTCTGGCTGTGAAAAAAAATTTTTTTATGAACTTTTTAAAGAATATTTCTTCTCCTTTTTCTTCCTAGATGTCAAAAGTACTATTTGGGTGAAGTATTGACTGAGGAAGGAGAGGCTGGAGCAAGGACAACAGTAGGAATCCAGATTAAAAGGCCCTAAATAGTAAAAGCTAGTGTTTCCCTGTCTCCCCACCCTGCCATGAAATAGTTGTTTCACTTTGGTTCTTTGAATGGAAATAATATTGAGGATTAGGCTTGTGTGAGCCTCACAACATTTGAGATTCCTGTGTTTTTCTAACCACCTGCCTTAACATTTTAGCATGTTAAGGGTGTGTTTTGTGTGTAGGAGGGCTAATCAGTTAATGGCATTAGAAGTTCAAGAGTTTCTAAAACTAAAGCGCAGATATATTTTGGGTTCTACTGTTTAATTACGTTTGATGAATCTACAAGAATCGTAAGTAGTGTGTATCTGAATTAAGAAGGGTTGTTGGGGTGGGGGTGCCTGCCCGCTGTTGTGCAGCTCTTATCTTTATGTGATCGACATGTAGGAGTTAAATTGTGGACCATCTCCTATCAGTTGGACTTTGCTGGTGGCTCAGATGGTGAAGAATCCACATGCGATGCAGGAGACCTGGGTTGGGAAGATCCCCTGGAGAAGGGACAGGCTACCTAATCCAGTATTCTGGCCTGGAGAATTCCATGGACTGTATAGTCCGTGGGGTCGCAAAGAGTCAGTCACGACTGACTTTGACTTTCCTAACAATTTATCCAGAATCATCCCTCTTATAAATGCGAATCAGATATTGACCTGTTTGGTGGTTGGGGCTGATTTGGTTACATTTTCATTGTTTCAGGTTGTGGGAACCATTTTGTGCAGAATTTGGTTGTTTTCAGTGCTAGAGTTAGGGGTTCCACAGTGTGCCAGTAATTCTGGCAAACACTCAAGTAAACCAACCAGATTTTTAAATGATGGTACTGGTCGATTCCTGTTGGCTTTTCAGAGTCTCCTTCAAAATCTGTGTGGCGGCCTCTCCTTCTGGAATTTCTGAAAGGTTGAGGAGGAAGTGAGTGGCTGTTTCCCCTGGACCTGCTATATCCCGGGCATTGTCTTATATGAGACAGACATACCCTTCTTTTGGAAGCCTTGGGCCATTACCTTCATTTTACAAGTGAAGAGAGAGGGTAGCAGATAAGGGCAGGGCCACCCAGTTAGGGAGGAGTGGAGCTAGGACCGGAATATTGTGCTTGACTTCTGTGCCTATAATCTTTCTGCTTCTGTTTCTTGAAAATGGGCTCATTTGGACTCCTTTGTCCTTTTGGTAAGAAGGACCTGGAAGCCTTTACCGATGTTCAGCTGTCTTGTATCTATGTGAAGGGCATGGAGCACTTTCGTATTTTTGCTTTTGTTTGCAGGATCAGCCTCATTCTCCGAACAAGAATAAAACTCCTTCCCTAAAAATGCAGAATTTACCATATGCATGAATGGCAATGGATTCTTGCTCTCAAAGTGCATGTTTGCAGAAGCACAGAAGTGCCAGTCACAAGAGGAGGCTACAGGGAAGGACTGCAGAGGCAGGATGAGGTCACTGGTGAGACAGGGTCCTGCAAGCTCTTCGGACAGCAGAGGCGAGCCCTGGTGAAACAGAGCTTTGTATTAAACCACAGGCATTTAGGCCAACGAGGTGNGGTTGCAAAGAGTCAGGCACAACTGAGCAACTAACACACATAGGATATACTGAAAAGATATGTATGTAAGTTTCCACCCCCATTTTGTTCAAGAAGGGTTTGCAATTTACTATAAATGCACAGATACGATAAAGCTATATTCATTAATATAGGTCAAGGTTGATAAATTTTTCCTGTTAAGGGTCTGAGCCATAGTCAGGCAACCCCTTATAACTGACTAAAAGCAAGGGGTTAATGCCATTACCTCAAACAGAAATTGCTTTGGGAAAGCGATCAAGAACAATTAAAGCAAATCAACTGGCTGAACTGATATAAATGTTTTCTATCATTTGGTAGAGGCAGAGAACAGTAAACAGCCTATTCTGGCCTTTGTCTGAAAGCATTAGCTCACATTACATTATTCTGATTATTTTTTATAAGTTAATAAGCACAATTTCTGTTCCATTAATATCCCAATGCAGATGAAGCCACAAAATTACAAAACCCATTTCCTTCAGGTGCCAAGTTTATAAAAAGAAAACCTGCTTGCTTGGAAGGTCACTGGTTTCATCAACTGTCCAGATTGTTTTTACCAGAGATAAGGGAAGCAGACACACAACCTGAGGATCAGGTGAGCACTCTGACAGGTAACAAGATCAGGAGTGCAGGATTCCACCCAAACCCACACACTGGCCAATAATATGGCCATTCCAGCCTGATGCTATTTCCCTGACATCCTTAGCAGCTTGTGTGATCACGTGGGATCCAAGGTCACAAAACAAAATGTGCAGGACGCACCGTTTAACCCGCAGTTCTATACTTGTTCAGCTCTTTTCCACAGTAAAGCTTAGGCCTTCCTCACATAGCGATCCTCAAGACCCAAACTTAAAATTTTTTAAATTTAGTTAACAGGAGTTCTCCTCCTTCCATGCAAGGAAATCCCCAAAATGTAGGCTCTCATCAGTGAGCCTCCCCCAGGTTGTACAGAATCTCACCTCCTGCCTCAGTTTCCCTCTCCAAGCCTTTCCTGGGCCATTTTGCACACTGTCAAGGCGGAATTATTCCAGAAGGCAGTTCAAACGACACGCACACTGCTGTCCTGAGATGCCCTGCTTGGTAAAGCTCACTCTTGAGTGTTTCTGAGTTTGGCCTCCTCATATAGCTCTTGAAAAGAAATAATAAGCTATTCTCTTAACAAGCTAATAAGCAACTGTTGGCCGAGATGGGTGTTTGTCACTCTCCCTCTCCCACCTCGTTGGCCTAAATGCCTGTGGTTTAATACAAAGCTCTGTTTCACCAGGGCTCGCCTCTGCTGTCCGAAGAGCTTGCAGGACCCTGTCTCACCAGTGACCTCATCCTGCCTCTGCAGTCCTTCCCTGTAGCCTCCTCTTGTGACTGGCACTTCTGTGCTTCTGCAAACATGCACTTTGAGAGCAAGAATCCATTGCCATTCATGCATATGGTAAATTCTGCATTTTTAGGGAAGGAGTTTTATTCTTGTTCGGAGAATGAGGCTGATCCTGCAAACAAAAGCAAAAATACGAAAGTGCTCCATGCCCTTCACATAGATACAAGACAGCTGAACATCGGTAAAGGCTTCCAGGTCCTTCTTACCAAAAGGACAAAGGAGTCCAAATGAGCCCATTTTCAAGAAACAGAAGCAGAAAGATTATAGGCACAGAAGTCAAGCACAATATTCCGGTCCTAGCTCCACTCCTCCCTAACTGGGTGGCCCTGCCCTTATCTGCTACCCTCTCTCTTCACTTGTAAAATGAAGGTAATGGCCCAAGGCTTCCAAAAGAAGGGTATGTCTGTCTCATATAAGACAATGCCCGGGATATAGCAGGTCCAGGGGAAACAGCCACTCACTTCCTCCTCAACCTTTCAGAAATTCCAGAAGGAGAGGCCGCCACACAGATTTTGAAGGAGACTCTGAAAAGCCAACAGGAATCGACCAGTACCATCATTTAAAAATCTGGTTGGTTTACTTGAGTGTTTGCCAGAATTACTGGCACACTGTGGAACCCCTAACTCTAGCACTGAAAACAACCAAATTCTGCACAAAATGGTTCCCACAACCTGAAACAATGAAAATGTAACCAAATCAGCCCCAACCACCAAACAGGTCAATATCTGATTCGCATTTATAAGAGGGATGATTCTGGATAAATTGTTAGGAAAGTCAAAGTCAGTCGTGACTGACTCTTTGCGACCCCACGGACTATACAGTCCATGGAATTCTCCAGGCCAGAATACTGGATTAGGTAGCCTGTCCCTTCTCCAGGGGATCTTCCCAACCCAGGTCTCCTGCATCGCATGTGGATTCTTCACCATCTGAGCCACCAGCAAAGTCCAACTGATAGGAGATGGTCCACAATTTAACTCCTACATGTCGATCACATAAAGATAAGAGCTGCACAACAGCGGGCAGGCACCCCCACCCCAACAACCCTTCTTAATTCAGATACACACTACTTACGATTCTTGTAGATTCATCAAACGTAATTAAACAGTAGAACCCAAAATATATCTGCGCTTTAGTTTTAGAAACTCTTGAACTTCTAATGCCATTAACTGATTAGCCCTCCTACACACAAAACACACCCTTAACATGCTAAAATGTTAAGGCAGGTGGTTAGAAAAACACAGGAATCTCAAATGTTGTGAGGCTCACACAAGCCTAATCCTCAATATTATTTCCATTCAAAGAACCAAAGTGAAACAACTATTTCATGGCAGGGTGGGGAGACAGGGAAACACTAGCTTTTACTATTTAGGGCCTTTTAATCTGGATTCCTACTGTTGTCCTTGCTCCAGCCTCTCCTTCCTCAGTCAATACTTCACCCAAATAGTACTTTTGACATCTAGGAAGAAAAAGGAGAAGAAATATTCTTTAAAAAGTTCATAAAAAAATTTTTTTTCACAGCCAGAACATAAACCCCAGCACTGAGCTTCAGAAAAGAATATAAAGCTAAAAGGAGATTTTCACTACATATTTCTTTAATATATATATATAGTATGTTCGTATATATGTGTGTGTGTATATAAACAGAGTTGGATTTTTTTCTCCTGAATAAAGCACCTCTGGAGTTCCTTATGTATCTAATCATGTGTAAAGTGTGTTTGTATTTATCAAATGTTACCAGAATCTCCTGTCTGTCCCTCATTCAATGCCAAAAGACAGTTGCAAAAGAGAGCATATAAATAGGTTTGTAAAGTATAAAGACAGATGATAGAGGTGTTACAGAAGTGATAGAGATGTAGATAGATGATACACAGATAGATGTCAGATAGATGGATAAACACATAGGGAGAGACAGACAGACAGACAGAAGAGGTAGCTCAGCATCAGGAAACATGACGTGGTACCTGCAGGGAACCTGGGTATACCAACAGAGGTTTCAAAGTGATCAGTCCCTATCCACCTTGAGGACAACTGGGTCCAAAAAGGCTCAGCATCATGAACGTGTTCTTTCTACTAGGACCAAACAAGCTGAAATTCTAGCAGACACAGGAAGGCCTAGCACTACAGGCATCGAGTCCATTTGCACACCTGTCCGTGTAAACAGAAATGGCCTGAGGAGATCTCTTGTCTTCCTGGCTCAGAGGCAACATCTTAACCGGTATAGCCAGGCACTGTTTAACTTCTTATTGGTCAATAACATGCCCCAGCAAGCAATAAATACACCCTGACCCTGCAGCTGCCCTTTCGCACTACACGCATCATTGATCTTCTGGGGCTTGGAAAACAGCCAATCTGAATAAAAGCTAAGCAGAGGCCAAGTGCCATTTTCCAGTGCCTTCTTACAATTCCTTAGTAACCGTAGCCAGAAATAGAGCACTTGGCAAGTCACTGTATCATAGATGTTGGAGTTAGATTACTATCTTCCAGGAGGTTAGAGGGAGAGGAGAGGAGAAGAGACAGAGAGAGAGAGACTAACCAAGATTCTATACACACAAAGAAGGTGATCTGATCTATACACACCAAAAGCCCCAAGTCTACAGACTGAAGACTGGGAGTTTAGCATATCCTAGAGTAGAGGATCAGAAAGGATGGATTAAGGAGGAAGAAACGGAACACTCAACTCCCTAAATAGCAGAGGAAAAACAAACGAAAAAAAGAAAAAAAGAAAAACACACAACAGTCCTAAAAGAACAAATTATATCTTTTACTAAACACTTTTAAAAAGAAATTTGCTATTTTCTTCAATTAGAACATAAGCTGTGCAAAGGGAGGGACTGGAGAACACACGTGTATATGTGTCTGTGTGTGTGCATGTGTACATGTTTATATGTGTGTACATGTGTGTTTTACAATTGCATCTTCAGGACATGGTACATAGTAGAAGTGAAATAAGTATTTATTTAATAAACTGGCAAATAGAAGCGAGAAAAGATAGGCTGGACAGAACTAACGCAAAATGAAACTGTTCTTGGCTGGGGGAGGAAGGAGTGCCGACCTCTAAATTTTTCAGCCATTACAGGAAGGAAACTGAACGCAGACCACAGTGTGGATGTCCAGTCAAACTCGGCCCATCACCCGATCCCTCCATCCCTTTCACAGCCACTTGTAATCACTGTTCTTGGTCCTCGCATCCGGGGTCAGTTCCTGACTCCTCTGACCACCTCCGTGGCTGTGGACTTCCCTTACGTCACAAACCCAGGAAATTCCTTTTGACTCAATCTCAAGCAAGTCACCCCCTTGCCTGGATGCAATTAGTTCACCCACATTCTCCAAGTAATATGCAATCCACAGTATTTATTGGTCTTCAGAGATGCAGATGATTTAAGGAGTTAGGGTATTTTGACTTACAGGATCTGAGGCCGGAATTTTTCATTCATCATGATACTCAGGGCTGTTGCCATTTCCTGAGCACCAGGCCAGTACACTCTGCGGGACCTTTACCAAACACAACTATTCATTCCCGACACAGACCCTGGAAAATGGTATTATGATCCCACCTTTACATGGCAGGGAGGAGACAAAGCCCTGAAACAGAAGAGATCTGTGTAAGACCCTAGAGCTGGAGTGGAAGTCAAAGCTCAAAGTCAGAGCCGATGGTTCTCCCCAAAGTCAGTCATCTTTTGAAAACTAGGGCTCTGTGTGCACTTGGCTGTCCCAGGCTCACAGACCATCAGTACTGAATACTTTTTGTCATGGAAGCGTATCCCAGACTTGTGTGCAGCTAGGCAGACTCTTGGGACTTAGTCTAATGCCCTCATGTGAAGGCTCAGGAAAGGAGCCCCAGAGGGTGCCCGTTCCCAGCATCTGTGCCCACCAGTTTCTTTAGCTCTAGATCCCAAGCTCCTTCTGCCACACCAGAGCAACTCAGGAAGCGGCATCTCAGCAGAGATCAAAGCAGCAACTGCCACCGAGACCAGTGCTCCACTTAGCATGCACCCGACTCCGTCCTAATCCTCTCTCAGATAACGCACTGGACTTCACAATTACTCCAAGGCACATGAAGTTTTTGTTCTCTTGGTTTTACAGAGGAGAAAACCGAGGCAGTAAGTGGCCAAATAAATGAATGATCTAACGTCACACAAACTGGTAAATGAGAGGATTTTTTTTTGAATGGAATTTTCTTGATTTTAATACATTTTATTGTTTCTTTTTCTTTCTTTTTTTTTAACAAGCTCAGTCATTCTAAACAAAACAAATGAAATTCACCTTCCAAGTTTTATCCTTTATTATTTCATATTCTGAGACAAACTGATGCTTTAGGTCAGCAGCTCTCCCTCAGGGTATTCATAAAGTCAGTTGTCTTCACAATATACCAAGACCTTAATTTTGTTAAAAGGTACTGTGTTCATCATGATGTCTACTGTAGATGAACTGAGAAACAGGTACTTAACAATTTTTAAGGTTCCCATTTTCAACATGGTGAATAGTGAAGCTATAACCACACAAACCAAAGTTCTACAGAGACTTTTCACTAAGCCCAAATGTATTGGGTGGGCCAAAAAGTTTATTTGACTTTTTCCGTAAGATGCTATGGAAAAACCTGAATAAACATTTTAGTCAACTCAATATAATGAGGGCTGGAGATCAAAAATGTCTGAGATTCAAAAAGAACAGCAAACTGCTCTTTTTTCCCTTGTAAAACAAAAGTATCTGCATAATTATATTCCTCTATCACTACCACTCCTAGTATAGAATCCACTACTCATATTGAACTTTAGCCAGGTTAACAAACTTCTATTTCACAGAGAAAACTGGGGAGTAGGGATGAAAAACTGAGAACTGTCTGGTATACTCAAGCACTTGACAATCGAAGCAGTAAACACAAGTCACAAACTCTATAGGCAGGTATCTTTTTTTTAAGAACCTTTTTCTCTTATATTGGAGTATAGCCAGTTAACAATGTTGTGACAGTTTCAGGAGCACAGCAAAGGGACTCAGCCACAAATATACCTGTATCCATTCTCTCTCAAACTCCCCTCCCATTCAGGCTTCCAGGTAACACTGAACAGAGTTCCCTGTGCTACATCGCAGCAGGTTCTCATTAGTATATCCATTTTATACATAGACTCTTGAAAGTCCTTC
>SJYW01032093.1:0-13458 GCA_006410735.1 Raphicerus campestris | reverse complement strand
TCTACGTGCTATTTAGTAGCAGGCTATGCTGGTTAGTTGCCTTGCATGATGGGAAATTCTCCTTGTCCATAAGTAGGCAGAACTCTCAGCCCTTTACTGGGAAATGGAGGTTTTTGGTGGGATACCTGGAAGAAAGATAGTAGTGCTCAGGGTTTCACCTTCCCAGAGGATTTGAGGTTGATTTCTAAGCTCTACAGAGGGGATGCAGGATAAATTTTGATGCAGAGGTGGAGCCTCCATGGGGCTTGAGCAAGATCCCACAAGTGCTCTGCTCTGCCTTGCTTCCCCCACTTGCCAGGGAGATGGAAAATACCCCCGGGGCCTACAGACTTTAGGTACTGCTGAGCAGCTGGCATCCTGTTCCCAGGAGAGGNGCTTGAGCAAGATCCCACAAGTGCTCTGCTCTGCCTTGCTTCCCCCACTTGCCAGGGAGATGGAAAATACCCCCGGGGCCTACAGACTTTAGGTACTGCTGAGCAGCTGGCATCCTGTTCCCAGGAGAGGCACCATAGCTGAGGAGAGCCTGGGCCCATATGACTTAGATTTTGGGCATCTCCATGATGAGCAATGAACAACAACTAGAAGGTCAGAACTTTGGGGGCCCTGGACCCTTGCTTCTTGGAGAGGAAACAGTGGATGGGCCTTCCCTGAACAAGGCTTCTTCCTGGCACCCAGTCCTGAAGCTCCCAGTCCTGGACTACCCTTCAAAGCTGGCCTGGGTCTACTGTGTTGAAGATCATGGGCAGGGCCAGAGCATTTGTGCAGGGCGAGCAGGGGCCTCTCAGAGGTGGTGTGTACAGTCGGGAGAGGCAATCGGAGGGCAGAGTGGGTGAAGACTTGTGTGGCTTGCTCAGAACTCTGTGACTTAGTTCTCAGAGTAGAGCAGACCCCTTGGGAGAAGGGCCTTCCATGGACATTGAACACTGCATTGAAGAGATGGCTCAACAGCCAAACTCCAATCAGTTGCATGAGCTGAAATACTAGGGGCCTGAGGAAGGAGTCCGGCGGGATGAAAGTTTAGAGATTTCTGGAACCTAACTTCTACCTGCTCAGTAGTTCACTGCAATATTTCATCCTTGCCTGTGTTACAAAAATATGATAATAGTAAACAGCTCCCCAAACAGCAACGCCTAGGGTTTATAAAACAGACACTTCCAGGGCACTCCCAGAGCTGGTGAAGGCCTGGAGACAACCTGGTTCCTGTAGCCCCCTGGCTGGCAGGCCTCACGAGCTGCCCTTTGGAGGGTGGCCCCAGGGCCTCCAGCTGGAGTCTGGCTTTGATGTCTCGAAACTCAGAGACTTGGTTTTCTTTTTCATTAAGCCTGTTTGTGAGTCTTCCAGCAGCAAGCAGGTCTTACCCAATCCTGTCACGTGGCACATATGGCCTTTGAGTTGGGCATCCTGCCTAGAGCCCAGGCAGGGCCCCACTGGGTGTGGGGTGGGGAAAACTCCAAGTGGTCCACATGGACTCAACCTGGACCTTCTTCCAGTGCCAAGTTCACAGAGGCTGGGTAAATTGATAGCTTTGGCTGAGATTTAATTGCTCGGATAGAGCAGTATGTTAAGTCTCTTGTGGGAGAGAAGAGAAATTAGACCTGCTTAACTGGACTGACCCCTGCTCATAAGCCACCGCCACTGTTCACAAGCGCCCTCTTCCTCCACCAGGGAGACTCTGTGAGTGGTATTGTTTACAGTAGTTGTTCGACGGGGCTGCTTATTAATCTAACATTAGTTACGGTAGTTAAGCTTTTAGAGATAATGAAATGTAAATGTGCCTCCAGAACGCTCCACGTGCCCCGAAACCGAACACATTCGTGAGAAAAATGGTTGGGTAAAATGACTAAGAATATTAATCGTGTGGATTTACCCCCTCTACAGATGGCAGTGCAGATGCTGGGTAGGGTTAGGATGCTGGGTGGCAGGAAAGGGGAGCCAGGCTTGCCTTGCTCTTCCAGCTGGGAGTGTTGCCCTCACCGGCCACCGACAAGTCTCACGGGGGTTTCACTGGGGCCAGTGATGGGGTGGGGCCTCAGCTTGACTCTGAGCTTTGCTCTTCACCAACTACCCCACCAAGTTCCCTGGGTGGTCTGCCCACCTGTGTCCCACTGGGGGCCTCCCCCGGTCCCTGCACATTTACCCTGACCACCTCCCTCCTCTGCAGCCCCCTCCCACCTGAAGTCAGAGAGGGCCAGTGATGTTTATTTTTTAACCAACAGTAGTTAATTGTTGAGTGCCTATGCATGCCAGGCACCACGCCAGGCATCGAGGTTACTCTCACTCATGGAGCTGACATCCCAGCAGTCAGCAAANTTAGAGCCCAGGCAGGGCCCCACTGGGTGTAGGGTGGGGAAAACTCCAAGTGGTCCACATGGACTCAACCTGGACCTTCTTCCAGTGCCAAGTTCACAGAGGCTGGGTAAATTGATAGCTTTGGCTGAGATTTAATTGCTCGGATAGAGCAGTGTGTTAAGTCTCTTGTGGGAGAGAAGAGAAATTAGACCTGCTTAACTGGACTGACCCCTGCTCATAAGCCACTGCCACTGTTCACAAGCGCCCTCTTCCTCCACCAGGGAGACTCTGTGAGTGGTATTGTTTACAGTAGTTGTTCGACGGGGCTGCTTATTAATCTAACATTAGTTACGGTAGTTAAGCTTTTAGAGATAATGAAATGTAAATGTGCCTCCAGAACGCTCCACGTGCCCCGAAACCGAACACATTCGTGAGAAAAATGGTTGGGTAAAATGACTAAGAATATTAATCGTGTGGATTTACCCCCTCTACAGATGGCAGTGCAGATGCTGGGTAGGGTTAGGATGCTGGGTGGCAGGAAAGGGGAGCCAGGCTTGCCTTGCTCTTCCAGCTGGGAGTGTTGCCCTCACCGGCCACCGACAAGTCTCACGGGGGTTTCACTGGGGCCAGTGATGGGGTGGGGCCTCAGCTTGACTCTGAGCTTTGCTCTTCACCAACTACCCCACCAAGTTCCCTGGGTGGTCTGCCCACCTGTGTCCCACTGGGGGCCTCCCCCGGTCCCTGCACATTTACCCTGACCACCTCCCTCCTCTGCAGCCCCCTCCCACCTGAAGTCAGAGAGGGCCAGTGATGTTTATTTTTTAATCAACAGTAGTTAATTGTTGAGTGCCTATGCATGCCAGGCACCACGCCAGGCATCGAGGTTACTCTCACTCATGGAGCTGACATCCCAGCAGTCAGCAAATAATCACTAAGTAGCTGTGCAGTTACTGATTGTGAGGAGGGCCGCCGAGGCAAAGCAAGGAGAGTGATAGGAGATCATAATATGATGGCAGTAGTAATAGCGGCTGACACTGGGCTTCCCTGAGAGCTCAGTTGGTAAAGAATCCACCTACAGTGCAGGAGACCTCGGTTCAATTCCTGGGTTGGGAAGATCTGCTGGAGAAGGGATAGGCTACCACACCAGTATTCTTGGGCTTCCCTTGTGGCTCAGCTGGTAAAGAATCCACCTGCACTGTGGGAGACCTGGGTTTGATTCCTGGGTTGGGAAGATCCCCTGGAGAAGGGAATGGCTACCCACTCCAATATTCTGGCCTGGAGAATTCGCAAGAAGTTGGACATGACTGAGTGACTTTCACAGTTATTTACTAGGCTTTCCAGGTGGCTCAGACAGTAAAGAATCTGCCTGCAAAGGAGGAGACCGGGGTTCCATCCCTCAGTAGGGAAGACCCCCTGTAGAAGGGAATGGCAATCCACTCCAGTATTCTTGCCTGGGAAATCCCATGGACAGAAGAGCCTGGTGGGCTATATAGTCCACAGGGTCACAAAGAGTCAGACATGACTGAGCAATGAACACTTTCACTTTCACAATTATTTACTATATGCTCCACATGGTTCAAAAACACTTTCAGTGGATTATGTCCTTGATCCTCCTAACTGTGCTATGAATTCCATTTCACAGATGAGGAAACAGAGGTTCAGAGAGGTTACATAACTTGCCCTTGGTCACAAAGCTGGTAAGTAGCACACCTGGGATTTGAATCAGGAAGTCTGATCCCAAATTCCCTGCTGCTAACCGCTATGCTCTATTGCTTTAGAAAAGAAAGAATACATTTGGGTGATGCAGGATAGGGAAGACTTCTCAAAGGAAGCCATGTGTAAACTGGACCTGAGAAATGAACTGGCCAGGTGGGGAAGCCCTCGAGAGGAGAGAGCTTGGTGTCCTGAAGGAACTATCACTGCCCACAAGGCCAAGGCTGGGAGCGTTGGCCCATGTGGTGCAATTCAATTTCATGGGGACTCTGGGGCTAGTGAGTTCGGAATCCTTATCTTACAAGTCACAGGAAGCTGTGTCAGGGTTTTGAGAAGGGGGTTGACAAGAACCAATCCTTCTTTCCCTACTTAATTCCCCAGTGAGGCGATGAACCCCCCTTTCCACTGTACAGAGGGTCGGTTTCATAAGCTGGCATTTGGTCTGTAGGTAGAGCATCTAAGCTGAGGGCCGACTGGGTGCAGAGAAGGCATCTGTCAGCTCCGCTTTCAGACTCTGAAGAGGCACGGGAGAGTTGGGACTTGTCACACTCAAGGTGGTGTGGCCCCCTGTGTGGCAGATGTGTATGTGAGAGCGAGAGAGCGGGGAGGAGGGAGGGAGATGCCTTCTGAGATAAGACAGTTGGTGAAGGCATTAGGCACGGGCATGCACATTTATCTCTGAGGTAGCTGCGGCCGGGCAGTGGCTTATTTGAAAGATTACAGCCCTGAGGATTGAAACACATTGGTCAGCATTGACCTGTGGTTTATGAGCCCCAGGACCCCTGCCCCTTAGAGAGGAATGACTCTATTTATTGCATAGACGGAAGCATCCCTCCTCTTAAAAAGGAAAAGGCTGTAATGCATGTCTTGGGAGCTGCACTGCACTTAAAGCAGGAGGAGATGGGGACTTAGGAAGCATCTGATTCTGCTCTAGGGTAGACTCTTAGGTGGGAAGATTTTGGTTGGCATATTGTTTTATCAAACTCAGGGAGAAGACCAGAGTCTGAGATAGTGATCAGAGTAGGTAGTGAGCTGGAAATGTACAATGTACTTATCTCAAAAAATAGAAATACACCAGTGGATTAGTTGAAGAGATGAAAGGGAGTGAATTCACAAGCTGTAAGAAGGTGGAAATCTGGGAAGGTTTCTGGGAGGAAAATTCCTCCTGTAGGAATCTCTTTCTTCCTTCCTGGAGGAGGCCAGCCTTGAGCTGGACTTTAAAGCCCTGAAAGCCCTTGTAGAGACCTGGCCCTGGGAAAGTTCCTGCTTGTGTTGGAGCCTCATGAGGTTCTGTGAGGCAAGGTTCAAATAACAGTCCTCAGGACTCAGTCCAGGCTTCCCATTCTGTGCCATGCTTTGGCGAGTAGTCCCCACCTGTAGGCCTCTACAGGTGGGGACCACTCAGTCCACGAGTTCCTACATGGACTGAGGGGTCTGTGGAAAGGAAGGCGAGAGGACTGCTGTGTTTAAGCAAAATAAGAGACTTAATTTGCTTATTTAAGCAAATAAGATTGTCTCATCAAGAGTGGGGGCAGTGATGGATCTGAGGGGGCCCCAAAGACAGCCCCAGTCACCCCTTAGCTCTGTTACTGTTTTCATGGTCTGGTCTGAAGCCATTGCTAGGCTGAAGGGTGCTCCTCAATACCAGCCTTCTCTTTTTTTCTTACTTCCAAGGACAGACTTACACATTTTTAATTCCCCAAGGGCTATTCTTGACCTGGCACAATCTCCATTTTTCTGTATCTATCCAGATCCCAGCGATCCTTCAGGACTTTTCCCCAGGGTTTTTTCCTCCCCTCACCATGAGCTCCACGAGTGCAGGGATACCCAGTTTCATTCCCTGGTGTTTTCTTAGCTTATAGATCAGGATCAGGCATGTAGTGAGTGCTCAGTGGGTAAATATGGAATGAGTGAATGAAGCTTTCCTATCCTTCCAGCCTGGGATTTTTATGACCCTCAGCTGGCAGTTGTGGTGTTCATTCCTGTGGTGGGCTGAATAGTGCCTCCCCCCCCCCCCCAATTCATGTTAACCAGGAACATCAGAATATAGCCTTATCTGGAAATAGAGTCTTTGCAGACGGAAATAGTTCAGGATCTNCAGGAAGCATCTGATTCTGCTCTAGGGTAGACTCTTAGGTGGGAAGATTTTGGTTGGCATATTGTTTTATCAAACTCAGGGAGAAGACCAGAGTCTGAGATAGTGATCAGAGTAGGTAGTGAGCTGGAAATGTACAATGTACTTATCTCAAAAAATAGAAATACACCAGTGGATTAGTTGAAGAGATGAAAGGGAGTGAATTCACAAGCTGTAAGAAGGTGGAAATCTGGGAAGGTTTCTGGGAGGAAAATTCCTCCTGTAGGAATCTCTTTCTTCCTTCCTGGAGGAGGCCAGCCTTGAGCTGGACTTTAAAGCCCTGAAAGCCCTTGTAGAGACCTGGCCCTGGGAAAGTTCCTGCTTGTGTTGGAGCCTCATGAGGTTCTGTGAGGCAAGGTTCAAATAACAGTCCTCAGGACTCAGTCCAGGCTTCCCATTCTGTGCCATGCTTTGGTGAGTAGTCCCCACCTGTAGGCCTCTACAGGTGGGGACCACTCAGTCCACGAGTTCCTACATGGACTGAGGGGTCTGTGGAAAGGAAGGCGAGAGGACTGCTGTGTTTAAGCAAAATAAGAGACTTAATTTGCTTATTTAAGCAAATAAGATTGTCTCATCAAGAGTGGGGGCAGTGATGGATCTGAGGGGGCCCCAAAGACAGCCCCAGTCACCCCTTAGCTCTGTTACTGTTTTCATGGTCTGGTCTGAAGCCATTGCTAGGCTGAAGGGTGCTCCTCAATACCAGCCTTCTCTTTTTTTCTTACTTCCAAGGACAGACTTACACATTTTTAATTCCCCAAGGGCTATTCTTGACCTGGCACAATCTCCATTTTTCTGTATCTATCCAGATCCCAGCGATCCTTCAGGACTTTTCCCCAGGGTTTTTTCCTCCCCTCACCATGAGCTCCACGAGTGCAGGGATACCCAGTTTCATTCCCTGGTGTTTTCTTAGCTTATAGATCAGGATCAGGCATGTAGTGAGTGCTCAGTGGGTAAATATGGAATGAGTGAATGAAGCTTTCCTATCCTTCCAGCCTGGGATTTTTATGACCCTCAGCTGGCAGTTGTAGTGTTCATTCCTGTGGTGGGCTGAATAGTGCCTCCCCCCCCCCCCCAATTCATGTTAACCAGGAACATCAGAATATAGCCTTATCTGGAAATAGAGTCTTTGCAGACGGAAATAGTTCAGGATCTTGAGATAAAATGATCCTGGATCTAAGATGGATCTAAGTGAAAGTGAAGTTGCTCAGTCATGTCCGACTCTTTGTGACTCCATGGACTGTAGCCTACCAGGCTCCTCCCTCCATGGGATTTTCCAGACAAGAATACTGGAGTGGATTGCCATTTCCTTCTCCAGGGGATCTTCCCAACCCAGGGATTGAACCCAGGTCTCCCATATTGTAGGCAGACGCTTTACCATCTGAGCCATTGGGGAAGTTAAGATGGATCTAAGATGGGCCCAAATAAGACTGGCATCTTACATGAAGCTGCTGCTGCTAAGTTGCTTCTGTCGTGTCTGACTCTGTGTGACCCCATAGACAGCAGCCCACCAGTCTCCTCTGTCTCTGGGATTCTCCAGGCAAGAATACTGGAGTGGGTTGCCATTTCCTTCTCCAATGCATGAAAGTGAAAAGTGAAAATGAAATAGCTCAGTCGTGTCCGACTCTTAGCGACCCCATGGACTGCAGCCCATCAGGCTCTTCCATCCATGGGATTTTCCAGGCAAGCATACTGGAGTGTTGTGTCTTACATGAAGAGAAGACATAATAATACACAGGGAAAGAAGCCATGTGAGGATGGAGGCAGAGGCTGGGTTGATACATCTAAAAAGCCAGGGAACTCCAAAGATTGCTGGCAACTACCAGCAGCTGTGGGAGAAAAGGCGTGCGACAGATGCTCCTGTATAACCTCCAGAAAGAGCCAACCCTGGCTACACCTTGGTTTTGGACTTCTGCCTCCTGAATTGTGAGAGAATACATTTCTGCGATTTCATGTTACCTGGTTCATGGCAATTTGTTATGGCTGCGCTAGAACACTAATATGATCCCTATTGTCAATATTCCTAATGTAATATTGTATATTGCAATATATTGTAATATCTCCCTCCCTTCTAAAGCAAAGGCTTGGTCAGGGAGCGAGTCTGGGTCACTGCCATAGGCCCAGTGCCTAGGTTGTTGGCTGACTGATCACTTTGGTTGTCAGGGACTGAGGGGAATCCCAGAATGTAGGACTTTTATAGCGAGAATAGGGATGTGTGCATGTTCAGTCACGTCAGTGGTGTCTGACTGTTTGCCACCCTATGGACTACATACCCCGCCAGGCTCCTCTGTCCATGGGATTCTCCAGGCCAGAATATGGAGTGGGTTGCCATGCCCTCCTCCAGGAGGTCTTTCCAATTGCGGGTTCAAACCCACGTCTCCTGTGTCTCTTACGTTGTAGGTGGATTCTTTACCTGTGAGCCATCGTGGAAGCCCAGAATAAGGATCGTTCTGGGCAAAGCAGGATAACTGGTCACCAGCAAGCAGGCTGCCTGGCACGGGGTCAGCACCTGGTAGGTGGTGGCAGTTGTGTCTTGAGTGTGGGAAGAGTATGGGTCGGACCATGTGCAGGTGGTATGTGCAGAGAGTTTGTGCGAGATGAGCCTGGAGCCAGACAGAAGAGAACTGAAGAACAGGAAATTTACTCTGGGGAATAGGGAGCCACAGTAGGTCTCTGAGAGCTGTAGGACCTTTCTTGAGAGACTTGGGGATTCCCGTGCTGGAATCCCTGTGGGCTCCCTCTAGGCCTGCTCTCTGGAGGCCCAGGTACTTTGCCTCCAGTTCTCCTATAGGCCTCCCGGGAGCCGTTTCCCACCCCCAGGCTGCTGCCGGCACCTGCTGAAACCAAGTGCAGAGAAAACCTAGATGTGCCCACTGTCACCCTTCCCCCTATTTGAATATACTGAATGGAGCTGATTGCCTAAATTGAAGGTATTATAGTATAATGATTGTTATAATTAAAACTATTATCATCTGAAAGAAACCAGAACATGGGAAACCACGGCAAAGACTTTTAAAGCTTTTAAAGCATGTTTCTGAACCAGATAAAAGCTCCTTTGTGTGGAGTGTTTTAAAGAGAGGGAGTCTCTGAGTGGGCACCTGTGGGCTCTGAAATGCAGCCTGGTCCTCCACGAGCTGGGTGGGGGTGGCAGGGGTTTTCAACCAGAGGGTGGCAGCTACCCCATTGGCCCAGACCTGATGTGATGCCCTCTACACTGTGGGCGCAGGAGGATCCACTTTGAGGGTCCAGGCTGGGTGGGGATCTGACAGAGGAGCAGCATTCTGAATATGGTGCCTGTGGAAACAGACATGTTGCACCCTCCCCCCCCCACCACCATTTGGGAAGGGCAGTCTGGCTCTGGCTGGAGAAAGAGGGACAGTGTCTGGGCCTGAAGGTGTGAGGCCCTGAGGGTCTCCAGGTGGCAGTAGGGGGCAGACACGCATCATAGAGTGGCAGGCTCGGGGAGGGCTCTCAGCAGGCTCTAGACTTGGTTGACAGGAGCCCCCTCTGCTCATAGGACTGGGCTCCCAGATGCCCAGTAGGATGTGGGGCTGGAGGCAGCCTGAGAGGAGTTGGGGCTGGAAGAGCTGGCAATGGCTCTTCTAAGTCCGATCACCTCTCACTCCCCTTGGCTTCCCACTGCCACATTGTACAGGTGAGGAAGCTCAGGCTCAGAGAGGGAAGGGACGGGCCATGGTCACCCAGTAGGTAAGTGGTAGGCCTCCAGCTCCGGACTCTGGATCCCAGCTCCGAGGTGCTGTGCCCCACACCTTGGCCCTCTCGGCATCTGGTGGCCAGGCCTGGTCAGCTCTCTCAGGTGGGCACTGTGTGTGCCCTGAGGTTCTGCATGGGCTCTTGATTGTATCTTGTCCCACCTTGGTTTCTTCCTTTTCCTTCTTTAAAAAGTTATGCAATTAATCCACAAAACCATTCTTCTTAAGAAATCTAACATTGTGATTGATAGTTATGCCGACTAAAGAATGTTGCTTGCCATCTAGTTCTATAAGAATTGAGTCATTAGCCCGCAGTCGCTGAACTTGAACACACTCTGAAAGCAATTCCAGGTGGAGATTAGGAATAAGACACTTTGTGCTCTGGGAAAGTGGTGGAACAGGCCTCCAGATAGATGTTTTTATGAGAAAATTTTATAAACCCAAATTCTCGCATCTTTTCATACTTAGAAAAGCACTAAAACCATGAAGATGTCTGTTCCTGGTGCCTAGCAGCAAACTTCTACTGAGATGTGTGCTGACTATAGGTACCCTTCCCCTCTCACATGTGTGCTGACTTCCCCAATTACCGCTTTGAAACAGTCCTCAGAGCTCTCTGAGAGTCTGTCTCCCACACTATAGTCCTCAGTAAGACCCTGAATAAACTCAACTCACAGATTTTACACAGTACACTTTTTTTTTCAAGTTAATAATAGCTAATACAGAGAAATGATCTTAGATGCATGTGTTTGTGTATATATATAGGTACATAATACATTTGCTTCTCATACAACCCTATGAGGTAAGTTTTGTTTTCCCTAGTTATAGAAGAGAAAAAGAAGGCCCTTGCCAGAGGCTATATAGCTGGACTTAGAACCAGCAGGCTGGTCAGAGCCTGTGTGTTTGATTCCTGTGCTTATACAGGAAGTGAAAATTCCCTTGAGAATATCCCTTCCCCTCCAAATCTTATTCCTCCTCCTCCTGGAGTGAAGATCAGTTACTATTTCATGAATATTCTTTCAGACCTTTCTCATGGATTTACACATAGCACAGAATTTTTGTGTACATGTTTTTGAATATTAGCAGTATCATTTGATATTTACTGATTGCAAATTGCTTCCTTCACTGAACAATACTTTGTGGAGATATTTTCCTGCCACTACATGTCAATGCTGTACCCTTTTAAAATGTTGCATGTGTCCCCTGCTTTATTTATGATTGAATATATACTGGTGCTACAGACTGAATGTTTGTGTTCCTCAATGTGTATTGTTGTTCAGTTGCTCAGTCATGTCCAACTCTTTGCAACCCCATGGACTGCAGCACACCAGGCTTCCCTGTCCTTCACCATCTCCTGGAGTTTGTTCAAACTCATGTGCATTGGGTCAGTGATGTCATCTAACCAATCTCGTCCTGTGTCATCTGCTTCTCCTCCTACCTTCAGTATTTCCCAGCATCATCGTCATGGCACTGTTTGCAGTGGCCAGGACATGGGGGCAGCCTGGATGTCCATCAGGAGACTAATGGATGAGAGGGCTGTGGTGCATATATGCAATGGAGTATTGCTCAGCCATTAAAAAGAATATATTTGAATCAGTTCTAACGAGGTGGACAAAATTGGAGCCTATTATCAGAGTGCAGTAAGTCAGAGAGAAAAACACCAGTACAGTATACTAACACATATATATGGAATTTAGAAAGATGGTAACGATGACCCTATATGTGAGATAGCAAAAGAGACACAGATGTAAAGAACAGTCTTTTGGACTCTGTGGGAGAAGGCAAGGGTGGGATAACTTGAGAGAATAGCATTGAAACATGTATATTATCATATGTGAAACAGATTGCCAGTCCAGGTTCAATGCATGAGACAGAGTGCTCAGGGCTGATGCACTGGGATGACCCTGAGGGATGGGATGGGGAGGGAGGTGGGAGGGGGGTTCAGGATGGGGAACACATGCATACCCATGGCTGGTTCATATCAATGTATGGCAAAAACCCCTGCCATATTGTAAAGTATTTAGCCTCCAACTAAAATAAATAAATATATAAATACAATATTTCCCAGCATCAGGGTCTTTTCCAGTGAGTCAGCTCTGCACATCAAGTGGCCAAATATTGGAGTTTCAGCTTCAGCATCAGTCCTTCCAGTGAATATTCAGGATTGATTTCCTTTAAGATTGACTGGTTTGATCTCCTGCCAGTCCAAGGGACTCTCAAGAGTCTTCTCCAACATCACAGTTTGAAAGCATCAAGTCTTTGGTGCTTAGCCTTCTTTATGGTCCAACTCTCACGTCCATACATGATTATGGGAAAAACCATAACTTTGACTATACAGACCTTTGTTGGTAAAGTAATGTCTCTGCTTTTTAATATGCTGTCTAGGTTTGTCATAGCTTTCCTTCTAAGGAGCAAGGATCTTTTAATTTCATGGCTGCTATCACCATCTACAGTGGTTTTGGAGTCCAAGAAAATAAACTCTCTCACTGTTTTCCCATCTATTTGCCGTGAAGTGATCGGACCAGATGCCACGATGTTCGTTTTTTGAATGTTGAGTTTTAAGCCAACTTTTTCACTCTCCACTTTCACCTTCATTAAGAGCTCTTTAGTTCCTCTTTGCTTTCTGCCATAAGGGTGGTATCATCTGCATATCTGAGGTTATTGGTATTTCTCTCGGCAAACTTGATCCCAGCTTGTGCTTCATCCAGCCCAACATTTTGCATGATATACTCTTATAAGTTAAATAAGCAGGGTGACAATATACAGCCTTGACATACTCCTTTCCCATGTTTGAACCAGTCTGTAGTTCCATGTCCAGTTCTAACTGTTGCTTCTTGACTTGCATACAGGTTTTGCAGGAGGCAGGTAACGTGGTCTGATATTCCTATCTCTAAGAATTTTCCACAGTTTGTTGTGATCCACACAGTCAAAGGCTCTAGCATAGTCAATGAAGCAGAACTAGATTTTTTTTTCTGGAATTCTCTTGCTTTTTTTATGACCCAATGGATGTTGACAATTTGATCTCTTGTTCCTCTGCCTTTTCTAAACCCAGCTTGTATATCTGGAAGTTCTTGGTTCACCTACTATTGAAGCCTAGCTTGGAGAATTTTGAGCATGATCTTCCTAGCATGTGAAATGAATGCAATTGTGCAGTAGTTTGAACATTCTTTGGCATTGTCCTTCTTTGAGTTTGGAATGAAAATTGACCTTTTCCAGTCCTGTGTCCCTGCTGAGTTTTCCAAACTTGCCAGCATATTGACTGCAATACTTTCACAGCATCATCTTTTAGGATTTGAAATAGCTCAGCTGGAATTCCATCACTTCCACTAGCTTTGTTTGTAGTAATGCGTTCTACGACCCACTTGACTTGACACTCCAGGATGTCTGGCTTTAGGTGAGTGATCATATCACCCTGGTTATCTGGGTCATTACGATCTTTTTTGTATAGTTCTGTTGATGATGTTGTTAGGTGATGTTATTAGGAGGTGGGGCCTTTAGGAGGTGATTAGGTCATGAGAGTGGAGTCTCCACAAATGGAATTGGTGTCTATAAAAGAAACCACAGAGAGTTCCCTTGCTCCATCCATTATGGAGGACACAGCAAGCCACCTAAAAT
>SJYW01032091.1:18035-33012 GCA_006410735.1 Raphicerus campestris | reverse complement strand
GGATTCTCCAGGCAAGAACACTGGAGTGGGTTGCCATGTCCTTCTCCAGTGCATGAAAGTGAAAAGTGAAAGTGAAGTCTCTCAGTCATGTCCGACTCTTCACAACCCCATGGACTGTAGCCCACCAGGCTCCTCTGTCCATGGCATTTTCCTACTGGAGTAGGTTGCCATTGCCTTCTCCATAAATATCCTCAATTAAATGGACTACTGGCTTCACTTTTAGAAAAAAACAGTTATATTATGGGATACAAGTAGTTTATGAGTTCATGTAAGAGATATTCATACAAAAAAAATAGCTCTTGTACATGTATACACACACAGAATCAAATTTTCATTTAAATGAAACATTAATTATAAAAGTGTCTCCTCTAAGATATATTCTATAACACATTTACATAACATGTTTTTATGTTGACATTTTCAATGGTACAGAGGTTTCAAAATAAACAAGATTTGATGTCAGCATATTTTTTTTAAATGAGCTTATAAAAGAATGTAAAATTTTAAGGGTAGAAGTATATTTCTTTCCTGTTTATAATCCACACAAACTGTGATTGAGGAAACTTTTTAGTGATTATGTTATATTGATACCCACGTGATATAACAGAGTAAATGACACAGAAAGGTCATAACATTTCACATTACATAACGTTTCATATAATGCCCAACAACACATTACATCTCATCACCTTACAAAAAGCTCTCAATGGAATGTTCTCATGAAACGATTTATTTTTAATGTTAGGTATAACTAGTTATCTCTGGAGGAAACAAAAACAAGCATGCTTTATTAAGGAAATTGCCCTCAATTTTAAAGGAAATTTAAAAAAAATTAAGTAAGATAGTCAAAGCATATACTGCTAAAATAAGGTAAATAGGTTTATAAATCTTAGAAGTCATAAATGTAAGTAATAATGAATAAATCTGGTTTGCATGATATATATTATATTCAGTTGATGAGAGGAAAAGTAAAAATAACAAAAAGCAATATCAGTATATTCTGTAAACCTTTAAATCTATATACTCCTTGAAACATATTTGTATTATACACTGCATATTTAGTAACCTAAATAAGTTATGTATGGTTAGNTGCATGATATATATTATATTCAGTTGATGAGAGGAAAAGTAAAAATAACAAAAAGCAATATCAGTATATTCTGTAAACCTTTAAATCTATATACTGCTTGAAACACACTTGTATTATACACTGCATATTTAGTAACCTAAATAAGTTATGTATGGTTAGTGATCTGATTTATAAGCTTGCCAGCAGAGTTCAGAGACAATGGATCAGAAACAAAAGACTGCCTTATCTTAAATAAGAAAATGGCATTAAAGAATTAGCCACCTCTCTCAGTGATGTAAAAATGACAAATGTCAAAGCCAGAATAAGTTCATACCAACCTTACAGAGTAGTGCTGAAAATTTAAAAAGCATATAAAAAAATATAATGCTCCATCCTTCCCTTCCCCCACTGTATCCACAAGTCTGTTCTCTGTATGTCTGTATCTCTAATCCTGCCCCACAAATAAGTTAAGCAGTACCATTTCCTAGATTTCCATATATATGCATTAATACACGATATTTGTTTTTCTGTTTCTGACCCATGCCACTGGAATGAATTGAGATAGTAGCACTGAAACATATACATTACCATAAGTAAAACAGATAGCTAATGGGAAGTTGCTATTAACACAGCCAGCTCAACTTGGCGCTCTGTGACAACCTAGAGGGGTTGGATGGGGTGGGAAGTGAGAAGGATATTCAAGAAGAGGGAACATATGTATACTTATGGCTGATTCACACTGTTTCATGGCAAAAGTCAGTACAACATTGTAAAGCAATTGTCTTCCAAATAAAATAAATTAAAAAGGAACATATACGTTCATATCTATATTACATTTAGGATTTTCCAATTTAAAAGAGTATTTGCAGATTTCTGACTTGTGCTCAGTAATAACCGTTCCCTCTGATTGTCTAAAGGGCAAATCAATTTAATAGGTATCCATTAAGTTATTTAATATAAAGTATTAGGCATGTGAATCAATTTAAACATCTCACAGATGTCAAGATACTTTATTTAGAAATCTGTATCATTTATTCTCTCAATTTACAACATGAGACAGAATTAAACATTCTATAAACACAAGCTGGAATCAAGATTGCTGGGAGAAATATCAATAACCTCAGATATGGAGATGAAACCACCCTTATGGCAGAAAGTGAAGAGGAACTAAAAAGCCTCTTGATGAAATTGAAAAAGAGTGAAAAAGTTGGCTTAAAGCTCAACATTCAGAAAACAAAGATCACGTTATCCGGTCCCATCACTGCATGGGAAATAGATGCGGAAACAGTGGAAACAGTGTCAGACTTTATTTTGGGGGGGGGCTCCAAAATCACTGCAGATGGTGATTGCAGCCATGAAATTAAAAGATGCTTACTCCTTGGAAGAAAAGTTATGACCAACCTAGATAGCATATTCAAAAGCAGAGACATTACTTTGCCGACTAAGGTCCGTCTAGTCAAGGCTATGGTTTTTCCTGTGGTCATGTATGTATGTGAGAGTTGGACTGTGAAGAAGGTTGAGCCCCAAAGAATTGATGCTTTTGAACTGTGGTGTTGGAGAAGACTCCTGAGAGTCTCTTGGACTGCAACGAGATTCAACCAGTCCATTCTGAAGGAGATGAGCCCTGGGATTTCTTTGGAAGGAATGATGCTAAAGCTGAAAGTACAGTACTTTGGCAACCTCAAGCGAAGAGTTGCCTCATTGGAAAAGACGCTGATGCTGGGAGGGATTGAGGGCAGGAGGAGAAGGGGACGACAGAAGATGAGATGGCTGGATGGCATCACGAACTTGATGGATGTGAATCTGAGTGAGTTCTGGGAGTTGGTGATGGACAGGGAGGCCTGGCGTGCTGAGATTCATTGGGTCGCAAAGAGTCAGACATGACTGAGTGACTGAACTGAACTGAATTTTTCAGCAATTTAGAATTCTGCAAGAATGAAGCTTCCACATCTAGCAGTAGTGATGTATGTAACATCTGATGGAAGAAAATGGTAAACAAGAGCTGCAAGCTGAAGTTATTTCCAAATTTTCATCTTCAATTTTTTTTTCAAGTTTAGCAAAGCTTCAACATTACAAGTGTAAAGCACTCTAATAATTTTCCGAAGACATAGTCAAAATGTAGTAGTCCTTTTGAAGGTGATGCTTTGCAAAGTAAATGCTATATGCTTCTGACATTGAAAAATACACTCTTGGTATTGGTTACATTAGCCTGGAAGGCTCAGACTTATTTCATTCTTTCTACTGTATTCAGTGAGAGAAGTACATAGTCTACATAGATAAACTACTTCCCACTCCACCTCTAATTTCCAAATGAGCTAATTTTGTAAACAAACTTCCTAAGATTACCACAATACCCTGCTGCTGCTAAGTCACGTCAGTCGTTTCCGACTCTGTGCGACCCGATACGCAGCAACACACTAGACTGCCATTCCTGGGATTCTCCAGGCAAGAATACTGGAGTGGGTTGCCATTTCCTTCTCCAGTGCATGAAAGTGAAAAATGAAAGTGAAGTTACTCAGTTGTGTCCAACTCTTCGGGACCCCATGGACTGTAGCCTACCAGGCTCCTACGTCCATGTGATTTCCCAGGCAAAAGTACCTGAGTGGGTTGTTATTGCCTTCTCCAACAATACCCTGGATATCTGTCAAAGGATATATGCAGTTCAAGTTCTCCTACTATATCAAAAATAAAAATTGTCTATAGAGATTTTACATTATTTTTATGTTAAAGAACCGAATTATTTTTTCCAAAGAGCTCTATCTGCAAATTCCTAAATTTTACTCTTTTCAAATCTTCTTCTGTTACTCGACTTTACACATGAAAGTTTCACACAAATAATTTATAAGCAGATATTTATTGGCCACCTTCTATTTCCATATGTATAATGCAAATTTATGTTAGAAGAATTTGGAAGTCTTGTATATTAACTTCAAAGAAAATTCTGTATTTGTGAAAACACTAACAACCAACTTGGCCATTGAACTATACTATAATTTCCTGAAGGCTGGGTCTTCATTTGAAATTTAGTGTTTATAGCACAAGCTCATAACAAGTGTTCAGTAAATGTATGTTGAATTACATTAAAGGTCAACACCTAACCTTCAAGAAAAAGCAACCGATTTTTTCTCATCAAGGAAAAGAGAAAGTGTGATAACATGGCATGTCAGTAAAAAAAAAAAATGGTGAAAAGGGGGAATTTTTTAAGGACTTCATTCTAAACTTACTTTCACATGAGAATTTAGAGGTAGATTTTACTAGAAATATTTCTAGTAATTAAGCATAATTTACCTCAGTTATTTATAATAGGGTTGGGTATTATGACTACAACATAAATAGTCTACATTGCCACAATTCAAAAAGGAGGTTTAAAAGCCATTTACCTGAATCAACTTGGAACAGATTAACAATAAAAATTATTTCAGGTATATTATATTAAAATATTATTATATAATATTCATTTTTACTCAGTATATAAAATATTTACTTTCAATCAAGTTATTTACACTCTTACTAAGACATCCCACAACTAGCATGCTCTCTTTTCCTGCAGCTCCATTTCTCTGCTTCTCCTCAAAATGACTCTTGGAAAGAACTCTCTGAACATACTTTTTTCATTTCTTGTCTAACTTTTCCTCTTGAACCCATTCCAGATGAGCTTCCATTCCAGAGGGAATAGAAGGGCTATACTTAAATGGCTCTAGAGGTGCACTAAGATTCTAGCACTTAGTAATCCTTAGTAATCCTTTCGGAGAAGGCAATGGCACCCCACTTCAGTACTCTTGCCTGGAAAATCCCATGGACAGAGGAGCCTGGTAAGCTGCAGTCCATGAGGTCGCTAAGAGTCGGACACAAATGAGTGACTTCACTTTCACTTTTCACTTTCATGCACTGGAGAAGGACATGGCAACCCACTCCATTGTTCTTGCCTGGAGAATCCCNACTCCTGAGAGTCTCTTGGACTGCAACGAGATTCAACCAGTCCATTCTGAAGGAGATGAGCCCTGGGATTTCTTTGGAAGGAATGATGCTAAAGCTGAAAGTACAGTACTTTGGCAACCTCAAGCGAAGAGTTGCCTCATTGGAAAAGACGCTGATGCTGGGAGGGATTGAGGGCAGGAGGAGAAGGGGACGACAGAAGATGAGATGGCTGGATGGCATCACGAACTTGATGGATGTGAATCTGAGTGAGTTCTGGGAGTTGGTGATGGACAGGGAGGCCTGGCGTGCTGAGATTCATTGGGTCGCAAAGAGTCAGACATGACTGAGTGACTGAACTGAACTGAATTTTTCAGCAATTTAGAATTCTGCAAGAATGAAGCTTCCACATCTAGCAGTAGTGATGTATGTAACATCTGATGGAAGAAAATGGTAAACAAGAGCTGCAAGCTGAAGTTATTTCCAAATTTTCATCTTCAATTTTTTTTTCAAGTTTAGCAAAGCTTCAACATTACAAGTGTAAAGCACTCTAATAATTTTCCGAAGACATAGTCAAAATGTAGTAGTCCTTTTGAAGGTGATGCTTTGCAAAGTAAATGCTATATGCTTCTGACATTGAAAAATACACTCTTGGTATTGGTTACATTAGCCTGGAAGGCTCAGACTTATTTCATTCTTTCTACTGTATTCAGTGAGAGAAGTACATAGTCTACATAGATAAACTACTTCCCACTCCACCTCTAATTTCCAAATGAGCTAATTTTGTAAACAAACTTCCTAAGATTACCACAATACCCTGCTGCTGCTAAGTCACGTCAGTCGTTTCCGACTCTGTGCGACCCGATACGCAGCAACACACTAGACTGCCATTCCTGGGATTCTCCAGGCAAGAATACTGGAGTGGGTTGCCATTTCCTTCTCCAGTGCATGAAAGTGAAAAATGAAAGTGAAGTTACTCAGTTGTGTCCAACTCTTCGGGACCCCATGGACTGTAGCCTACCAGGCTCCTACGTCCATGTGATTTCCCAGGCAAAAGTACCTGAGTGGGTTGTTATTGCCTTCTCCAACAATACCCTGGATATCTGTCAAAGGATATATGCAGTTCAAGTTCTCCTACTATATCAAAAATAAAAATTGTCTATAGAGATTTTACATTATTTTTATGTTAAAGAACCGAATTATTTTTTCCAAAGAGCTCTATCTGCAAATTCCTAAATTTTACTCTTTTCAAATCTTCTTCTGTTACTCGACTTTACACATGAAAGTTTCACACAAATAATTTATAAGCAGATATTTATTGGCCACCTTCTATTTCCATATGTATAATGCAAATTTATGTTAGAAGAATTTGGAAGTCTTGTATATTAACTTCAAAGAAAATTCTGTATTTGTGAAAACACTAACAACCAACTTGGCCATTGAACTATACTATAATTTCCTGAAGGCTGGGTCTTCATTTGAAATTTAGTGTTTATAGCACAAGCTCATAACAAGTGTTCAGTAAATGTATGTTGAATTACATTAAAGGTCAACACCTAACCTTCAAGAAAAAGCAACCGATTTTTTCTCATCAAGGAAAAGAGAAAGTGTGATAACATGGCATGTCAGTAAAAAAAAAAAATGGTGAAAAGGGGGAATTTTTTAAGGACTTCATTCTAAACTTACTTTCACATGAGAATTTAGAGGTAGATTTTACTAGAAATATTTCTAGTAATTAAGCATAATTTACCTCAGTTATTTATAATAGGGTTGGGTATTATGACTACAACATAAATAGTCTACATTGCCACAATTCAAAAAGGAGGTTTAAAAGCCATTTACCTGAATCAACTTGGAACAGATTAACAATAAAAATTATTTCAGGTATATTATATTAAAATATTATTATATAATATTCATTTTTACTCAGTATATAAAATATTTACTTTCAATCAAGTTATTTACACTCTTACTAAGACATCCCACAACTAGCATGCTCTCTTTTCCTGCAGCTCCATTTCTCTGCTTCTCCTCAAAATGACTCTTGGAAAGAACTCTCTGAACATACTTTTTTCATTTCTTGTCTAACTTTTCCTCTTGAACCCATTCCAGATGAGCTTCCATTCCAGAGGGAATAGAAGGGCTATACTTAAATGGCTCTAGAGGTGCACTAAGATTCTAGCACTTAGTAATCCTTAGTAATCCTTTCGGAGAAGGCAATGGCACCCCACTTCAGTACTCTTGCCTGGAAAATCCCATGGACAGAGGAGCCTGGTAAGCTGCAGTCCATGAGGTCGCTAAGAGTCGGACACAAATGAGTGACTTCACTTTCACTTTTCACTTTCATGCACTGGAGAAGGACATGGCAACCCACTCCATTGTTCTTGCCTGGAGAATCCCAGGGACGGAGGAGCCTGGTGGGCTGCCGTCTATGGGGTCGCACAGAGTTGGACATGATGGAAGCGACTTAGCAGCAGCAGCAGTAGTAATCCTTTATCCTGGAATGCCTTCTCCAGTGTACCTGCAAGGCTCTCTCCTTCACTCTCCCTGCCACACTTTCTTGTTATAAATGCTCAACACTATGTCTAAAATTTTATCTCCTCACTGCTCTGTCATTTTTCCATGTTTTACTTTTCTTCATAAACTTATAACCCATAATATAGTTTATATGTTATTTAAATGTTTTATCTATTATACCAACATTATGTTTCATATACCTCTTATCATCCTCATTACAGTTTCCAGCAACAAAAATTCAATAAACTGAACTTCAATATTGTCAAAATCCCTTCTTATCCTAATATTCTCAACCCCTCAGTATCAATGCAGTTTGCCATGACTCCTTTGAGAAGCAGTATGTGTTGTCCTAGGAGAGCTTGAGCTTTTACAGATAATTAAGAAGGAAAATACTTCCAAACATCACAAGGTNCAACTTTACCCTGTCTCTTATACACATCTTTCTAGTAATTAAGCATAATTTACCTCAGTTATTTATAATAGGGTTGGGTATTATGACTACAACATAAATATTCTACATTGCCACAATTCAAAAAGGAGGTTTAAAAGCCATTTACCTGAATCAACTTGGAACAGATTAACAATAAAAATTATTTCAGGTATATTATATTAAAATATTATTATATAATATTCATTTTTACTCAGTATATAAAATATTTACTTTCAATCAAGTTATTTACACTCTTACTACGACATCCCACAACTAGCATGCTCTCTTTTCCTGCAGCTCCATTTCTCTGCTTCTCCTCAAAATGACTCTTGGAAAGAACTCTCTGAACATACTTTTTTCATTTCTTGTCTAACTTTTCCTCTTGAACCCATTCCAGATGAGCTTCCATTCCAGAGGGAATAGAAGGGCTATACTTAAATGGCTCTAGAGGTGCACTAAGATTCTAGCACTTAGTAATCCTTAGTAATCCTTTCGGAGAAGGCAATGGCACCCCACTTCAGTACTCTTGCCTGGAAAATCCCATGGACAGAGGAGCCTGGTAAGCTGCAGTCCATGAGGTCGCTAAGAGTCGGACACAAATGAGTGACTTCACTTTCACTTTTCACTTTCATGCACTGGAGAAGGACATGGCAACCCACTCCATTGTTCTTGCCTGGAGAATCCCAGGGACGGAGGAGCCTGGTGGGCTGCCGTCTATGGGGTCGCACAGAGTTGGACACGACGGAAGCGACTTAGCAGCAGCAGCAGTAGTAATCCTTTATCCTGGAATGCCTTCTCCAGTGTACCTGCAAGGCTCTCTCCTTCACTCTCCCTGCCACACTTTCTTGTTATAAATGCTCAACACTATGTCTAAAATTTTATCTCCTCACTGCTCTGTCATTTTTCCATGTTTTACTTTTCTTCATAAACTTATAACCCATAATATAGTTTATATGTTATTTAAATGTTTTATCTATTATACCAACATTATGTTTCATATACCTCTTATCATCCTCATTACAGTTTCCAGCAACAAAAATTCAATAAACTGAACTTCAATATTGTCAAAATCCCTTCTTATCCTAATATTCTCAACCCCTCAGTATCAATGCAGTTTGCCATGACTCCTTTGAGAAGCAGTATGTGTTGTCCTAGGAGAGCTTGAGCTTTTACAGATAATTAAGAAGGAAAATACTTCCAAACATCACAAGGTTCATATCTCTCATGGAGTATCAGACAGGATGCAGCAGACCTCTGATAATCCACCAAAATTAAATCCAGAGCAGAGGAAACAGTGTTTGGGGGACACAGTGCTTATCCTCAGAAAAACCAAGTGGCAGCAGTCATCAGCGCAGAAGATCAAAACACTGTTAAGAGTCATTATCAGGAAAAAAGTTCAATGACAGCAGAAACAAAGGCAGAAGTTGGACATCATGGAGCAGTGTACCAAAGCAGACCCTAAAGCAACAATCCCATTGTCCATGTCCAAGTGCTGCCTGTTTTTCAATGCTACCTGCTGCTGCTGCTGCTGCTAAGTCGCTTCAGTCATGTGCGACCCTGTGCGGCCCCATAGATAGCAGCCCGCCAGGCTCCCCCGTCCCTGGGATTCTCCAGGCAAGAACACTGGAATGGGTTGCCATTTCCTTCTCCAATGCATGAAAGTGGAAAGTGAAAAGTGAAAGTGAAGTCGCTTAGTCGTGCCCGACTCTTAGCAACCTCATGGACTGCAGCCCACCATGCTCTTCCTATATCCAAATTTTCTACTCAACATCCCCACTTGGGTTTCAAATAGGTGTCTTAAACTCAAACTCTGAATCAGAATTTTTTCTTTAAGATATTTGAAATACAACTTTATTCTGATTCAAAATAAAAAGGAATGGGAATGACAAAAACAAGATCCCACCTCTCAATATGTCATGTGACTACAGCAATCTTATATGTGAAACTCAAAGAAGAAACAACTGTGTTCTGAAACACCTAAATATGCAAGTCGAAACAATGAAGATTTTTTTAACTGCCATATTCACTCCAAAGCCCATCCATCTCCTTTAGCATCCAAAAATGAAGCACATGTTCTGCTTCCCTATATAATAAAATGGCAAACACATTGTACCACTGATATCACAGGACAGTTGCCTATAATATTAGACTTCAGATGTTGGGCCCCAGCTTCACTTTCTCACAGGAAAGCATCTGTCTGAGCAACCTCTAAATTGTGCTTGTACTGCCACTGCCAAGGCTGGATCCCTGAGCACCTCTGGTGGGATGAGAGTAGGCATGGCAAAAATTCCAAGTGAGGGTCTCTGATCAGTTTTCTAGCAAGACAGAGGAAGCGCTTTTCAAAGTTTTAGCTACTTTTGGCAGAAATGTCATAGTACCTAAGATTCTTCTTTCTGTGGAAGACAACTTGACTTCGCCTTAATCTTTTGGTCCTTAATATCCAGTAAGCTGCCACACAACACAATGGGGATGTTCTCATACACTCCTATCAGATGTCTATGCCAGTTAGGCATATTGTACATAACTCAATGTTACATCAAACATAATAATGACACACTGAGCTTGAATATAATAACCAATTCTCAGTTCACCAAATGTCTCCTGACCAGCTGTATCCCATACATTGAACTTAATTGGTCCTCTGTTGGTATGGAGCACAAGGAGATGGATCTCAACAATTTACTTCTCAAATTCACCAGTCAGATGATCTTGCACGAATGTATTCTTTCAGTATCACCAGCACCAACCAATACAAGTTTGAACTGAACTTGGAGTTCTCCTTGGGTAGTAATCTCTTGATGTTACACAAGCCGGATCCCAGTGCCCTAAGGGCCTCTGCAGCTGGGGAGGGGAGGAGGTCTGCCAGAGGACCTGCAAAATCATCTCAAGACCGCTGCCCACTGCAGCCACTGGGAATCCCGCCACCACACCCACCCCAACACCCCTGCCCCAGCCCCTCTCCAAATTAGAATTTTTAATGTCCTCTTCACAAGTACGTCTTTCCTCTATTCTTAAGTGTGTGTGTGCATCCTCAGTCACTTCAGTCATGTCTNTCTCCTCACTGCTCTGTCATTTTTCCATGTTTTACTTTTCTTCATAAACTTATAACCCATAATATAGTTTATATGTTATTTAAATGTTTTATCTATTATACCAACATTATGTTTCATATACCTCTTATCATCCTCATTACAGTTTCCAGCAACAAAAATTCAATAAACTGAACTTCAATATTGTCAAAATCCCTTCTTATCCTAATATTCTCAACCCCTCAGTATCAATGCAGTTTGCCATGACTCCTTTGAGAAGCAGTATGTGTTGTCCTAGGAGAGCTTGAGCTTTTACAGATAATTAAGAAGGAAAATACTTCCAAACATCACAAGGTTCATATCTCTCATGGAGTATCAGACAGGATGCAGCAGACCTCTGATAATCCACCAAAATTAAATCCAGAGCAGAGGAAACAGTGTTTGGGGGACACAATGCTTATCCTCAGAAAAACCAAGTGGCAGCAGTCATCAGCGCAGAAGATCAAAACACTGTTAAGAGTCATTATCAGGAAAAAAGTTCAATGACAGCAGAAACAAAGGCAGAAGTTGGACATCATGGAGCAGTGTACCAAAGCAGACCCTAAAGCAACAATCCCATTGTCCATGTCCAAGTGCTGCCTGTTTTTCAATGCTACCTGCTGTTGCTGCTGCTGCTGCTGCTGCTGCTGCTGCTAAGTCGCTTCAGTCATGTGCGACCCTGTGCGGCCCCATAGATGGCAGCCCGCCAGTCTCCCCCGTCCCTGGGATTCTCCAAGCAAGAACACTGGAATGGGTTGCCATTTCCTTCTCCAATGCATGAAAGTGGAAAGTGAAAAGTGAAAGTGAAGTCGCTCAGTCGTGCCCGACTCTTAGCAACCTCATGGACTGCAGCCCACCATGCTCTTCCTATATCCAAATTTTCTACTCAACATCCCCACTTGGGTTTCAAATAGGTGTCTTAAACTCAAACTCTGAATCAGAATTTTTTCTTTAAGATATTTGAAATACAACTTTATTCTGATTCAAAATAAAAAGGAATGGGAATGACAAAAACAAGATCCCACCTCTCAATATGTCATGTGACTACAGCAATCTTATATGTGAAACTCAAAGAAGAAACAACTGTGTTCTGAAACATCTAAATATGCAAGTCGAAACAATGAAGATTTTTTTAACTGCCATATTCACTCCAAAGCCCATCCATCTCCTTTAGCATCCAAAAATGAAGCACATGTTCTGCTTCCCTATATAATAAAATGGCAAACACATTGTACCACTGATATCACAGGACAGTTGCCTATAATATTAGACTTCAGATGTTGGGCCCCAGCTTCACTTTCTCACAGGAAAGCATCTGTCTGAGCAACCTCTAAATTGTGCTTGTACTGCCACTGCCAAGGCTGGATCCCTGAGCACCTCTGGTGGGATGAGAGTAGGCATGGCAACAAATTCCAAGTGAGGGTCTCTGATCAGTTTTCTAGCAAGACAGAGGAAGCGCTTTTCAAAGTTTTAGCTACTTTTGGCAGAAATGTCATAGTACCTAAGATTCTTCTTTCTGTGGAAGACAACTTGACTTCGCCTTAATCTTTTGGTCCTTAATATCCAGTAAGCTGCCACACAACACAATGGGGATGTTCTCATACACTCCTATCAGATGTCTATGCCAGTTAGGCATATTGTACATAACTCAATGTTACATCAAACATAATAATGACACACTGAGCTTGAATATAATAACCAACTCTCAGTTCACCAAATGTCTCCTGACCAGCTGTATCCCATACATTGAACTTAATTGGTCCTCTGTTGGTATGGAGCACAAGGAGATGGATCTCAACAATTTACTTCTCAAATTCACCAGTCAGATGATCTTGCACGAATGTATTCTTTCAGTATCACCAGCACCAACCAATACAAGTTTGAACTGAACTTGGAGTTCTCCTTGGGTAGTAATCTCTTGATGTTACACAAGCCGGATCCCAGTGCCCTAAGGGCCTCTGCAGCTGGGGAGGGGAGGAGGTCTGCCAGAGGACCTGCAAAATCATCTCAAGACCGCTGCCCACTGCAGCCACTGGGAATCCCGCCACCACACCCACCCCAACACCCCTGCCCCAGCCCCTCTCCAAATTAGAATTTTTAATGTCCTCTTCACAAGTACGTCTTTCCTCTATTCTTAAGTGTGTGTGTGCATCCTCAGTCACTTCAGTCATGTCTGACTCTTTGCAACCCTAGCAACTGTAGCCTGCCAGGCTCCTCTGTCTATAGAATTTCTCAGGCAAGAATATTGGAGTAATTTGCCATTTCCTTCTCCAGGGGATCTTCCAAGTCTCTTGCTTCTCCTGAATCACAGGCAGATTCTCTACCACTGAGCCACCACTGGGGAAACCCTTATTCCTCAATACATCACAACAAATGGCACCATCACTCACGAGTCTGTCAAACGTTTAAGCGTCATCTTTTAATTCCCTATTCTCCTCATTCCCAGAACCCCAATGAATTTGCAAATCTTCTTCTGCCTCTAAAATCCATCCTAAATGTGTTCATTTTAAAAAAATTTCTGCTCATATGATAACAGACAGGTGCCCATGTTCTCACAGAGACGATGCAGTAGTCCCTTTTTTTTTTTTATTCTACCAAGCATTCTTACAAACTGCTTCTTATCCAGCTGCTAAAGCACTCTTTTTCCAACCGACATGTCACTACCAAGCTTTACTTTTCATTAACCTTGAATTAAATTTTGATTCCTTAGTCCTCAGAAGGCCTAGAAATTCTGGTCTTGGTCCATCCATCTCACTCATCTCAAAGCAACTTTACCTTCACCACACTTTAGTCGCACTGTTTCTTTATCCTTAAACATGGGAAATTATTTGCCATCACAGGGCCTTTGCACTTAACATTTGTTGAGCTTGAATGCCATTTCCCCAGGTGGTCCTCTGGTTAGTTAACCTCATCTTCATTATTCAATCAAGAATTCAGTCCTTAAATATAACTATACTGGGCTTCCCAAGTGGCACAGTGGTAAAAAATCTGTCTGCCAATGCAGGAAACATAGGAGACCTGGAAGATCCCCTGGAGTAGGACAAGGCAACCCACTGCAGTATTCTTGCCAGGAGAATGCCATGGACAGAGGAGCCTGGCGGGATACCGTCCAAGGGGTCACAAAGAGTGGGACATGACTGAGCACACAGGCACACACATGTCTGTAGTTGGTTGACCCGTAACACATTCTCCCCACTCTAGCACATTATGCTACTTTAATATTTACATTTTTTCTATTTTTGAAGCTGTTTCCTTTATTTACTAATGTAGTAATTTCAGAAGCCCTTCCTTTAGAACATCAGATCCAAGCAAGCAGAGAGCTTGTCTATCTTTGTCATCTATCTTAGAACTGCATAGTAGTATGAAGGTGAAGGTGAAGTCGCTCAGTCGTGTCCAACTCTTTGCGACCCCATGGACTGTAACCTACTAGGCTTCTCTGTCCATGGGATTCTCCAGGCAAGAATACTGGAGTGGATTGCCATTTCCTTCTCCAAAACAATTTTATTAAGCCTGAACTGAACAGAAACTTTAACATCAATTTATACTTTAAAAAGAAAATTTAGGTCTTTTATTTCACTCAAAAAAATGCATATCCCTCAGGCAATCTGTGACAACAAAGTGAGATTGTCTCTAATCTAAAAGTTACTAGATGATGGATTTATAAGAACTCATAAATAATATTTAAGAACTTGAATTTGGGTCATATAATCATCATGTATTATTACTCAAACCATAAATTAGAAAATACACAATCAATTTATCAATGAATAATTTTATTTAAATATCCATAAGAGAATTTTCAGCTATAAGTAATATTAATAAAGATAAAAGAAAATATATACACATGAAGACAACCAAGAATCCAAAGTTCCGTAATGAGAATAAAAGGTTTTAAAACTGTATCCTCCTACATACCACCCTTATGGCAGAAAGTGAAGAGGAACTAAAAAGCCTCTTGATGAAAGTGAAAGAGGAGAG
>SJYW01032089.1:0-27075 GCA_006410735.1 Raphicerus campestris | reverse complement strand
CAACAGTGTTTTAATCTATTGTACCTGTCACTTCCAAGGAGGTTCCGTCTGTTTTAGCTTCTGTTTGCTGGTGTCTTCAGTGTCTAATTTCTGCCCTGACACAACAGGGTAGTGGTGGACACTTCTTTAGGCTCACTTGTTCAGTTGTGCTGTGGGGAGGGAGGGACACTCAAACAAATAACACTGGCATGTGCTCACAGTGTCTCAACCACACTGGATTTGCCCACGCTCACAGAGTGTGTGTGCTTCCCTGTCTACACTGCTTAGGCTCTAGGTTGCTCTGCCGGGAACTGTCTGAGTCTCGCCCTGGGTTGTATGCACTTCCCAGGTCTAAGTCGCCAAGGTTTAGATACTCAGTTAGTCCTCAGAGGTGCAGACTGGGTTGGGCCTGCGTTTTGTGACCTTCCCATGTCCGAGCAGCTCAGATGACCAGAAGTTTGGCGAGCATGGTTGCTGCAACTTATTGACTCCCCAGTCCCTGCCGGTCGGTTTTCTGAGTGTACAACTGGCACACCTTCTCAGGCAAATGTTGGTCATCCAAAATCTCCAGAAGCCTAGATTAGCCATGAAGCCTGCTTGCAGTTTGGTAGATAATGCCTCCCTGGGACCGTGATTGCCCCCTTCTGGCTCTAGCTGCCCTTGCCTGCCTGTCTCCAGAGGAGAATGGCCAGTCTGCAGCCGGCTAGCCCTACTCAGTCCTTCGTTCTGTGAGCGGGCTTGATGGTGTCTTAGGATAGGGCTTTTCACATAACTCTAGTCAGTCCTTTGTTCTGTGAGCGGGCCTGGCAGTGTTTTAGGTTACCGCTTTTCATGTGGTATCTATCCCACAGTTTGGTTTGCTTTCCCAAGTTAGTTCCCTCAGATTGCCCTTGGTGCATTCAGGCTTGGTCCTTATTCTAAGCAATGCAGCCTGTACCTCCCTGCCCAGCCGCCCTTGCTAGTGGTGGGTGCAGGCGTCTGTGCTGGTTCTCCACTGGGGGAGTTACATTGGGCACATACTCGGGGGGTTTTAATTATTTATTTATTTTTCCTCCTGGTTATGCTAACCCTTATGATTATACAGTGGAAATGAGAAATAGATTTAAGGAACTAGATCTGATAGATAGAGTGCCTGATGAACTATGGNCCCTGGGACCGTGATTGCCCCCTTCTGGCTCTAGCTGCCCTTGCCTGCCTGTCTCCAGAGGAGAATGGCCAGTCTGCAGCCGGCTAGCCCTACTCAGTCCTTCGTTCTGTGAGCGGGCTTGATGGTGTCTTAGGATAGGGCTTTTCACATAACTCTAGTCAGTCCTTTGTTCTGTGAGCGGGCCTGGCAGTGTTTTAGGTTACCGCTTTTCATGTGGTATCTATCCCACAGTTTGGTTTGCTTTCCCAAGTTAGTTCCCTCAGATTGCCCTTGGTGCATTCAGGCTTGGTCCTTATTCTAAGCAATGCAGCCTGTACCTCCCTGCCCAGCCGCCCTTGCTAGTGGTGGGTGCAGGCGTCTGTGCTGGTTCTCCACTGGGGGAGTTACATTGGGCACATACTCGGGGGGTTTTAATTATTTATTTATTTTTCCTCCTGGTTATGCTAACCCTTATGATTATACAGTGGAAATGAGAAATAGATTTAAGGAACTAGATCTGATAGATAGAGTGCCTGATGAACTATGGACGGAGGTTTGTGACATTGTACAGCAGACAGGGATCAAGACCATCCCCATGGAAAAGAAATGCAAACAAGTAAAATGGCTGTCTGAGGAGGCATTACAATAACTGTGAAAAGAAGAGAAGTGAAAAGCAAAGGAGAAAAGGAAATATATAAGCATCTGAATGCAGAGTTCCAAAGAATAGCAAGAAGAGATAGAAAGCCTTCCTCAGTGATCAATGCAAAGAAATAGGGGAAAACAACAGAATCAGAAAGACTAGAGATCTCTACAAGACAATTAGAGACACCAAGGGAACATTTCATGCAAAGATGGGCTCGATAAAGGACAAAAATGGTATGGACCTAACAGAAGAAGAAGATATCAAGAAGAGGTGGCAAGAATACACAGAACTGTACAAAAATGATCTGCATAACCCAGATAATCACGATGGTGTGATCACTCACCTAGAGCCAGACATCCTGGAATGTGAAGTCAAGTGGGCCTTAGAAAAAATCACTACAAACAAAGCTAGTGGAGATGATGGAATTCCAGTGGAGCTATTTCAAATCCTGAAAGCTGATGCTGTGAAAGTGCTGCACTCGATATGCCAGCAAATTTGGAAAACTCAGCAGTGTCTACAGGACTGGAAAAGGTCAGGTTTCATTCCAATTGCAAAAAAAGGCAGTGCAAAAAATGCTCAAATTACTTCACAATTGCACATGCTAGGAAAGTAATGGTCAAAATTCTCCAAGCCAGGCTTCAGCAATACGTGAACTGTGAACTTCCAGACATTCAAGCTGGTTTTAGAAAAGGCAGAGGAACCAGAGAGCAAATTGCCAACATCCACTGGATCATGCAAAAAGCAAGAGAGTTCCAGAAAAACATCTACTCCTGCTTTATTGACTATGCCAAACCTTTTGACTGTGTGGATCACAATAAACTGTGGAAAATTCTGAAAGAGATGGAAATACCAGACCACCTGACCTGCTTCTTGAGAAACCTATATGTAGGTCAGGAAGAAACAGTTAGAACTGGACATGGAACAACAGACTGGTTCCAAATAGGAAAAGGAGTACGTCAATGCTGTATTTTGTCATCCTGCTTATTTAACTTATATGCAGAGTACATCATGAGAAACGATGGGCTGGAAGAAACTCAAGGTGGAATAAAAATTGCCCAGAGAAATATCAATAACCTCAGATTGCAGATGACACCACCCTTATGGCAGAAAGTGAAGAGGAACCAAAAATCCTTTTGATGAAAGTGACAGTGGAGAGTGAAAAAGTTGGCTTAAAGCTCAACACTCAGAAAACGAAGATCATGGCATCTGGTCCCATCATTTCATGGGAAATAGATGGGGAAACAGTGGAAGCAGTGTCAGATTTTATTTTGGGGGGGCTCCAAAATCACTGCAGATGGTGACTGCAGCCATGAAATTAAAAAACGCTTACTCTGTGGATGAAAAGTTATGACCAAACTAGATAGCATATTGAAAAACAGAGACATTACTTTGCTGTCTAAGTTCCGTCGAGTCAAGGCTCTGGTTTTTCCAGTGGTCATGTATGGATGTGAGAGTTAGACAGTGAAGAAAGCTGAGCACTGAAGAATTGATGCTTTTGAGCTGTGGTGTTGGAGAAGACTCTTGAGAGTCCCTTGGACTGCATGGAAATCCAGCCAGTCCATTCTGAAGGAGATCAGCCCTAAGATTTCTTTGGAAGGAATGATGCTAAAGCTGAAACTCCAGTACTTTGGCCACCTCATGCGAAGAGTTGACTCATTGGAAAAGACTCTGATGCTGGGAGGGATTGGTGGCAGGAGGAGAAGGGGACGACAGAGGATGTGATGGCTGGATGGCATCACTGACTCTATGGAGGTGAGTCTGAGTGAACTCTGGGAGTTGGTGATGGACAGGGAGGCCTGGTGTGCTGCGATTCATGGGGTCTCAAATAGTCGGACATGACTGAGCGATTGAACTGAACTGAAGTGATGTTGCCCTCTGTGGTTCCAAGGCTCACCACAGACTCAGCCATGAGAGTGTTCCCATGGTGTTTGGAAACTTCTCTCTTTTTTAAGACTCGCTTCCCAGGACAAAGCTCCATCCCTACCTCTTTTGTCTCTCTTTTTATCTTTTATATTTTTTCCTACCTCCTTTTGAATGCAATGGGCTGCTTTTCTGGGTGCCTGATGTCCTCTTCCAGCATTCAGAAGTTGTTTTGTGGAATTTACTCAGCATTCAAGTGTTCTTTTGATGAATTTGTCTGGGAGAAAGTGGTCTCCCCGTCCTATGCCTCCTCCATCTTAGGACCATCCCCCTCGAGTTGTTTTCTATAGTGTCCATTATTCTGGGGTGACTGGATCCCTCGTCCTCTCTCAGGAGGAGGTCTCCTTAACCCTTGAGAGAATGCTGCAGTCCCAGCACAGTTTCTGGGAGGGGGGGGGTGCTGCAGTGCCCATGATTGTGGGGATCCAGAGGGAACCACTCGCTTTCTCATGGGAGCCCCTCAGTGTCACCAGACCTAGGAAATTTTGTATAAATGATGTTTTAGCTGAAGTGAATGAGCAGCAGCAGGTGAGTTAGCAAGAACTCAGCAGCCTGGAAATGTCCTTGGCCGCTCATAGTGACTTCACACTCTTCCTCTCTGGGGTATCTCCAGTGTCGTCTTCTAGTGGTTCTCTTCCACTGGTCTGCACGGATGCCCTACTCCCACACCCTCTTCACAGGCCCTTTATGTGCAGAGTGACCAGGGTGTCTCTCGGGGGCCAAGAACTTGTGATTTGTGGGTTCTAAGTCCCCACTGGTCGGGCAACTTTAGACTCTTCCCCCAGAAAGGAGAGACATTCGGGAGGAGGATGGGTGGCCGACCTGTCTTGCCCTGCCCCTGGGGCCCCTGAGAGCCAAGGACTCAGTCTCACTGCAGTACGGCCCAGCCCTCATGATGGCGTGGCCTCCACCAGACCCCCTACAACACCCCAGAGCACTTCTCAGTGGCCAGAGATGCTGCCTGAGTGAGGCTTGGATGTCCCCAGGTTTGCTGAGTGAGGGAGGATGCAGAGTTCCTCATCTGGGGGTTTGCATGGGGCCTTGGAGGGGGCCCCTGGCTGGGACCTCAGACCCTAGAAATGGGGGCCTTCCTTCCCTTTCCAGAGGCTCAGCAGATGACTGAGCACCTTGCTGCCTGGTCACAGGCACTGCTTATGGGTTTGGGCATGGACAAGACACAGGCTATAGTGTCTCATCAGCCACCCCTGCCAGTTTGTAGCTCGATTCATCCCAGGGCCTTGGCTCATAACAGTTCTCATAGAGTCCCAGGCAGTTCCTCCTGCAGAGAGCTGGCATTCCAGAGCACCACCAGCTTTGCTCACTGCAGGTTAAGCCTTGTTTCTGTCATCCAGAAATCAGCCTCTTCCAGCCTCTTCACCTCATCCCTGTGAGCCCAGGTGATAAAGGGGCCACAGAGGACCCAAGATGAGCACTGGGCCAAGGGAAGCTCAGGCAGAGCTGGTGGAAAATGAGTTGGCCATGGATCTCCAGCTCCCCAGGGTCTGCCTGATTGGGCCTCCAGTGTCACTCTTACCTAGTTGGAGCACTTATGAGGTAGGCCCCCTCTCTGAGACACCCTGTCTGGTTGAATTGCATTTCCACTCTCCTAGACACTGTCACCTGTGGGGCCCTGGGGACAGAACTAAACCCATACCTCTGGAGTCACCTGGCCTCTCTTCTGGTGAGTGGGGCACGCATCAGGCTCAAGACAGTTTGACTGTCCAGAGCCAGCCCATAAAGGCCATACTCCTTCTTTCCTCTCCTGTGTGACCTTAGGCTGCCACCTCTGCCCAGTCCAGGAGGATGCATGCTTAGCCTCTTCACTCTGCAGACATCAGTCAAAATCTACCAACGACTGAACAGTGGGAGTGAAGTACCATATGAGTCTCTTGATATCAGGCAGCCTTGACTTTGTAAATAAAAGTTGCCTTTTGTGACAAGCAGATGACTTGAGATTGCAATGTGCCCATCTCTGCTTTCTTTATAATTTATAGGTAAGCAGGTGCCACACATGATGAGATTTCTGGGAATGTGGTTTTTTAAATAGCATCATCTGCATGTGATTCCAGGTCAGGAGGCATACAGAAGTCAAGACAAAAAAGCTAATGAAACCTTCTGAAAAGCTAAGGCATTCTGCAGGCAGCAAACCTTTATAAGGGGCTGCATTTTGGCTTGGAAGTGAGCAGCCTGGTTGGGTGTCATAGCAGCTCAGTACTGGGGCTGACAGAGACCTGGCCTGCACTGTCCTATGTCCTTTCTCAGGGCCTCCTCTGCCTGCGCCCGACTGCCAACAAGGAAAACCCAGCCTTCTGGTTCCAGTAGACTTGTGTGTGCATTCTCCCCTCACCTGACCTCAGAGCCATTGTCTCTACAGTGTGACTCTGTAGGGCTACTTGCTATGCTCCTCAAGACCAACACTCTTTTAAGAGAAATCACAGTATAAAATTAAGTTTAAAAATAGAATTAAAAAATAAAAAAGACTCTTATTCCTCGGAAGAAAAGTTATGATCAACCTAGATAGCATGTTGAAAAGCAGAGACATTACTTTGCCAACAAGGGCCCACCTAGTCAAGGCTATGGTTTTTCCATTGGTTATGTATGGGTGTGAGAGTTGGACTGTGAAGAAGGCTGAGTTCTGAAGAAGAAACTGATGCTTTTGAACTGTGGTGTTAGAGAAGACTCTTGAGAGTCCCTTGGACTGCATGGAGATCTAACAAGTCCATTCTGAAGGAGATCAGCCCTAGGATTTCTTTGGAAGGAATGATGCTAAAGCTGAAACTCCAGTACTTTGGCCACCTCCTGTGAAGAGCTGACTCATTGGAAAAGACTCTGATGCTGGGAGGGATTGGGGGCAGGAGGAGAAGGGGACGACAGAGGATGAGATGGCTGGATGGCATCACTGACTCTATGGACGTGAGTCTGAGTGAAGTCCTGGAGTTGGTGATGGACAGGGAGGCCTGGCGTGCTGCGATTCATGGGGCTGCAAAGAGTTGGACACGACTGAGTGGCTGAACTGAACTGAACTGACAATATAAACTGAACACCTCAGCGAGCAGAAGGTGCTGAGTTATGACACCCTTGGAGTTAGCTAAAAAGGAAAAGAAAAGGGAAAGAAGAAAATGTCACCAGATGCAGGCCCTGCAATGAAGCCAAACCTCCGGCCTGCTGTCTAGACACCGGCGAGCCCCCAAACTGAGCAGCTGCAAGCTTTGGGCAGGAACCACAGGCTCTAGCCCCGTGAGTCCCAGGATAGTAAGGACTCTTTTGGGGGCCCGACAAAGGAAGACCTAATTTCTCTTCATCTGTCAAGTGAGGATCCTGCTGGACAGTGTCCCTGTGCCTGTGAAGCCACTCTGCCAGGCTCTTGTCAAGCCCTTGATGGGTCTTTTCAATGAGTAGGTGTAGAGCAACTGAGGGGCTTTCCCAGGTGTGTACAAGGTGCTTGCATTGTGCCAAGGGTGAGGACATTTATCTTGCCTTCCTGAGCAAGCAGCTGCCTGAGGGGCTCAAGTACTCAGCTAGGCCCAGGATGGAGGCACTGAATACTTGTGCTGGGCGGGAAATCCCGTGTTTTCAGGCTCTTTATTGCCCTGCACTGTTCTGACCACAAGGCTACCTCTATATGTCTGAATAGGGTGCATATTTGTGGTCCCCTGGGGTGAATCTGAAGAGGGTGGGGATTACAGGAAAAAATGGCTGGAGATTATGTGAAAAAGGGGCTGCTTGAGCAGTAGTAGAAGGGGTTCTGGACCTGAGCCACAATGGGCATCAAGGTGGTTCAGAGAGGCACCAGCATGGCCACTGGGAGCTGCCCAAGGGACCGGCTGAAGATCTCAGTGGGCACAGTGGTGGGGCCCACCACCACCACGGAAGGAGCCATCTGCGCAGGAGGCCAGGTGAAGCATAGCCACTGGTCCACAATGGGCAGGGATATCTCATCAGGACTGGGGCTAGACAGACTGGAGCCTGTGTCCCCTAGGGCTGCCAGGCATCAGTACCCATCAAGAGGGACAAAGCTGCTTTCCCCAGACCAGCAGCAGGGGTGGCATAGGTCCTGGCCAGGGCAGTGGTGGGGGCGAGTTCCAGATGGCTTGTGGTCCCCTGGGCACCCTCAGGGCAAGGTGACAGGCTGTCCTGTGGCTGAGTAGTGCTGGGCTTAGGAGGGATGACCAGGGCTGCTGGCCTACCTCCCACCTGCCGAGACACAGACTTAACACCCCCTCTCCTCTTCATCTTCCCCAGGAGGTGTGGGCTGTCTCTCTTCAACAGGGGACTCCAGCAGAACTGTAACTGGAGTTCACTGAGACAGAGAGAGAGAGAGAGAGAGAGAGAGAGAGAAAAGAGAGAGAGAGAGAGAGAGAGAGAGAGAGAGAGAGAGAGAGAGAGAGAGAGAGAGAGAGAGAGAGAGAGAATAGCAATTCCGAGTCTCAAAAAGCTTACTGAAACCAACACCCTCTGGGCTAGGCCCCTGGGTGCCCTCACCAAGCCATATCCAGGCCTCATGGACAAAGTGGGACCCTGTCCCACAGGAGGAAGTGTCCCAGCTTGCCCATCCTTGAGACTCACTAACTCACCATCACTGCTCGCCCTTGGCAAATGACTCAGAGTGGCCCAAGAATATCTGTACAAGGCCCGGAGAGGGGACTTGGCATTTGCAGTGGGCAGACTGCAGAAGCTTCTCTCCTTTCTATGCAGGTGTTGACCCCTGGCCTGCACTTTCTTGGCTAACCAGAACACTTCCCAGGAAAGGACCTGTGCTTCCCTGCATTAAACTCCTGTGCCACAGCTATAGAAGTCATGTGCTTAGTTGCTCAGTTACATGCAACTCTTTGTGACCCTGTGGACAATAGCCCACTAGGTTCTTATGTCCATAGGGATTCTCCTGGCAAGAATACTGGAGTGGGTTGCCATGCCCTCCTCTAGGGAATCTTCTCACCCCAGGGATCAATCCCAGGTCTTCCATCTTGCAGGAGGATTCTTTCAGGTCTGAGCCATGAGGGAGTCATAGGGGCACACAAACCCTTCCCCTACCTGCTTCCCCCGTCCCGTCTTTACACACAGCTTTCCCAGCAGGCCTGCCACCATCCCTGGCATTCCTGAGGTTGGTACCCAACCTGTTCCCAGGGCCCAGTAAGTACTTCCCTGCCCTTACCTTGCTCAGGACACAGACATATGGATCCTCTGTGAGCAGGTTAGTCAGGCAGAGGGAGGTGAGCACATCTTGGTGTGCTTTGCTGAATCCATACAGGCTAAGCTGGCAGATGAAGCTCTTCATATAGTCTGTCTCAAATACCTTGTCTGAGCCTACCCTCTCCAAAATGTCCTTGAAGAGTTCCTCACTGATGCCTATGCAAGTGCTATCTTCCTCCCACCAGATGGACACAAAGCAGTGACTGTTGACCACGGTCCACCACTTCCTGGGAAACCCTCTCTGGGCCCTGCCATTGGTCTGGGGGAACCCCAAGGTGAAGGTTGTAGAGGTATTGGCTGAGGTCCCAGGGATACATAAGGAGAACAGGCCACCATCATCTGGGCTCTGATACCTGCCCATGTCCACCCCAGGCTGGGCTTGCTCTGCACACCCCAGTCCCAGGCACGTGGGCAAGGGTGGTCACCCTGGGCCATCACACACAATGTAGCTCCCTTTCCTATGACTGCCATCCATGGGACCTCCATCTGGCTCTGCATCCAGGCTATGACAGTTGCCATCCTGCTCTGGGGCCTGGTGTTCTAGCATCAAAGAGGCAACCATGCAGGGTGGCCTACATGAGCGACCCACCCCACTAATGCCCCCAACTCCAACTCTGCTCCTGGGGATGAAAATCTTCCTGAGATTTACAGAATCAGAAATGCCTCTGACCTTGAGGCATCAGCCAGCCAGGGCCCAGGAGCCTGGCCCAGTGGGTGAGAGAGAGGGCTCAGATGAGGAGATGCCAAGGTGGGCACCTCAGCCCTGCTGATCCCCAGTTGCCTGGCTAACTCACTGTGAGCCTCTGCTTCCCCACATGGGCAATTGTAGGGACATATACCTCACAGGGTAGTGAGGACTCAGGGAAGATACAGGAGGTGGCAAGGTTCCTGACACTTAAGTCTGCCATGTGGATACTGGGAAGCTTGCTATGTGTCAAGCAAGTCTGAATCTAAGGCACATAAGCACTGATCTCCGAGTGGACCTTGGCTCCTTGCTGGAAGTCCCATCACCAATGAGGGGTGGGGTTCCTTGTCGATTCTTGCAAACTGGGGGCTGAAACACTACCTAAATTAAATGTCTCTAGATACAGCTTGGGCAAGCTAGATAGACTTGCCCAGTGTGTCCGGTAGACAGAAGCCCTACTCAGTGCCCTCCCATGTGACCTGGGGATGCCTCAGATCCCCGAAAAGCCAAGTTCCATTTTAGCCTGTTTGGGACCCATCAAACACTCTTGGCTGCCTCCTCAGCTGTCAGGATTGTGGCAGGGCACTCCCTGTAAATGGCTGAATCCCAAGGCCCCCTCTTCCCTCTCTGTATGTTCTGGCAGCCCCTGCATACTCCTGAGAGATGCTCACCCACCCCTGCTCCCCTTGGCTGCCCATGGCAGCCAGAGAGTCCCTTTTGTTCTGGCCCAGAGACCTCCCAGTTTCCTGGTCCAGAAAATTACTAGAGCTCATCGATGAAATCAGTAAAGTATAGTATGCAAAATGAATATATAAAACTCTATTCACATTTCTGTACACTAACAATGACTAGCAGAAAGAGAACTTCAGGATATTATCCCATTTACCATTAAATAATCACATTTAACTGCATCAAAAAGAATAAACTACCAGAAATAAACATACCTAAGGAGGCAAAAGACNATTATACACCTCAGAGCTCTTGGGTGGATGCCACCTGGTGGGCAGGATTTATTTACATCAAAATTTTCAATTAGGTCTAGAACATCTCATTGGTTTACCACTATTTCATGTAACGCCATGTCTTGTCTGCTTCAGTAGACACTTTGAGGGATAGAAAACTCCCTTCTATCCTTTCCCATCTGCTAGCTGAGGTTATTAAGGTTGTTTATAGGCAAAATCCTATATTAGATGCTGAAGGACTGTCTCTTATACACATCTAGATGTGTATAAGAGACAGGACCTGTACTTAGAAAACTGTAAGATATTAATGAGAGAAATTGAGGACAGCAAGAGATAGAAAACTATACCATGTTCTTGGATTGGAAGAATCAATTTTGTAAAATGATTATACTATCCAAGGCAAATTATAGATTCAATGTAATCCATATCAAATTATCAATGGCATTTTTCACAGAACTAGAAATTTGTATGGACACAAAAGACCCCAAATAGCCAAAAGCATCTTTGGAAAAAAGAACACACTTGGAGGGACTTCCCTGGTGGTCCAGTGGCTAAGACTCCATTCTCAGTGTAGATGGCCCAGGTTTGATCCCTGATCAGAGAACTAGATTCTACATGCAGCAACTAAGAGTTAGCATGCTGCAGCTGAGATTCATATGCCACAACTTAGAGTTCACATGCTGCAGTAAAGACGCTGTATGTTACATCTAAAAAGATCCCAAGTGCCGAAACTGAGGATTCCAAATGCCACACCTGAGGATCCCACATGCCTCAATGAATATCAAAGATCCCATGTGCTACAACAAAGATGAGACACTGTCAAATAAAGTAAAAAGAAGAAGAAGAAGAAGAAGAAGAAGAAGAGAGCTTGAAGAATCCAGCTTATTGAACTTAGACTATAATACAAATCTTTAGTAATCAAAACAGTATGCTACTGGCACAAAACCAGATATAAAGCTCAGTGAAATAGACTAGAAATAATAGAAACAAGCCTATGCACCTATGGTCAATTAATCTACAACAAAGGAGGCAAGAATACAGTATACAGTGGAGAAAAGACGGTCTCTCCAGTAACTGGTGCTGGGAAAACTGGACAGTTGCATGTAACAGAATGAAATTAAAATATCATCTAACACTATATACAAAAACAAACTAAAAATGGATTCAAGACGTATGTGTAAGATTGAATATGTAAAACTTCTGGATGAAAACATGGGCAGAACACACTCTGACACAAATCACAACAGCGTTGTTTTGGGATCCATCTCCTAAAGTAAAAGAAATAAAAGCAAAAATAAGCAAATGGGCTTCCCAGGTGGCACTACTGATAAAAGACTTGCCTGCCAAGGCAGAAGACATAAGAGATGAAGGTTCAATCTCTGGGTGAGGAAGATACCACAGAGACGGGCAGGGAAATCCACTCCAGTATTCTTGCCTGGAGAATTCCATGGCCAGAGGAGCATGGTGGGCTACAGTCCATAGGGCGTTAAAAGGGTCAGACACAACTGAAGCTACTTAGCATAGCACAGGGACCTAATTTAACCTTAAAGTTCTTGCGCAGCAAAATAAACTATTGAAAAAATGAAAAGAACCTACTGAATGAGAGAAAATATTGCAAATGACTGATTTAGGGTTAATATCCAACATATATAAATAGCTTAAAAACACAGTGTCAGGAAAAAAAAATTAAAAATGGGCAGAAAAACTGAATAGAAACTTTGCCAAAGTAGATATAATGTATCCCTGATACAGATGGGTGACAGGCACATAAAAATGTGCTCAACATCACTAACCCATCAGGGAAATGCAAATCAAAATCACAATGAAATGTCACCTCATACCTGTGAGAATGGGTATCATCAAAAAGAACATAAATAATAAATAGTACCAAGGATGTGGCAAAAAGGGGATCTTTGTGAAGTGCTGGTGGGAATGTAAATTGGTGCAGTCACTGTGGAAAACAGCAGGGACTTTTCTCCGAAAACTACAATTGAGCTATGTGACCCAGCATTCCATTCCTGGGTATATATCTGAAAACAAAACAAAACAAAACAAAACAAAACACAAAAACTCTAATTTGAAAAGATAGATGCACCCCAATGTTCATGGTATACCAAGATATGGAAGCAGTCTAAGTGTCCATCAATGGATGAATGGATAAATAAGATGTGACACNAACTGGTGCTGGGAAAACTGGACAGTTGCATGTAACAGAATGAAATTAAAATATCATCTAACACTATATACAAAAACAAACTAAAAATGGATTCAAGACGTATGTGTAAGATTGAATATGTAAAACTTCTGGATGAAAACATGGGCAGAACACACTCTGACACAAATCACAACAGCGTTGTTTTGGGATCCATCTCCTAAAGTAAAAGAAATAAAAGCAAAAATAAGCAAATGGGCTTCCCAGGTGGCACTACTGATAAAAGACTTGCCTGCCAAGGCAGAAGACATAAGAGATGAAGGTTCAATCTCTGGGTGAGGAAGATACCACAGAGACGGGCAGGGAAATCCACTCCAGTATTCTTGCCTGGAGAATTCCATGGCCAGAGGAGCATGGTGGGCTACAGTCCATAGGGCGTTAAAAGGGTCAGACACAACTGAAGCTACTTAGCATAGCACAGGGACCTAATTTAACCTTAAAGTTCTTGCGCAGCAAAATAAACTATTGAAAAAATGAAAAGAACCTACTGAATGAGAGAAAATATTGCAAATGACTGATTTAGGGTTAATATCCAACATATATAAATAGCTTAAAAACACAGTGTCAGGAAAAAAAAATTAAAAATGGGCAGAAAAACTGAATAGAAACTTTGCCAAAGTAGATATAATGTATCCCTGATACAGATGGGTGACAGGCACATAAAAATGTGCTCAACATCACTAACCCATCAGGGAAATGCAAATCAAAATCACAATGAAATGTCACCTCATACCTGTGAGAATGGGTATCATCAAAAAGAACATAAATAATAAATAGTACCAAGGATGTGGCAAAAAGGGGATCTTTGTGAAGTGCTGGTGGGAATGTAAATTGGTGCAGTCACTGTGGAAAACAGCAGGGACTTTTCTCCGAAAACTACAATTGAGCTATGTGACCCAGCATTCCATTCCTGGGTATATATCTGAAAACAAAACAAAACAAAACAAAACAAAACACAAAAACTCTAATTTGAAAAGATAGATGCACCCCAATGTTCATGGTATACCAAGATATGGAAGCAGTCTAAGTGTCCATCAATGGATGAATGGATAAATAAGATGTGACACACACACACACACACACACACACACACACACACACACACACTCATAATGAAATACTACACAGCCATAATAACAAATGGCATTTTGCCATTTGCAGCAACATGGATGGACTTGGAGGGCAATATGCTAAGTGAAATGAGTCTGATAAAGAAAGACAAACACTGTATGATCACACATAGATGTTGAATTAAAAAAAATAAAACAGACTAATAACCTCAAATACTCAGATGACACTACCCTTATGCCACAAGGCAAAGAGGAACTAAAAAGCCTCTTGATTAAAGTGAAAGAGGAGAGTGAAAAAGTTGGCTTAAAACTCAACACTCAAAAAACAAACATCATGACATCTGGTCCCATCAATTCATGGCAAATAGATGGGGAAACAGTGACAGATTTTATTTTCTTGGGCTCCAAACCATTGCAGATGGTGACTTCAGCCATGAAATTAAAAGATGCTTGCTCCTTGGAAGAAAAGTTATGACACAGCCAGACAGCATATTAGAAAGCAGAGACCATTGCTTTGCTGAAAAAGGTCTGTCTAGTCAAAGCTGTGGTTTCTCCAGTAGTCATGCATGGATGTGATAGTTGGATCGTATACAAGGATAGCACTGAAGAATTGTTGCTTTTGAACTGTGGTGTTGGAGAAGACTCCTGAGAGAGTCCCTTGGACTGCAAGGCGATCCAACCAGTCCATCCTAAAGGAAGTCAGTCTTCAATTTTCATTGGAAGGACTGATGCTGAAGCTGAAACTCCAATACTTTGGCCACCTGATGCAAAGAACTGACTCATTAGAAAAGACCTTGATGTTGGGAAATATTAAATGCAGCAGAAGAAGGGGAGGACAGAGGGTGAGATGGTTGGATGACATCATCAACTCACTGGATAGGAGTTTGAGCAAGTTCCAGGAGATGGTGAAGGCCTGGGAAGCCTATTGTGCTGCAGTCATGAGTTCACAAAGAGTCAGACATGCCTGAGCAACTGAACAACTACTGAATGTTAAAATAGAAGAATCTGATTCACAGACACAGAGAACAAACTAGTGGTTACCAGTTGGGAGAGGGAAGGAGGAATGAGCAAGAGAGGAGTAGGGGAGTAAAAGGTACAAATTATTATGCATAAAATAAGCTACAAGTATACATTGCAAAACATGGGGAATGCAGCCAGCATTTTGTAACAGCTATAAATGGAGTATAACTTTTAAAATTGTAAATCACTATATTGTATATCTGTAACACATAGTTCTGTATAGCCAATATATTTCAATTTTAAAAAGTGAGTTTTCTCAAATGGTTCTGGGGTTTCTAGGATTATCTCTGCAATATGATTAGATTTAAAGCTGCTAATGATTCTGTAGTAAAGATAGCATCAATAGTCTATAGCAATGGATATATGGAAAGTATCTGATTTGGATATGCCTGATGAAGCACTTAAAAGAAGTGCTGGGTACAAGGTGTTCTGTGACTGTGTATATGATACATTTTAACATTTCTGTAACACTGGTAGATATGATGAGCTTTCTGGTTGCTCCCAATGTAGTTGGAAAGAGTGGTGAAAGAAAAGGATTAGTTCAGTTTACAGTAAAAGACCTAAAAGATTCTATGTGTATCCATAAGGAGACACGTAACTCCTGTAGATACAGGGTTGAGATCGCTAATGATCACATGCAAACACTCATCCTTCAACTGATTGAATTAGACTTGAAGTTTAATTCTGCCACTAGAGTGTTTCCTGTTAAAATGATGGTGCTGACTTGGAAAGAATGGGATTCTGTACATTGTGATAGAGACTTGCAGGGAGACCCTGATGAAGCTGGGGATACTGAACCCATCAAGTCTGATGAGTCATCCTTGCCAGTAGAAGAATACTCCCCACGCTCAGTGGGAAGCAGCCTCCTTACCACCAGTGTGATCAGCCTCCCCATTTAAAGCTAGATCAAGCCAAAATGATTCATTAAGCATAGATTCTGTATTTAAAATTGCAACTCAGAGAGTTAGAAAAAGCTCTTATTAGTTTGTCTGGTTGGTTGAACTACAAACCAAATGTTGGCTCACAGTGAGTGGAAATGTCAGACCTGTCTTGATTTAATACAGAAGAAGGCATTCAGAGGCTTACAGAGATTTGACTGTTGGTGTGGATTTGTCATTTAACACCTACTCATTCATACTCAGAGTATCCCAAAGACATACCTTTAACCAAGACTGTTAAGGGGAGCCCCAGCACCCTTGAAGAACTCTGTAATTACTCTTCCCTGAGCCAGAACTCACAGTAGGAACTGTGGTCACTGAACTGGGAAACCTAAACACAGTGGAGTATTTAGATCCCCAGCACACAACCACCAAGGGCAAGGTGGGCCTGGTTACAGTAAGGGAGAGCAGAGTCAAAGTACCAATCAGAACAGTCTGACTTGGGCAGCTCTATGATTTTATCTAGTTGTTCGTGATCTTTTTAGAAGTAAAAGAGTTAGGAAGCCCAATAAATTATTACTTGATCTGTATAAGCAGAGATGTCACCAGTCAAATGAAAAAAAAAAGTCTATTCTGAATCACAAAAACAGAGAATCACAGTCCTTTGATCAATTTCCAGACTTGAGCCATTAAAACTCTCAGAAGAAAATGCAGAGGTACATTTTTATGATGTTGGATTTCAGAAATGGATTCTTAGATGTGACACCAAATGCATGAAAAACAGAATAAAAAAGACAATGCTGGTAAACCTCAAAAACATCATGTTAGGTGAAGGAAGCCAGCCACCAAAGACCACATATTATGATTCCACTTAGACAAAATATCCAGAATAGGGAAATTTACAGATAAAGAAAGAAGATTAATGGCTAACTAAGGCTGGGGGCTTCCCAGTTGACACAGTGGTATAGAATCTGCCTGCCAATGCAGAAGATGCAGGTTTGATCCCTGGCTTGTGAAGATCCCCTGGAGGAGAAATTGGCTACCCACTCCAGTATTCTTGCCTGGGAAATCCTATGAACAGAAGGGGCTGACAGGCTTCTCCCCATGGGGTTGCAAAGAGTCAGACATGATTGAGTGACTGAACACACAAACATACAAGGCTGAGGTGGGCTGGGAGGAGGTTGTGGTGGATACAGTGTTTGTAAATGTTCATCCACTGTGGTTCTTACGGATGTGCTGGAAATTTTATAAAATTTATTGTGGTTATGCTTGTCTGACTCTCCAAACACACTAGCAACGTTTGCATTTTACACTTTAAATGGGTGAATTGTGTGCTATATTAATTTGTATCAATAGACATATTTCAAAAAATGCTTAAAAAAAGAAATAGAGTATCTAAATAAAACTATTAAAGTCAGGATTTTGAAGACTTTCCTGGTTGTCCAGTGTTAAGGAATCTGCCTGCCACAGCAAGGAATGCATGTTTGATCTCTGGTCTGGGAAGATTCTGAATGCCATGGAGCAACTAGGCTTATGTACCACAAGTACTGAAGTCCGTGCACCCTAGAATTTGTGCTCCACAACAAGAGAGTGGTCTCCATTAGCTGCAACTAGAGAAAGACTGCATGCAGCAAAAAAGTCCCAGCATAGCCAAAAATAAAGAAATAAATTTATTTAAAAAGTAAAGATTTTGAATTAGTATGTAAAAATTCTTTCCATAAAGAACAAGTCTGTGTACAGATGGCTTAACTGGTGAATTCTACGAAACATTAAAAGAATGAACACTGATCCTCACACACTGTATCAAAATGTTAAAGAGAGGGGAAACACTTCCCAACTCATTCTACACAGCCAGTATTGTATACCAAACTGAATAAAGTCAGCACAGGGAAAGACAACTATAGACCATGACAAATGTACAAAATGCTCAACAATATGCTAATCAACTGGATCCAGCACCACATAAGAGGGACGATACACCATAGTCAAGTTGTGTTTATCCCAGATATGCAATTGTTTTAACATGTGAAAATCAATTAATGTCATGTATTATATTAATGGAAGAAGGGACAAAACCCACAAGATTACCTCAATATATTCAGGAAAAGCATCTGGTGAAATCAAACACCCTTTTATAATAAAAAAAATATTCAATGAGTAAAGAATAGAAGAATAACTCCTCAACATGATAAGGGTATGTATAAAGAAAAACTTACAGCAAACTTCATACTCAATACTAAGAAGCAATGAATGATACACTGAAAATGAATGAAGAGTAAATTTTCTGGTATGTAAAATATATGTCAATAAAATTGGCAGATCAGTTGTTCATCTTGGTCTCCTGGGTGCTATTTTTGATTGGTAGAGAGAAAGAACCCCTACCAGGAACTTATTGCTTGCCTCTCTGGAGAGTAACTGAACTTGGTAGTTTCAATCAAGGGAAAGCACTTTCTCTTCCTTTCACCCTTTCGCACTCACCACCTGTTACCCAGAGGTACCATCTTGGCTGGGTGCTGTGTGACCCTGGGAAAGGGGTAGAGAAAAGCAGAGGGAGTCATATGTGGGGGAATGGAGCTGAGACACGTGTCAGTATGAGAGAAACGATGCTTTTAGCATTTCCACAATGGTTTCCAACCATTTAAAATTTGGAGAGGCCACATCAAAATCAATTTAAAAAAAGCGGGGGAAGCACTGACAACACTTGGGCCCTTGCTGGGCTGGTGTTTCTCCTGCAGCTGGGCAGCTTCATTCATTTTTACCATCCACTAAGCCCCCACCAGCATCTGCATTCATCTGTTCCTTTTGTCTTGCCATGTGCCACAACCTTTTGTTTTGGCCACAGAATGACCCTATTGGGACTTCTTACATAAGACTGCACTTCACACTTCTGGGTTAGTGGTGCATGAAGTGACCTTCCCCTCTCTCTCCTATTGTTAGCTCTTCCACGAAGCCTCCTGCTCTGCCATCCATATCTGACCTCACTCTTCTGAACTTTGCTCAGATCTGAGTAGGCAAATCCCACACTTGCCTCTGCCCTGGGTATTTGTATGTTGTTCTAGGGCCTCCACTAGACTTTCATCCTGGTTTCTGTCTTACTGATTGCCACCTTGACTGCCATTTTCTCTGTATACCTTGTACACAGTAGGTGCCTATTATTTTACAGACTGGATGGTCCTGCTGGCCTGGCCTGATGCTGAGGAAGGAAAATTGCTGTCACCATAAGAAAAGATTCAACACAGAAAATCATGGTACACTAACTCAGAGCAGTATCAATTGAAGAAATATAGCACCAAAGACCATGGGTACATGCTCTTTGAGCTAAGCCTGTTCAGAGATATTCCCATTCAGAGATATTTAACAATGTGGCTCAGTGGTAAAGAATCTGCCTGCAATGCACGAGATGAAGGTTCAATCCCTGGGTCAGGAAGACCCCCTGCAGGAGGAAATGACAACCCGCTCTAGTATTCTTGCCTGGGAAATCCCATGGACAGAAGAGCCTGGCCGGCTGAGGTCCATGGGGTCACAAAGAATGAGACAGAATTGAGCGACTGAGCGCGCAGGATCTCACTTAGACTGCAAGTGGCCTCATTCCTTCCAACAGCAATGCTCTCCTGCTGGTAACTGGTAAATGGCATGTTGGCAGCCGAGGCAGTGAAAGGTGATCTGGCCTGTGCAGCCAGTGCTTCCAAATCTGACCATCACATTTTTTGACAACCCCATGGGCAAAGTGCTACTCCTCCCTCCCACTAGAACAGGCTAAACTGCAGAGTTGACATGCAGAACACAGAAATCACTATTTATTGCCTATCTCCACCTGAGAAGTCACGTGGAGAGTAGGAGAAAGCCAAGAACAGAAATTTAGAGGTGGGCTGGGGGTTGGGAAGAGAAGTCCTAACTTCTGTTTTCCTTTAAATCATTAAGATCATTTTTTTTTCCTCCGTGGACCTTGCTCTTCAGTCCTGAAAAAAATGTCTTCTCAAGAAAGAATGAAATCACAGTCCTAAGGAACTGCAGACATCTCTTGCTAGGTGAGTAACTAACTCACTGAAAGTTTCCACTGAAGAAATTAGGCTTGATTATTTCTAATTATGCGTGCATGCTAAGTCGTTCATGGACTGTAGCCCACCTGGCTCCTCTGTCCATGGAATTTCCCAGGCAGGAATGCTGGAGTGGTTTGCCATTTCCTCCCCCAAGGAATTTTCCCGACCCAGGGATCCAACCCACATGTTTTGCAGCTCCTGCATTGCAGGCGAATTATGTACCAAGAGGTGGCAGTAGGAGTTAAAGAACTCCCTTGCCAAAGCAGGACAAGACTGAAGTGACTTAGCAGGCCCTCACGAGCCACTGGGGAAGCCATCCCTAACTATGGAAGACACAGTGTTCCTGTATTCACAGACTATACAAGGCAGAGGACCACAGCACAAGGGGCAGTGAAAATGTGGTGACTTGTCCCCTCCCCAACCTGGAAATGAATGTATAATTCTCTCAGCCATGTTTGACTCTTTGTGATCCCATGGAAGCTGCCAGTCTCTTCTGTCCATGAAATTCTGGAGTTGCCATTCCCGTCTCCAGGGTATCCTCTTGACCCAGGGATTGAACTTGGGTCTCTTGCTTTGTAGGCAGATTCTTTATCATCTGAGCCACCAGGGACGCTCCTCCTCCTTCTAGGGATCTTGTTAATATGCAGATCCTCTCTGTATAGCTGGGTGCACCTCCTCTGCACCCAGGTGATGTGTTGCTGCTGCTTCAGAACCAGTGGCTGCAGAGGAGGACAGGAGTTGGGGTGGGGAGTTGGGTGAGTTGCAATGGAGACAAAGTAGCCAGAGTGTGCCTTGCTCACCCCAGGCACAGGTGGATGCACTGTGGTTGTCCTTGAGAAGGCTCGGAACTTGTTCAAGCAGCCTTGGCACCTTGCAACTACTTTTACTCCTCCCTCCTTAGAGATTAGAGATTCCCTGGTGTATTGAGATCCTGGTAAAGCACCTGCCTGCAGTGCAGGAGACCCAGGTTCAAAGCCGGGATAAGAAAAATCCCCTGCAGAAGGGAATGGCAACCCATTCCACTGTTGCCTCAAGATTTCCATGGATGAAGGAGACTGGCAGAGAGTCAGACACGACTGAGTGATTTTCACTTTTCCTTAAAGATCCACAAAAGTAAGGTGATGGCCCTGGAACCAGTCACTGTGTGCAAGAAAATGTAACTGTGTAATGTTGGCCATGGGATGGGATGGGCTGGGACTAGACCTCCCCAGTCTGTCCTTTCCCAAAGTACCAGAGAGATGAGTGGGATCTTCTTTTAGCAACACCCTGAGGAACATAGGGGAGACACCCACATCTCTCCCCAGTCTCTCTCCTCAAGGATACCCTGGGTCCACTCTGGAGGTGCCCCACAGTGCCTGGCAGTTCTTCCTCAGCTGTAAGCTTCTTTGATACCCACCAGCCAAGGGCAGAGCCTCCCAGCTGCACCACACAGAAGGAGGCTGGGGACCTGATGTCTCCACCAGACTGGGCAAACCCTTGGCCCCAAGTATGCAGGCGCTCCACGGATGCTGGCCAGCAGAAGATTCCTCCCTGTTAGGGCATCTCTCTTCATCCCTCCTTCAGGACCCCTCAGTTCCCCCTCCCCAGTGAACAAGGCCATCTTCATGTCTCTGTTCCTCTTCACTATCCTGCTCATCCTCTATGTGATCCTGTGGTACATTTGCCAAGACCTGGACAGCGACCCCATCTAAGCAGGTAAAGTGCTGGCTCAGCCCCCTGAGGCTCCAGCCCCACGAACCTGAGTTCATCCCTGGAATCTGCATCTCTTCCCAGGACCCACACTCTATGGATTCTATGTTGCTCCCCAGGACCCCACACTGCACTTCTTTGCAGCACACCTCCCCAGATTCCTTGACGATGTTGTGGTCTGTGTGCTGACCTGGCATGTATTGAGGTAGGTGGTTTGTGGATGACCTGGCATGGATGGAGGTGGAGTGGTTTGTGTACTGACCTAGCATGGATGGAGGTGGGGCAGTCTGAGTGGAGACCTGGCATGAATGGAGGAGCAGTAGTCTGTGCTGACCTGGCATTGATGGAAATAGAGTTGTCTGTGTGCTGACCAGGCATGGATGGATTTGGGATGGTCTAAGTGGTGTCTTGGCATGGATAGAGCTGGGTTGTCTGGGTCCTGACCTGGCCTGGATAGTGGTACATTTGTCTGTGAGCTGTCCTGGCTGGATGGTGGATGTGTGGTGGCATGTGTGCTAACCTGGTATGGATGGAGGTGGGGTGGTTGTGTGCTGACCTGGCATGGATGGCGGTGTGGTGGTCTGTTTCCTGATCAGGTATGGATGGAGTTTGTGTGGCTAACCTGTCACGGATAGAGGTGAGTGGTCTCTGTGCTGCCCTGGCATGGATGGCAGTGGGGTGGTCTGTATGCTGACATGGCATGGATAGAGANAATATGCAGATCCTCTCTGTATAGCTGGGTGCACCTCCTCTGCACCCAGGTGATGTGTTGCTGCTGCTTCAGAACCAGTGGCTGCAGAGGAGGACAGGAGTTGGGGTGGGGAGTTGGGTGAGTTGCAATGGAGACAAAGTAGCCAGAGTGTGCCTTGCTCACCCCAGGCACAGGTGGATGCACTGTGGTTGTCCTTGAGAAGGCTCGGAACTTGTTCAAGCAGCCTTGGCACCTTGCAACTACTTTTACTCCTCCCTCCTTAGAGATTAGAGATTCCCTGGTGTATTGAGATCCTGGTAAAGCACCTGCCTGCAGTGCAGGAGACCCAGGTTCAAAGCCGGGATAAGAAAAATCCCCTGCAGAAGGGAATGGCAACCCATTCCACTGTTGCCTCAAGATTTCCATGGATGAAGGAGACTGGCAGAGAGTCAGACACGACTGAGTGATTTTCACTTTTCCTTAAAGATCCACAAAAGTAAGGTGATGGCCCTGGAACCAGTCACTGTGTGCAAGAAAATGTAACTGTGTAATGTTGGCCATGGGATGGGATGGGCTGGGACTAGACCTCCCCAGTCTGTCCTTTCCCAAAGTACCAGAGAGATGAGTGGGATCTTCTTTTAGCAACACCCTGAGGAACATAGGGGAGACACCCACATCTCTCCCCAGTCTCTCTCCTCAAGGATACCCTGGGTCCACTCTGGAGGTGCCCCACAGTGCCTGGCAGTTCTTCCTCAGCTGTAAGCTTCTTTGATACCCACCAGCCAAGGGCAGAGCCTCCCAGCTGCACCACACAGAAGGAGGCTGGGGACCTGATGTCTCCACCAGACTGGGCAAACCCTTGGCCCCAAGTATGCAGGCGCTCCACGGATGCTGGCCAGCAGAAGATTCCTCCCTGTTAGGGCATCTCTCTTCATCCCTCCTTCAGGACCCCTCAGTTCCCCCTCCCCAGTGAACAAGGCCATCTTCATGTCTCTGTTCCTCTTCACTATCCTGCTCATCCTCTATGTGATCCTGTGGTACATTTGCCAAGACCTGGACAGCGACCCCATCTAAGCAGGTAAAGTGCTGGCTCAGCCCCCTGAGGCTCCAGCCCCACGAACCTGAGTTCATCCCTGGAATCTGCATCTCTTCCCAGGACCCACACTCTATGGATTCTATGTTGCTCCCCAGGACCCCACACTGCACTTCTTTGCAGCACACCTCCCCAGATTCCTTGACGATGTTGTGGTCTGTGTGCTGACCTGGCATGTATTGAGGTAGGTGGTTTGTGGATGACCTGGCATGGATGGAGGTGGAGTGGTTTGTGTACTGACCTAGCATGGATGGAGGTGGGGCAGTCTGAGTGGAGACCTGGCATGAATGGAGGAGCAGTAGTCTGTGCTGACCTGGCATTGATGGAAATAGAGTTGTCTGTGTGCTGACCAGGCATGGATGGATTTGGGATGGTCTAAGTGGTGTCTTGGCATGGATAGAGCTGGGTTGTCTGGGTCCTGACCTGGCCTGGATAGTGGTACATTTGTCTGTGAGCTGTCCTGGCTGGATGGTGGATGTGTGGTGGCATGTGTGCTAACCTGGTATGGATGGAGGTGGGGTGGTTGTGTGCTGACCTGGCATGGATGGCGGTGTGGTGGTCTGTTTCCTGATCAGGTATGGATGGAGTTTGTGTGGCTAACCTGTCACGGATAGAGGTGAGTGGTCTCTGTGCTGCCCTGGCATGGATGGCAGTGGGGTGGTCTGTATGCTGACATGGCATGGATAGAGATGGGTTGGTCTGTGTGCTGACCTGACAAGGATGGAGGTGGGGTGGTCTGTGTGCTGACCTGGCATAGATGGAGGTGGGGCATTCTACGCCCCCCTTCTGATGTCTATGTCAGAGGCTTTCTCTGTCCCTTTTCTTATGTTAATAAAACTGCTACACAAAAGCTCTTTATGATCAAGCCTGGTCCCTGGTCCCGCAGCTAAATCTTCTTTTTCAGAGAGCATGAATCTGACATCATTCACTGTAAGCTATCAGAGGTGGGTTTGATTTTTCTGCTTGACTCCTTTCCCTTTGTAAATGAGAGACTAGCTTTATGTGTGTATGAAGTGTGTATTAATTAGCAGTGTGCCACTCTGACTCTCATTTTCTTAAACTGAGAGCATCAAAACTTTTTTTACAGTGACTTGCCTTAGCACCAGGAAGCTCCATGCCTTGGCCCCATGCCTTGCTCCTCCTTCAGGGAGGTTTAGTGGGTCTGACTGGCAAGCCCTTGGGAAAGCCTGTGGAGTTCAATGCTGATAGTGCATCAGTGCCATGTGTTGGTCCATTCATTTACTCTAATGTGTACTTGGCAAAGCCATTATGAGATGTTCTCTTGAGATTTCTTATTCTCCTAGTGGTTGATGCAGTGTAGCTTGGAATAGATCCAGAAATCAGTAAGTGAAACAAACTCTATACCTATCCTTTGTTTTAAAAAACAGAGTTTTATTTAATTTTTATGTGGAGGATAATTACTTCACAATATTTTGATGGTTTTTGCTATACATCAACATGAATCAGCCATATGTATACACATGTTCCCTCCATCTTAAAAACCTCCCTCCCATCTACCTCTCCATCTCACCCCTCTAGGTGTCACAAATTGGAGCCCCTGTGTCATACAGCAAATTCCCCCTGGCTATCTACTTTACATATAGTAGTGTATATGTTTCCATTCTAATCTCTCAGTGAATCTCACCCTCTCCTTTCTGCGTTGTGTCTGCATCTCTGCATCTCCATTGCAGCCCTGCAAGTAGGTTCATCAGTACCATCTTTCTGAAAGTTAAAGTGAAGTATTTTAGTCATGTCTGACACTCTGTCCATGGGATTTTCCAGGCAAAGGTAATGAAGTGGGTTGCCATTTCCTTCTCCAACCATCTTTCTATATTCCCTATATATATGCTAACATACAATATTTGTCTTTCTCTTTATGATTTACTTCACTTTGTGTAGTAGCCTCTAGGTTCATCTACCTCCTTAGCAGTGACTCAAATGTGTTCCTTTCAATAGCTGAATAATATTCCATTTTGTATATGTATCACTGCTTTTTTATTCATTCATCTGTTGATGGATATCTAAGCAGCTTCCATGTTCTAGCTATTGTAAATAGTGCTTCGGTGAACCATGAGATACATGTGTTTTTTTCCAGTTATGGTTTCCTCAGGGTATGTGCACAGTAGTAGCATTGCTATGTCATATAGTAATTTTATTCCTAGTGTTTTTAAGGAATCTCCATACTCTTCTCCATAGTGGCTGTATCAGTCTGTATTCCCACCAAGAGTGCAAAAGGATTCCACTTTTTTCACACCCTCTCTAGCATTTATTGTTTGTGGACTTTGATAATGGCCATTCTGACCACTGTTGGATGGCACCTCTTCACTACAGTTTTGATTTGAATTTCTCTAATAATGAGCAATGTTGACCATCTTTTCATGTGTGTTTTAGCCATCTGTATGCCTTCTTTGGAGAAAAGTCTATTTAGGTCTTCTGTCCATTTGTTGATTGGGTTGTTTGTTTTCCTGTTATTGAGCTGCATGAGCTGCTTGTATATTTTGGAGATCAGTTCTTTGTCAGTTGTTTCATATGCTATTATTTTGTCCCATACCAAGGGCTATCTTTTCACCTTGCTTATAGTTTCCTTTGTTGTGCAAAAACTTTTAAGTTACTTAGGTCTCATTTTCTTAGTTCATTACCCTAGGAGATGGGTTGTAGAGGATATTGCTATGGCTGATGTCAAATAGTATTCTGTCTGTTTTCCTTTAAGAGTATTACAGTTTCTGGTCTTACATTTAGATCTTTAATCTATTTTGAGCTTACTTTTGGTTGTGGTGTTAGAAAGTGTTCTAATTTCATTATTTTACACATAGCTGCCAAGTTTTTCCAGCACCACTCATTGGAGAGACTCTCTTTCCTCCATTGTATACTTTGTCTCCTTTGTCAATGATAAGGTGCCCATAAGTGTGTGGATTTATCTCCAGGCTTTCTATTTTGTTCCCTTAGTCTATATTTCTATTTTTGTGCCAGTACTGTACTGTCTTGATGATTGGAGCTTTGTAGTTTAGTAAAGTCTGAAGTCAGGACTGTAGACTTTGGTTGATTGTGGTGGCTGATTGTGACGGTCAATTCCTCCAGCTCCATTCTTCTTTCTCAAGATTGCTTTGGCTATTCAGGGTCTTTTGTGTTTCCACACAGACTGTGAAATTATATGTTGTGGTTCTGTGAAAAAATACCATTGGTACTTTGATAGGGATTATGTTGAATCTATAGATTGCTTTGGGAAATATAGTCATTTTCACAATATTGATTCTAACAATCCAAGAACATGGTGTATCTCTCCATCTGTGTCATCTTTGATTTCTTTCATCAGTGTCTTACAGTGTTCTGCATACAGGCCTTTTGTCTCTTTAGGTAGGTTTACTCCTGATTATTTTATTCTTCTTGTTGCAACAGCAAATGGGATTGTTTCCTTAATTTCTCTTTCTGGGTTTTCATTGTAAGTGTATAGAAATGCAAGGGATTTCTGTGTATTAATTTTATATCCTACAACTTTGGTAAATTCATTGATTAGTGCTAGTAATTTTCCAGTGTTATCTTTAAGGTTTTATACGCTAAGAATCATGTCATCTACAAACAGTGAAAGTTTGACTTCTTCTTTTGCAATCTGGATTCCTTTTATTTCTTTTTTCTTCTCTGATTGCTGTGGCTAGGACTTCCAAAACTATGTTGAACAGGGCTGACAAGTGGGCACCCTTATTCTGTTCCTGATTTTAGAGGAAACACTTGAAAATTTTCACCATTTGTTAAGGATTTTTGCATCTATGTTCATCAGTGATATTGGCCTGTAGTTTTCTGTTTTTGTGGCGTCTTTATCAGGTTTTGGTATTAGGGTGATGGTGGCCTCATAGAATGAGTTTGGAAGTTTACCTTCCTC
>SJYW01032084.1:86443-97318 GCA_006410735.1 Raphicerus campestris | reverse complement strand
ATTTCATCATCCAGATGTGTATAAGAGACAGAATATATACATACATGTATGTGTATGTATATACACATATATACATATATATAGTTAATATGCTATAATTTTAGTTAATATGCTATAACTAAATAGAAATAAAGCCAAAAGAGAAAAAAAGTCCTCATCAGCCCAAAAGGTCAGTTGTTGAAGTGATCTATGATCTCCAAAACAAAAGAGCCTTATTGGGTGGAGGTGGCCTGTTTCTTTATCAAGTAAGATGGTCAACAATTTGTCAGGTAGCCATCTGTGTAGTGGATTCACTACTGAAATGAGTCTCACAGCAATCAAACCTTAAGTCAGGCATTTATGTTAAAAAAAAAAAAAAAAAAAAAAAACCACAACAAGCAAACAAAAAAACAAAAACAACAACAAAAAAAACCCCAGAAATCTGTAGGAGCTTATGCTGCATAAGTATGTTTTCCTTTTCATTTTTCTATTATTAAGCTCCAGTTTACTTGGATTTCAGAAATGCTTGCATCCTCCTCAATATAGTGGAAAACATTTTATTTCCTGTTATATCTTGCTATATCTGTGTATATATCATGTAAGTCTTCTATTCATTTTAAAGAAAAAATGTCCTTACTGTCACCAAAAACATACCACTTGAAGACTATTTGTCTATTATAAGCTGTCAGACTCTTTAAAATTTACCCATGAATTATTTCTCTTCTTACAGACATATTAAAATAGTTGTGATTTAGCCAATAACAGTATAAACTCATCCTTCCTTCTTCAAGGTGAGGTGCTGCTGCCTAGATAATGTTGCTTTGCAACCGTATCAGCTCAATATCAAAAATCCAAATAAAATAAAAGTACGTAGCCATTAATATTATGTTGAGATAAATTTGATTTTACAGTCAATTTGATGAAAGTGAGGATTTTCTCCATCTAACATTGACTTCTATTGTTTGATAAGAGATAACATCACACAGTGAAAATCTATCAATTGGACTGAGTTGGACCATTAGCATCACCCTTTACAAGTGTGAATGCTGTTCTGTTCACATCTGTGTCCCCAATGCCTGAATAATTATTAATAAACAAATGTACTTCATAAAGGAGATAAGACAAATATAAGTTTCATGAGGAGTTAAAAATTGCATGTACCTAGTAACATATATAATGGAAAACATGATCAGTTCATTAAATAAATATCTTCTGCCTAGTAAGGAGGCCATCTTAGAAGTGCACTTGTGGTAGAAAATTAAAATGGAAAGAAGTGGCTAGACTAGAGAGATAACTAAAAGGTAAAATGCACCAGATTGTATATAAGTTACAAACAGCAAATGAAATAGGAGACAGAGTTGGGATGATGTATGTTCCATTTTGTGATATTGAGAAAAGTAAGAAGTAACTAAAAAACCAGAAAGATTTTGACTTAGCTTTGATGTACTAATTCTGAGGTTGTTTTAATATACTCAGGTGTAGAAGTGAAATACATAATTGAACATGAAAATATAGACAGTAAATATCTATATTGAAGCACAAATCTGGGAGTCACCTTTGTACAGATTTTACTTTAAACTTTGATCTGGTCATAGCATAGTTGCCATTCTTAAAAATCTACTAGGGAGAGAAACACTAAAAAGTCAGAAAATTGTCAAACAGGAGGAAAGCACAGCAATAATGATCTTGGTGTATAATGGGATCACAACCTGAGGGGTTCAGGAATCCATGGTTAGCTGAAAGAATAATAGTGTGGATGTTTAGGATTTGTTCTTTCTGACATGAGTAATTGGTCAAAATATTTCAATTCATTCAAAAGAAAAAGCATAATACTCATGTAGTTATGACTAATACATAAACTAAATTTATGAATTTATAAATAAACTTTATAAGCAATAAAATACCTAGAATTATCTAATTTTAATTTAAGCTGCTCAATATCATTCATTCCAGCTTAGATTTATAGCTGATGTAAAGATTATGCAAATTGTTCATGTCACCCAGCTGTTTTGTCATGAAACGGGCATTCAAACTCAAGTTCGTTCAATGTAGAATTTCAAGCTCTGCTTAAAATTTTTCTATGGGAACTTACTTATAAGGTTATGGACATAACTGAATTATTTGTTGAGTCATCATCCATTAAATTACTGTCCTAATAATGCTCTTTTAAATATCTTGACAATCATGCCTCACTAAATCATAAAGTTTTCCCCATAAATTTTTTCAGTGCTGCTTTGACTTCATTATTTCTTAGTGTATAAATAAGAGGGTTAAGCATGGGCGTCACTACAGTGTAGAAGAGAGACACAAACTTTTCCTGGTCCTCAGATCTACTCTTGGCTGGCTGGAGATACATGAAGATAATGGTTCCGTAGAAGATAATGACAACCATCAGGTGAGAAGAGCAGGTCCTAAATGCTTTACGCCGTCCAATGGCTGACTTTATCTTCAGAACTGCTTGAGCAATGTTCCCATAGGACAGCAAGATGAGTGACAACGGCACCACCAAGAATAAGACACTAGCCACAAAGAGCTCTGCCTGGTTGAAAGTGGTGTCCACACAAGCCAACTTGATGAGCACAGGAACTTCACAGAAGAAATGATCCACTTTGCGATTCCCACAAAAGGGGAGTTGTAGGGTGAGGGTGGACTGTATAAGGGTGGTTGTCACCCCACTGAGCCATGCCATAGAGGCCAGGATGTTACAGACCCGAGGGTGCATGACAAAGGCATAATGTAGAGGACGGCAGACTGCAACATAGCGGTCATAGGACATTACAGCCAGAAGGACACACTCTGTGGATCCCAGGGCAAGGGAGACATAGAGCTGAACCACACAGCCACCATATGTGATAGACTTATCTGAACTCCCCAGGTTGACTAAAAGCTGAGGAACAATACTGCTGGTAAAGCAGAGGTCCAGGAAGGAGAGATGGGAGAGGAAAAAGTACATGGGATTATGGAGTTTAGAATCCAAGAGGGATGCAAGGATGATGGTAGAGTTGCCAAGGAGCGTCATGAAGTAAAGAAACAAGATGACCCCAAAGAGAATGAGCTCTAATTGAGGTTGGTCAGAAAAACCTACCAGGATAAACCCAAGGAGTCTGCTGTCATTGGTCCAATGCATTACTCTTGCTTTGACTATTCACTCCAGAGTGATGAAGTCATTAAACAGAAACTGAAAGAATTTTATAGCAATTCCCTTGGCAATTATGATCTAGAAAGAAAGAAAGAAAATGAAGTCACTCAGTCCTGTCTGACTCTTTGCGACCCCATGGACTGTAGCCTACCAGGCTCCTCTGTTTATGGGATTTTCCAAGAATACAGGAGTGGGTTGCCATTTCCTTCTCCAGGGGGTCTCCATGACCCAGGAATCAAACCTGGGTCTCCCACATTGTAGGCAGTCACTTTTACCATCTGGGCCACCAGGGAATTAAGATCTAGATATTGAGAAATAAGACTTTGGATATAGGTAAAAAGAAAAGGCCAAAGTAAAGGATACTGGAGTATGATATCATTGGTTATCTTGTGAAGTGGCATGCCTGATCTGTTGATCACAGATTTTCCATTTATATTGAGGGTAAAACCAAATTTTTAAAATGCATCAAGGTTGAAATTCTCAACACTTTTTCATCAATATCATTTTTTATATAAAAGTAATGGAATTTTGTAGGAAATGTAGAAATTATAAACATCAATGTGCATTATCAGAATTTACCAAATAGATTAAGTAAGGTAGGGCCATGATGACACGTGTGAGAATATGCATCTTATTATCTGTGTAAGCAGTGTACTTATGAGAATGTAGAGCAGGGAGAAGAATCTGTAGAGGACAAGGCTTAGATTGAATCAACTGTGCTCTCAAAAAGATGAGAACGATCAAAGAATAAACCATCTCTTGATGGTAAGATACAAATACAGAGGGCTTCCCTAGTGACTCAGTGGTAAAGAATCCGCCAGCCAGTACAGTAGATATGGATTCGATTCCTGATCCGGGATGATCCCACATGCCATGGACCAACTGAGCCCAGGCGCCACAACTATTGAGCCTGTGCTCTAGTGCCCAGGAGCCGCAACTACTGAGCCCACGTGGCACTGCAAGTAGAGAACAGTCCCCACTCTCCATAACTAGAGTAAAGCTCACACAGTGACAAAGACTGAACATAGTCAAAAATAAATAAAATTATTTTTAAAAAAGAAATGAATATAGAAATTGAGAGTACATTATAGGATGTCATAGGAAAAAGGAACTAAATTTGAAGCATGATTATTGCTTATTGACTATGCCACATAACAGAATAGGATATAAGGTAAATTTGAGTCACTTTTTCAAGGATACCAATATCAATACATATTATCTGCATAGCCTAGGCTTTGTAGGAGGGCTTTGGTTTGCTTTAAATTTTCCTTTGCTAGATAAATATGCCTGCACAGTGTAGAATCATTTAAAACAGAAGGTAGCCTAGTCCAGAAACTATGTAGGCAGCTAATAATAACAGTGTGATGCTAAGTCACTTCAGTAGTGTCCAACTCTTTGTGACCTTATGGACACATAAGGTCCATAAGGAGCCTGCCAGGCTTCTCTGTCCATGGGATTTTCCAGACAAGAAAACTTGAGTAGGTTGCCATGCCCTCCTCCAGGGGATCTTCCTGACCCAGAGATCAAATCTACATTTCTTGTGTCTCCTGAATTGGCAGGTGGGTTCTTTACCACTAGCATTACCTGGGAAGTCCATAGCATAATGGTGTAGAAAATCACAATTAAAGACAGTGAAGTTGGTATCAAAAAGATGCAAGAAATGCTTCAGAGCACGAAGTAAAAATTACTAGGATTCAACTACCATTGGGATACTGAGCCAGTGAATAGGAAGAAGTTAAAATTATTGAAGTTTTGCACATAATGAAATAAGAAGATTGAGTAGTTAAGAACAGTGTGCATCAATTCCGTTCCAAGTCAGTTGATGCCTGGAAAAAATCAGACTGAACATTTCTACAATGTTCAAGAACAAAATTGAAAACCACTATTTTGATGCCTTTCTTACCATGAAGACTTTGATGTAGAGTCCCACCCAACCTATGACATATTGTTACCAGCTACTCATTTGACACCTAGTCATAATTAAGAATTAGTGGTAAAAAAGATATAGTTTAAAAAAAAAAAAACACTTGACAGGATTGTTTTAAAATAAAAACTTCAGGACAAAAAGTTAAGGTCTTAAAGTGTGACCCTTTTCAGCTACATTTGTATTTTAAAAGAGACTTGGGAAGTGATAATGATTAATTTGCTAGAGTTTTGATGCTTGGATATTTGAAGAACTTATGGCAAATTAGTCATTATCACTCCCCAAGTCTTTTTTAAAATACAAATGTAGCTGAAAAGGGTCACACTTTAAGACCTTAAATTTTTGTCCTGAAGTTTTTATTTTAAAACAATCCTGTCAAGTTTTTTTATTTTTTAAACTATATCTCTTTTACCACTAAGTATGTTGTCTTAGCACAAGTTTTCAAAATTTCTCTTTTGTGTCATTAAAATCCACCAAGACACCACCAAAGTCATATTTATTGTGCTTAGACACATATGCAACCATTGCTTCTCCTTGTGTTAATGGAAGTCTATGGAGCATGATGAAAAGTCAAGGATTTTGGAGGCAGATAAGGTTTAAGTCTTGGTCTTTCACATCTTAGTTGTATATCTTGAGTAAATCTCTAGATATCACTGGGCTTTGGTTTACTGGACTGCAAAATGGAGATGAGGAATAGTTCTAATTTACAGTGATACTGTAAGAACTGTTTGAGATAGTGGATCTAGAATGGCAGTGCTTTGGTTGGGGATAAAGGTGTGAATAAATATTGTATTTCATGTATGGGTGAGAGTGTTAAAATGCAAGGTCAAAAGTCCTTCATGTAGTTTACTTGCCCCTCAATAATCATGCCTATGCCAAACATGGTGGCTTTTGGCAACTCCTTCCAAGCCTCAGAAGGAAACACTTTCAGTTCTCCAAACTTAGAATGTGGATTTCCATTGTTAAGTTTTACTGCATACTGTATTTTTAATAGTATTCACTCATACAGATACTACATACTCATACTCATCATGTGCTTAGATATATTTACATTCTTTAAAAGACTCAATTTAATCAGCATTTTGGCAAACCTTTACAGAAGTCATTTTTGCAATTCATTTCTACAACTCTGTATTTCTTTTTTTTTAAAATAAAGTATTTTGATTTATTTGTACATTTTATTTTTTTTAATTTTATTTTTACTTTATTCTACGTTACCATACTGTATTAGTTTTGCCATACATTGACATGAATTATTAGCATTAAAGAGTATTGAATGTGATGTCTACTATCTTGATGTCCTTCATATCTAGCATAGTTTCCAAAAAATAATTGCTAAATCAAAATCAATATATAAATATGTATAAACAAAACTTAAGGCTTCCCTGGTGGCTCAGACCGTAAAGCGTCTGCCTGCAATGCAGGAGACCCAGGTTCGATTCCTGGGTCGGGAAGAAATAAGACTTGGGCTTCCCTGGTGACTCAGATGGTAAACAATCTGCCTCCTACGTGAAAGACCCAGGTTTGATCCCTGGGTTGGGAAGATCTCCTAAAGACGGGAATGGCAACCCACTCCAGTGTTCTTGCCTGGAGTATTCCATGGACAGAGGCTATTGTCCACAGGGTCACAAAGAGTCAAACATGACTGAGCAACTAACACTGTCACTTTCAAATAAAATTTTAATAGAAGAGCTTGTGGCTTATCTAATAATATATTTGTCTTTTATCATTTAATATATGAAATATTTTACATATTTATATAGTAATGTACATTTATTACTTATTCCATTATATATAACTATATATTATGCTTCATTATATATGAAATAAAAGACAAAAGATCTAGAATAATGAACTTATAATACATATTCAAATATTACATTATAATATAATAAATGACAAAGAAAAAGATCTAAATATTCAGAAAGAAGATTTTGTAATAAAGGGAAGGGGCTAAAGTAGAGAATACCAGTGTGTAATATCATCAATTATCCCATGATACCTGGTCTATTGATCAGAGATTTTCCATCTACCTTGAAAACAAAACATCTTAGAATGAATCAAGATTGAGGTCATCTCTTTTTCATCATTATCAAATCTATATATACTTAATTTTTATACTCTTCTCTATTCAGTCATAAACACATTGAAGGCCAGTTTTCTTATCCTTTTAACAGCATGTATTAAATTTGTTATACATGTTAGGTGAATAACTACAAATTAACTATTTCTCTTGGACATTGTATCAGCTAATGTATCCACCAAAATTTATTGTATATATACTACATTCTATGCTATATAAGGGAAATATTAAATATTAAAAAGCATGAATTTTGTATCAGAAATTTTGCTGGCTAGTAGAAGCACAAGCATACTCAAGAAGTAAGCACAATGAGAAGTTTTAGGTATAGTTGCTTAGCAAATCTTATTTCATTCTATAATTACTAACAGAGGGCAGAAACAAATGGAGATGAAAGATTTCAGAAAGTACATTTGAGTTGAGCTTTTAAGATTATAGAGTGCTCTTGAGTTGCACAAGTTTATTTCAAGAAGCAGCAGCAGTCTGATGAGTTAAAAAACGAAAACAAAAACAGACTTGAAATAAGCTGGTGTCATCAGTAAAGCTGAAAATTATTGCCTGGAGCTTAAAGTGCAAGAGCTGGAAAGAGCAGAGGGATAGAGGAGCTGCAACCAGTAGTTGATTGATCTTAGACTGTTTAGGTACTAGACATCTATACAGCATTTTTACAAACTATGACAACCATGTGGGTAATTTTATGAATGGAAATGTGAAGCAATTATTCTGAAGATTTCAGTAGAGGACGGGTGATAGAAATGAGATTTAAAACAGCAAGAAGGAAAAGATAAGTGTCTGCTGACCTCTACTTTTACCTTCCACTGTCTCTGATCCAATTCATGTCTTTGAAAATAAAAATAAACATCTCATGATACTACTGAACAGGCCATTCTCATAAGAGAATTCCAAATGGGTTTTCTCTTTATCTACAAATGTTTGTTACATGATATACAGAGAACCACACCTCTTATAGTTGAGTTTGGAAGCTGCTTTTCACTTAGAAAAGAAAATGCATGACCTGGTCTCAATACTTTGCTGCAGAAAGTTCTACCTGCTCTTACCATTTCTGAAACAGAGAAAACTGTCTTGGCTGTTTATGTTGCATTGATTCTGAGAGGATGCCAGGACAGGACTGCAATCTATGTAGCTGCCTAGGAATTCACTAGATAAAACATGAGATTTTGCATTTGCCCTAAAAGTGATCACTGACTACCTGGCTAATTTTGGGAAATGATTTTATGTCCCTAGAATTAAGTGTCTTTTATATATAAAGTTAGGATATTACCATCAGTTTTTTCAATGCATCTAAGATATATTTCTATGATGAATTAAAATATGTTTTGTAAATATCACTGAAAGTCAGTAATTCAATCATGAGTATATAATGAATGAGACACAGAGGACTCATCACACACCAAACTCTGTTCTGGGTTATGTGCATTCTGTGGACCTGTTTAATTGTCTCTATAAGACTAGTGGTTTTTACTATTCTTATCAACAAAGATGAAAAAATTAATGCTGAGAGTGGAGAAGTAACATGTTCAAGGAGACTTTGATGGCAAAGCTGAAATCTGAGTCCAGGTGTTTGTATTCCCAAACTCCTCACACTGTGCTGGCCTCCTGGGTCTTGCTAAGGTGCAAGAAATGGGCATACGTGTAATGGCTATGCAACTACCACTACCTTCTAAGTCATCTCTTTAGTATCTCATTCATTAACTCTTTCTGTTAAGAGATTTATTTTGGTGAAACTGCCCTGTTTTGAGTTTTAGCTTCAAGCCTTCTAGGCTGTGCTAATACCTTGGAGAGCCCTCAGATATTTACATTCAAACACTCCAAGACCATAGATGGGAAGCCGTGACACAATGGCGGTATACCAAAACCTATTTCATATATACATATCTGCATATTCTGCTCTGAGGTGAAGAGAGGAAGGAAAATTTAATAAGAACATATAGACAGAGCCAGTGGCAGGTGGCATTCTGACAAATAATAGAGACAGAGAGTAACACTGGGAAAGAAGAGAAGGATTAAAAGAAGTACAATTGTGGGGAAACTGGCACTATGATATACCTTTGCAGCTTTTGGAGCTAGGGGTATTCACTTAGTCAGATGAGCAAAACCGAGCATGAATGAAGGCAATGTTGAGAGTTTAATCATATGGTGATATTTTCTGGTTCAGAAGTACGCACCACACATGAATGTGGGGAAAGAGGTAGCAGTACAGATGTTTCTACTGTTCAGTTGAGTGAACCCTAAACCAGTAGATCTAAGCACAACCTACTGTAATCAATGTGTATTGGGGTTATCTGATTAAATATTGTGAAATGTTTAAGTGTTGCTTACGAGAGTAAAGGGTATTGGAAAAATGTTACAAAACTTACCCATAAAGTTGCTAATATAAAGACTTTATGTATAATGCTTCTGAGATGACTAGTGTGGAGTTCATAGCTGACCATTCTATCATAGGAGACTTGTACCATTCCTGCATTATTCATTTGGTTTGATCTTAGTAGGCCATTTTCCCCTTTTTACTAATCTTCCCTTTTCCCTAAAGTGAAATGAAAGAATGGAGAAAAACTGAACTGTGAAAGGGCTAGGATACATAAATTTAATTCTTATTATAACCCCAACTTAAGCATTGTCCAGGAGAGGAATACTTTGCTGCTATATAATTTTAATGCTGAGTATCAGCTATTAAAGAAATATAACTTAAGCCCACAAAGCAGGGAAAGAACACTGTATTTTCATGAATACACCAAACCAATGAACTTTTGGAAGCCACACAGTAGTTAATCTCTTACAAACTCATTGACATCTCTTCTTTAGAAATGTATTACCCAGAGTTGGTAATGGACAGGGAGACCTGGGATGCTGAGGTTCGTGGGGTCGCAAAGAGTTGGACACGACTGAGTGACTGAACTGAATTGAACTACCCAGTTACCTTTTCCCTGCTTAGTGGTGACATTAGTCAAAAATTACCTGCTGCCAATTCATTAAAGTTCCTTGAACTCATGGTTTCATCTCTATGTGTTTCTGTTGCCATTTCTGTAAAAAGGAATGAAAATTAAAATATCTCTATGCTTTAAAGAAAGATTAAAATACTTTTTAAGTTTAATTTTAAAAAGATTTTTAAGTCAACAGACTATAACCAAATTTATAACTCTTAAAAGAAGCTACTATAAATTCTTTAGAAATCTTTCTGAAGTAGTAAACTTACGATTATAATTTGGTAGCAATTAAATGAACTCCCTCACTTTATCCAACTCTTAAAGCATGGGCATTCTTCTTTAGTCAGCATGATGGTTCAAGCAGAATTCTATGAAACATATTTAGCAGTTATCCTTCCAGATGTTGTAACATTTAAATTTTGAGGAAATATTAGCTATTTAAAAAGCATGTTATCTTAATAATGATGCATGTTTAGAGTAGCACAACTTTTAGAGTATGTAAAAATGTTCTGCCTCATGTGGTGTTCAGAGAATAAACACAATTTATTATGAAGTTGTCAATTTTTCTGAAGTGTGAATGCTTTGCATACTACAGAGAGAGATCATGCATTTGTCCTCTGGGATACCGTGCCCCACCAGGAAATACTTATTAACAGAAGGTGGCCAAGGAGAACAATTCATTGTAATCCTTAAAGTCATATTTTTTTGGTCATTTGAAACATTTTTAATAGCCTAGAAAATTTCAGTAGTATCTCTGGAGAGAATGACTACCATTTATTTTTTCTTTTCTTTTCTTTTTTTTTTTTTT
>SJYW01032084.1:51861-82267 GCA_006410735.1 Raphicerus campestris | reverse complement strand
AAAAAAAAAAAAAAAAAAAACACAACAAGCAAACAAAAAAACAAAAACAACAACAAAAAAAACCCCAGAAATCTGTCGGAGCTTATGCTGCATAAGTATGTTTTCCTTTTCATTTTTCTATTATTAAGCTCCAGTTTACTTGGATTTCAGAAATGCTTGCATCCTCCTCAATATAGTGGAAAACATTTTATTTCCTGTTATATCTTGCTATATCTGTGTATATATCATGTAAGTCTTCTATTCATTTTAAAGAAAAAATGTCCTTACTGTCACCAAAAACATACCACTTGAAGACTATTTGTCTATTATAAGCTGTCAGACTCTTTAAAATTTACCCATGAATTATTTCTCTTCTTACAGACATATTAAAATAGTTGTGATTTAGCCAATAACAGTATAAACTCATCCTTCCTTCTTCAAGGTGAGGTGCTGCTGCCTAGATAATGTTGCTTTGCAACCGTATCAGCTCAATATCAAAAATCCAAATAAAATAAAAGTATGTAGCCATTAATATTATGTTGAGATAAATTTGATTTTACAGTCAATTTGATGAAAGTGAGGATTTTCTCCATCTAACATTGACTTCTATTGTTTGACAAGAGATAACATCACACAGTGAAAATCTATCAATTGGACTGAGTTGGACCATTAGCATATAAACCCTTTACAAGTGTGAATGCTGTTCTGTTCACATCTGTGTCCCCAGTGCCTGAATATTTATTAATAAACAAATGTACTTCATAAAGGAGATAAGACAAATATAAGTTTCATGAGGAGTTAAAAATTGCATGTACCTAGTAACATATATAATGGAAAACATGATCAGTTCATTAAATAAATATCTTCTGCCTAGTAAGGAGGCCATCTTAGAAGTGCACTTGTGGTAGAAAATTAAAATGGAAAGAAGTGGCTAGACTAGAGAGATAACTAAAAGGTAAAATGCACCAGATTGTATATAAGTTACAAACAGCAAATGAAATAGGAGACAGAGTTGGGATGATGTATGTTCCATTTTGTGATATTGAGAAAAGTAAGAAGTAACTAAAAAACCAGAAAGATTTTGACTTAGCTTTGATGTACTAATTCTGAGGTTGTTTTAATATACTCAGGTGTAGAAGTGAAATACATAATTGAACATGAAAATATAGACAGTAAATATCTATATTGAAGCACAAATCTGGGAGTCACCTTTGTACAGATTTTACTTTAAACTTTGATCTGGTCATAGCATAGTTGCCATTCTTAAAAATCTACTAGGGAGAGAAACACTAAAAAGTCAGAAAATTGTCAAACAGGAGGAAAGCATAGCAATAATGATCTTGGTGTATAATGGGATCACAACCTGAGGGGTTCAGGAATCCATGGTTAGCTGAAAGAATAATAGTGTGGATGTTTAGGATTTGTTCTTTCTGACATGAGTAATTGGTCAAAATATTTCAATTCATTCAAAAGAAAAAGCATAATACTCATGTAGTTATGACTAATACATAAACTAAATTTATGAATTTATAAATAAACTTTATAAGCAATAAAATACCTAGAATTATCTAATTTTAATTTAAGCTACTCAATATCATTCATTCCAGCTTAGATTTATAGCTGATGTAAAGATTATGCAAATTGTTCATGTCACCCAGCTGTTTTGTCATGAAACGCGCATTCAAACTCAAGTTCGTTCAATGTAGAATTTCAAGCTCTGCTTAAAATTTTTCTATGGGAACTTACTTATAAGGTTATGGACATAACTGAATTATTTGTTGAGTCATCATCCATTAAATTATCGTCCTAATAATGCTCTTTTAAATATCTTGACAATCATGCCTCACTAAATCATAAAGTTTTCCCCATAAATTTTTTCAGTGCTGCTTTGACTTCATTATTTCTTAGTGTATAAATAAGAGGGTTAAGCATGGGCGTCACTACAGTGTAGAAGAGAGACACAAACTTTTCCTGGTCCTCAGATCTACTCTTGGCTGGCTGGAGATACATGAAGATAATGGTTCCGTAGAAGATAATGACAACCATCAGGTGAGAAGAGCAGGTCCTAAATGCTTTACGCCGTCCAATGGCTGACTTTATCTTCAGAACTGCTTGAGCAATGTTCCCATAGGACAGCAAGATGAGTGACAACGGCACCACCAAGAATAAGACACTAGCCACAAAGAGCTCTGCCTGGTTGAAAGTGGTGTCCACACAAGCCAACTTGATGAGCACAGGAACTTCACAGAAGAAATGATCCACTTTGCGATTCCCACAAAAGGGGAGTTGTAGGGTGAGGGTGGACTGTATAAGGGTGGTTGTCACCCCACTGAGCCATGCCATAGAGGCCAGGATGTTACAGACCCGAGGGTGCATGACAAAGGCATAATGTAGAGGACGGCAGACTGCAACATAGCGGTCATAGGACATTACAGCCAGAAGGACACACTCTGTGGATCCCAGGGCAAGGGAGACATAGAGCTGAACCACACAGCCACCATATGTGATAGACTTATCTGAACTCCCCAGGTTGACTAAAAGCTGAGGAACAATACTGCTGGTAAAGCAGAGGTCCAGGAAGGAGAGATGGGAGAGGAAAAAGTACATGGGATTATGGAGTTTAGAATCCAAGAGGGATGCAAGGATGATGGTAGAGTTGCCAAGGAGCGTCATGAAGTAAAGAAACAAGATGACCCCAAAGAGAATGAGCTCTAATTGAGGTTGGTCAGAAAAACCTACCAGGATAAACCCAAGGAGTCTGCTGTCATTGGTCCAATGCATTACTCTTGCTTTGACTATTCACTCCAGAGTGATGAAGTCATTAAACAGAAACTGAAAGAATTTTATAGCAATTCCCTTGGCAATTATGATCTAGAAAGAAAGAAAGAAAATGAAGTCACTCAGTCCTGTCTGACTCTTTGCGACCCCATGGACTGTAGCCTACCAGGCTCCTCTGTTTATGGGATTTTCCAAGAATACAGGAGTGGGTTGCCATTTCCTTCTCCAGGGGGTCTCCATGACCCAGGAATCAAACCTGGGTCTCCCACATTGTAGGCAGTCACTTTTACCATCTGGGCCACCAGGGAATTAAGATCTAGATATTGAGAAATAAGACTTTGGATATAGGTAAAAAGAAAAGGCCAAAGTAAAGGATACTGGAGTATGATATCATTGGTTATCTTGTGAAGTGGCATGCCTGATCTGTTGATCACAGATTTTCCATTTATANAGTTTTCTTCCAATTTAATTGAAATATAATTGACACCCAGCACTGTAGTATAAGTTTAAGGTGTAGAATATAATGATTTGAATTACATATCATGAAATGATTATCATTACAAGTTTAGTGAATATTCGTCATCTCATATACATACAAATATAAGAAATAGAATTTTTTTCCCTTGTAATGAGATTTCTTAGGATTTAGTCTCTTAACAACTTTCATATATAACATACAGCACTGTAATTCAATCATTTTGTACATTACATCCCAGTACTTATTTATCTTATAACTTGAAGTTTATACATTTTGACTACCTTGATTCAGTTCCGTTTCACAACACTCTCTGCCTCTGGCAATCACAAATCTGATATTCTCTTCTACAACTATTTTTTTTAATTTATTTTGAAGTAGAAATGACCTGCAATTCTATGTCAGTTCCTATTAGACAACATAGTTCAGTTCATTTCAGTCCCTCAGTCATGTCCGACTCTGCGACCCCGTGGACTATAGCACATCAGGTTTCCCTGTNTTAATTTATTTTGAAGTAGAAATGACCTGCAATTCTATGTCAGTTCCTATTAGACAACATAGTTCAGTTCATTTCAGTCCCTCAGTCATGTCCGACTCTGCGACCCCGTGGACTATAGCACATCAGGTTTCCCTGTCTATTAACAACTCTGGGAGCCTACTTAAACTCATGTCCCTTGAGTAGGTGATCATCCAACCATCTGATTCTCAGTCGTCCTCTTCTCCTCCGGCCTTCAATCTTTCCCAGCATCAGGGTCTTTTCAAATGTATCAGTTCTTCACATCAGGTGGCCAAAGTATTGGCATTTGAGTTTCAGCATCAGTCTTTCCAATGAATATTCAGGACTGATTTCCTTTAGGATGCACTGGTTGGATCTCCTTGCAATCCAAGGGACTCTCAAGAGTCTTCTCCAAGATTNAGGGTCTTTTCAAATGTGTCAGTTCTTCACATCAGGTGGCCATAGTATTGGCATTTGAGCTTCAGCATCAGTCTTTCCAATGAATATTCAGGACTGATTTCCTTTAGGATGCACTGGTTGGATCTCCTTGCAGTCCAAGGGACTCTCAAGAGTCTTCTCCAACATTACAGTTCAAAAGCATCAATTCTTCAGAGCTCAGCTTTCTTTATAGTCCAACTCACACCCATAAATGACTACTGGAAAAACCATAGCTTTGACTAGATGTACCTTTGTTGACAAAAGTCTCTGCTGTTTAATATGCTGTCTAGGTTGGTCATAGCTTTTCTTCCAAGGAGCAAGCATCTTTTAACGTCATGACTAAAGTCACCATCTGCAGTGATTGTGGAGCCCCTGCCCCCTCCCAAAAAAAGTATTTCCCTGTTTCCACTGTTTCCCCATCTATTTGCATAAAATGATGGGACCGGATGCCATGATCTTAGTTTTCTGAATGTTGAGTTTTAAGCCAGATTTTTCACTCTCCTCTTTCACTTTCATCAAGAGGCTTTTTCATTCTTCTTTGCTTTCTGCCATAAGGGTGGTGTCATCTGAGGTTATCTATATTTCTCCCAGCAATCTTGATTTCAGCTTGTGCTTCATTGAGTCCAGCATTTCTCATGATGTACTCTGCATAGAAGTTAAATAAGCAAGGTAACAATATACAGCCTTGATGTACTCCTTTCCTGATTTGGAACCAGTTTGTTGTTTCATGTCCAGTTCTATTCAATATTTCTATACATTTCAAAATGATCACCACTATAAGTTTTGCTATAATCTGTCACCAAAAAAGGTATTATATAATTCTTGACTATATTTCCCACACTGTGCATTTCACACATGTGATTCATTTATTCTGCAACTGGAAGTTTATAGCTCTTAATCTTGTTTGAGCAACATTTGGCATTGCCTTTCTTTGGGACTGGAATGAAAGCTGAACTTTTCCAGTCCTGTGGCCACTGCTGAGTTTTCCAAATTTGCTGGAATACTGAGTGTAGCATTTTCATAGCATCATCTTTTAGGATTTGAAATAGCTCAACTGGAATTTCATCACCTCCTTTAGCTTTGTTCATAGTGATGTTTCCTAAGGACAATTTGACCTCATGCTATGGTATGCTTGGCTCTAGGGGAAGTGATCACACCATTGTCATTATGTGGGTCATTAAGAGTTGTTTTTGTATAGTTTTCCTGTGTATTCTTGCCACTTCTTAACATTTTCTGCTTCTGTAAGGTCCATACCATTTCTGTCCTTTGTTGTGCCCATCTTTGTATGAAATATTCCCTTGCTATCTCTAATTTTCTTGAAGAAATCTCTAGTCTTTCCCATTCTCTTTTTTCCCTCTATTTTTTTTGCATTGTTCACTTAGAGAGGCTTTCTTATCTCTCCTTGATATTCTTTGGAACTCTGCATTCAGATGGTTATATCTTTCCTTTAGTCCTTTGCCTTTCACTTCTCTTCCTTTCTCAGCTATTTGTAAAAACCCCTCAGACAACCATTTTGCCTTTTTGCATTTATTTTTCTTGGGGATGGTTTTGATCACAGCTTCCTGTACAATATTATGAACTTCTGTCATAGTTCTTCAAAGGTTCTAATCCTTTGAATCTATTTGTCACTTCTACAGAATAATCATAAGGGATATGAATAATGAGCATAAAGGGAACATACAACATAATAAAATCCATATGTGACAAACCATAACTAACATCACACTCAACAGGGAAAAGCTGTAAGCATTTCCTCTAAGATCTGGAACAAGACAAGTATATCCACCCTTACCACTTTTATTCCATGTAGTTTTGGAATTCCTAGCCATGGCATCAGAGGTGAAAAATATAAATAAGAGTAATTCACATTGGAAAAGAAGTAATGCTGTCATTGTTTGCAGGTGACATGATACTGTACATAGAAAAAACTAAAAATGCTACCAGAACACTACCACAATTCATCATTGAATTTGGTAAAGTCACAGGATACAAAATTAATAGTGGAAATCTATTGCTTTTCTATACACTAACGATGAAAATTCAGAAAGAGAAACTAAGGAAGCAATTCTAGTTAATATCACATCAAAAAGAATAAAAATGCTAGGGGGAAAATGACCTAAGAAAACAAAAGATTTATACTCTTAAATCTTTAAGATGCTGATGAAAGTAAATGCAGATTAAACAAACAGATGTAAAGATATTCTTGAATTGGAAGAATCAACATTGTGAAAATGATTATTATCCCAAAGCAGATTCAATGAAGTCCTATTAAATTGCCAATGGCATTTTTCATATTAATAGACTAAACTTTTTTTACTTTGTATGGAAACACAAAAGATCCCAAATACCAAAGAAATCTTAAGAATAAGGAAATAAAGTTGGAGGAAATAGTTTCTGTGATTTCAGACTATACTATTAAAACAAAGCTACAGTCATCAAAACAGTATAGTACTGGGGAAAAAAAAGACATATTGATCAGTGGAGCTCAATAGGAAGCTCATAAACAAACCAACACAGACCTATGGTCAGTGATATATAACAAAGAAGGCAAGAAAATACCATGGAGAAAAGACAGTCTCTTTCCTAAGTGGTGCTGGGAAACCTGGGCAACTTCATGTAAAAGAATGAGATTAGAACGTTCTCTACACCATACACAAAATCAAACATAAAATGGACTAAAGGCCCAAATGAAAGTGCAGATGCTATAAAACTTTTAGATGAAAACAGAGGCAGAACACTCTTTGAATAAATTGCTACAAGATCTCTTCAGATCCACATCCTAGAGTAATGAAAATGAAAACAAAAATACATAAATGTGACCTAATTAAATTTAAAAGCTTTTCTACAGCAAAGTAAACCATAAACAAAACAAAAAGACAATCCATAGAATAGTAAAAAATGTTTGCAAACAAAGTGACAGACAAAGGATTAATCTCCAAAATATACAAACAGCTCATTAAACTCAATATACTGAAAAATAGTAATAATAACCATAAACAAATAGGTAAAATATCTAAATAGACATTTCTTCAAAGACCTATAGGTGACCAAAAAACATGTGAAAAGATGCTCAACAATGCTAATTACTAGAAAAATGCATGTCAAGACTACAATGGGATATCACCTCATAGCAGTCAGAATGGTCATCATCATTAATGTCTACAAGCAATGAATGCTGGAAAGGGTGTGGAGAAAAAGAGAACCCTCTTACCTTGTTGGTGGCAATGTAAATTGGTATAATCACTATGGAGAATACTATGAATATTCCTTAAAAAACTAAAAATAAAACTACCATATGATCCAGGATTCCAATTCTGGGAGTATATCTGGAAAAAACATAATTCAAAAAGATACATGCACCCCAATGTTCAGCACTATTACAATAGTCAATGTATAGAAGCAATCTGAATGTCCACATGGTATACATATCCTGTGGAATATTACTCAGCCATTAAAAATGAAGTATGTCATTTACAACAGCATAATGGATCTGGAGATTAGCATACTAAATGAAATAAGTCAAACAGAGAAAGACAAATATCATGTGATGTCATTTGCATGCAGAAGCTTAAAAAAATGTGATAAAAGCAAACTTATTTACAAAACAAAAACAAACTCACAGACTTCAAAAAGAAACTTATGGTTACCAAAGGAGAAAGGTGGAAAGGCAGAATAAATTAGGAATAACATGTATGCCCTAAAATATATAAAATAGATAATCAGCAAGATTAAGGTATAGCACAGGGAACTCAATATTTTATAATAACCTATTATTCAGGAAAAAGTTATTAATGATTATTCAGGACAATAGTCTGAAAAAATGGATATATGTATATGTTGAATTGAATCACTTTGCTGTACACCTGAAACTAATGCAATCTTGTAAATAAACTATACCCCAATATAAAATAAAAAGTAAATTTTAAAAAGTAAATCTATAAATTGCTGATAAGTATTAATATGTACATATTGCCATTCTTCTCATTGTTTTTGTAGTTCTTCAAGATTGTTTTTTGTAGTTCTTTTGTGTTTCTTTCTTCTTTCCTTCCCTTCTGTGTGATATGATGACTAACTTATGTTTGGATTTTTTTCTTTGTTGTGTTTTTATCTATTACAAATTTTAGGCTTGTGATTATCATGAGGCTTATATATAGCAATATAGAAAATATGTGTGTGTATATATATATATATACACATATATATGTAACTGTTTTGTTTCTGATATTTAAATGCATTTTAATGACCTTGAATTTTTACTTTCTCCCATTATGTTTACTGTTTTTGACATCCTTATTTATATATTTTTCTTTTGTGTGTCCCTTAGCTAATTTTATTATAGATGATCTTATTACTTTTGTCTTTTAATTTTTCTACTAGTTTTATAAAAGGTTTATACTACCTTTATTGCATACCTGCTTTTTCCCATTAGACTTTTTTCTTTTATAGTTTTTTAATTTCTAAACTGTGGCCTTTTCTTTTCCATTTAGTGATGTCTATTTAACATTTATTGTAAAGCTGGTCTCATGGGGCTAAACCTTTTCAATTTTGTTTGTGAAATTTTTTCTCTCTCTATCACATCTGAATAAAAGCCTTGCCATATGGATTATTCTTGGCTATAGGTTTTTTACTTTCATCATTTTCAATATAAAGCATTACTCTCTTTTTGCCTACAGAGCTTCTGCTGAAAAGTCAGCTGATAGTATAATGAGAGCTCACTTGTTCATAACTGTTGCTTTCCACTTGCTGCTTATATTGTTCTATCTTTATCTTTAATTTTTGTCACTTTAATTACAGTTTGTCTTGATGTGGTCCCATTGGGACTCTGTTTTGTATTCTCCGTGCTTCCTATACCTGGATGTCTGTTTCCTTTCCCAGGTTGGGGAAAGTTTTACCTAATATGTTTTCAATATGTTCTCAGCTCCCTTCTCTCTTTTTTCTCTTTTTGGGACTCTTTCCGTATTTCTCATTGGTAAAGAAGCTGCCTGCCAATGCAGGAGATACAAGAGATACAGGTTTGATCTCTGTGTCAGGAAGATCCCCTAAAGTTGAAAACAGCAAACTGCTCTAGTATTCTTGCCTGGAAAATTCCATGGACAGAGGAGCCTGGTGGACTACAGTCCATGGGGCTGCAAAGAGTCAGATACAACTGAATGACTAGAACATGCAAGCCATGTGTCAAACATATCTAATTTTTTAATAAAATAATTTTTTTTCTGAGACCCTGTATCTTCCTTGCTATCATTATTCTGACTTTTCTTCCTGAGAGGCTGCCTATCTCCACTTCACTTAGTTGTTTTTCTGAGGCTTTATCTTGTTCTTTCATCTGGTACATATTCCTCTACTGCTTCACTTTGTTGAATCTGTGATTATGGTGTTCTTTCTGCAGGTTGCAAGGTTGTAGTTCTTGCTCCTGATGTCTGCCCTCTAATGTATGAGACTATCTAAGAGAATTTTTCAAGCTTTCTGAATGGAGGGACTAGTGGAGGGTAGAGCTGGGTATTGTCCCTCTGGTGGTCAGTCTTGCACTCAGTAAAACTTTAATCTGCTTGTCTGCTGATTGATGGGGCTATGTTCCCAGTCTCTTTGTTGTTTGGCCTGAGGTGACCAAGCACTGGAGCCTACAGACTATTTGGTGGGGCTAGTGGCTATTTCTGGAAGGGCTAACTCCAATGAGTACTTCCCAGAACTGATCCTTCCAGTGTCTTCATCCCTGAATTGAGCCACAGCCACCCTGAACTCAGCAGAAGACCTTTCAATATTACCAAGCAGATCTTGCCTAGTCTCTTATGGGTTCACTATTTTTCCCCCTCTGGGTCCTAGTGTGCACAAGACTTTGTGTGTGCCCTCCAAGAGTAGAGCTTCTGTTTTCTCCAGTGTTGTGGAAGTCCTGCAATCAGACCCCAGTGGTCTTCAAAGCCAGATTCTCTGGGGACTCTTCCTCCTATTCCATGACTTCCAGCTGTGAAGTTTGACATGGGGCTCAGAATTCTCCTGTGGAATAACTTCTGTGGTATAATTATTTTTCATTTTTGGGGTCACTTACCTGCTGGGTATGGGATTTGATTTTATTATGACCACACCCCTTCTACTGATTCATTCTGGCTTCTCTTTCTCTTTGGATGTGGGGTATCTTTTTTTGATAGGTTTTTTCATGGTTGTTCAGCAGTTGTGAATTCCTTTCACATGAATTTCATTTCATCACTGCACAGATTCTCTAGTTGTGGCACACAAACTCAGTTGCTGTGCAATGTGTGGGATCTAAGTTCCTCGACCAGGGTTGAAACCCATGTTCCCTGCATTGCAAGGTGNAACAGCTCATTAAACTCAATATACTGAAAAATAGTAATAATAACCATAAACAAATAGGTAAAATATCTAAATAGACATTTCTTCAAAGACCTATAGGTGACCAAAAAACATGTGAAAAGATGCTCAACAATGCTAATTACTAGAAAAATGCATGTCAAGACTACAATGGGATATCACCTCATAGCAGTCAGAATGGTCATCATCATTAATGTCTACAAGCAATGAATGCTGGAAAGGGTGTGGAGAAAAAGAGAACCCTCTTACCTTGTTGGTGGCAATGTAAATTGGTATAATCACTATGGAGAATACTATGAATATTCCTTAAAAAACTAAAAATAAAACTACCATATGATCCAGGATTCCAATTCTGGGAGTATATCTGGAAAAAACATAATTCAAAAAGATACATGCACCCCAATGTTCAGCACTATTACAATAGTCAATGTATAGAAGCAATCTGAATGTCCACATGGTATACATATCCTGTGGAATATTACTCAGCCATTAAAAATGAAGTATGTCATTTACAACAGCATAATGGATCTGGAGATTAGCATACTAAGTGAAATAAGTCAAACAGAGAAAGACAGATATCATGTGATGTCATTTGCATGCAGAAGCTTAAAAAAATTTGATAAAAGCAAACTTATTTACAAAACAAAAACAAACTCACAGACTTCAAAAAGAAACTTATGGTTACCAAAGGAGAAAGATGGAAAGGCAGAATAAATTAGGAATAACATGTATACCCTAAAATATATAAAATAGATAATCAGCAAGATTAAGGTATAGCACAGGGAACTCAATATTTTATAATTACCTATTATTCAGGAAAAAGTTATTATTATTAATGATTATTCAGGACAATAGTCTGAAAAAATGAATATATGTATATGTTGAATTGAATCACTTTGCTGTACACCTGAAACTAATGCAATCTTGTAAATAAACTATACCCCAATATAAAATAAAAAGTAAATTTTAAAAAGTAAATCTATAAATTGCTGATAAGTATTAATATGTACATATTGCCATTCTTCTCATTGTTTTTGTAGTTCTTCAAGATTGTTTTTTGTAGTTCTTTTGTGTTTCTTTCTTCTTTCCTTCCCTTCTGTGTGATATGATGACTAACTTATGTTTGGATTTTTTTCTTTGTTGTGTTTTTATCTATTACAAATTTTAGGCTTGTGATTATCATGAGGCTTATATATAGCAATATAGAAAATATGTGTGTGTATATATATATATATACACATATATATGTAACTGTTTTGTTTCTGATATTTAAATGCATTTTAATGACCTTGAATTTTTACTTTCTCCCATTATGTTTACTGTTTTTGACATCCTTATTTATATATTTTTCTTTCGTGTGTCCCTTAGCTAATTTTATTATAAATGATCTTATTACTTTTGTCTTTTAATTTTTCTACTAGTTTTATAAAAGGTTTATACTACCTTTATTGCATACCTGCTTTTTCCCATTAGACTTTTTTCTTTTATAGTTTTTTAATTTCTAAACTGTGGCCTTTTCTTTTCCATTTAGTGATGTCTATTTAACATTTATTGTAAAGCTGGTCTCATGGGGCTAAACCTTTTCAATTTTGTTTGTGAAATTTTTTCTCTCTCTATCACATCTGAATAAAAGCCTTGCCATATGGATTATTCTTGGCTATAGGTTTTTCACTTTCATCATTTTCAATATAAAGCATTACTCTCTTTTTGCCTACAGAGCTTCTGCTGAAAAGTCAGCTGATAGTATAATGAGAGCTCACTTGTTCATAACTGTTGCTTTCCACTTGCTGCTTATATTGTTCTATCTTTATCTTTAATTTTTGTCACTTTAATTACAGTTTGTCTTGATGTGGTCCCATTGGGACTTTCTGTTTTGTATTCTCCGTGCTTCCTATACCTGGATGTCTGTTTCCTTTCCCAGGTTGGGGAAAGTTTTACCTAATATGTTTTCAATATGTTCTCAGCTCCCTTCTCTCTTTTTTCTCTTTTTGGGACTCCGTATTTCTCAATGGTAAAGAAGCTGCCTGCCAATGCAGGAGATGCAAGAGATACAGGTTTGGTCTCTGTGTCAGGGAGTTCCCCTAAAGTTGAAAACAGCAAACTGCTCTAGTATTCTTGCCTGGAAAATTCCATGGACAGAGGAGCCTGGTGGACTACAGTCCATGGGGCTGCAAAGAGTCAGATACAACTGAATGACTAGAACATGCAAGCCATGTGTCAAACATATCTAATTTTTTAATAAAATAAATTTTTTTCTGAGACCCTGTATCTTCCTTGCTATCATTATTCTGACTTTTCTTCCTGAGAGGCTGCCTATCTCCACTTCACTTAGTTGTTTTTCTGAGGCTTTATCTTGTTCTTTCATCTGGTANCTAGAGCATCAGCTTATATGCAGAGTACTTCATGAGAAATGCTGGGCTGGATGAACCACAAGCTGAAAAAAATATTGCTGGGAGAAGTATCAATAACCTCAGATATGCAGATGACACCACCATTATGGCAGAGAGTGAAGAAGAGCTAAACCTCTTGATGAAAGTGAAAAAGGACAGTGAAAAAGTTGGCTTGAAACTCAACATTCAGAAAACTGAGATTATGGCATCTGAGCCCATCACTTCATGTCAAATAGATGGGGGAAGCAATGGAAACAGATTTGATTTGGGGGGGCTGCAAAATCACTGCAGATGGTGACTGCAGCCATGAAATTAAAAGAAATNCATTCAGAAAACTGAGATTATGGCATCTGAGCCCATCACTTCATGTCAAATAGATGGGGGAAGCAATGGAAACAGATTTGATTTGGGGGGGCTGCAAAATCACTGCAGATGGTGACTGCAGCCATGAAATTAAAAGAAATTTTCTCCTTGGAAGAAAAGTTATGACCAACCTAGACAGCATATTAAAAAGCAGAGACATTACTTTGCCAACAAAGGTCTGTCTTGTCAAAGCTATGGTTTTTCCAGTAGTCATGTATGGATGTGAGAGTTGGACCATAAAGAAAGCTAAGAGCCAAAGAATTGATGCTTTTGAATTGTGGTTTTGGAGAAGACTCTTGAGAGTCCATTGGACTTTGAGGAGATCCAACCAGTCCATTCTAAAGGAAATCAATCCTGAATATTCACTGGAAGTATAGATGCTACAGCTGAAGTTCTGAAACTTGGGTCACCTGCTACAAAGAACTGACTCATTGGAAAAAACTCTGATGCTGGGAAAGATTGAAGACAAGAGGAGAAAGAAACGACAGAGGATGAGATGGTTAGCTGGCATCACTGACTCAATAGACATGAGTTTGAGCAAGCTCCAGGTGTTTTCAATGAACTGGGAAGCCTGTCGTGCTGCATGCATTCATGGGGTCACAAAGAGTTGGACATGACTGAGTGACTAAGCTGAAATTTCCTTCCACAGAAGGTTCTTGGATTTTATTTTGATAGGGGCAAAAACAATCTTTTCTTGATATCCTATGATGGGCTACCTCAGAATCATATCTTACTCTGGATGTTCTAACCTTTTTTTTTTTTTACCTCTCCTGGTTCACATGTTAAATCTTTCCATTGGGCACAATTTGCCACGCAAAAGCTCATTCCAAATGTGAAGTGAGAACTATTACAGCCTGTCCTGTCTAATGTTGTGCCATTTCAATCTGAAGATTGGACACACTTACAAACAAGATTAACACTGGATTTTCAGAGGAGTTTCTAAAGCTTCTATTTGTAGTATAATTTAAGAACAGCAGTTAAACAGCTTTGAGTTTCCTTTTCTTCAGATTATGGAATTAAAAGCATTATAAAGATAAATTTAGAGATATGTGAGAAATTAATATAAATGTTTCTCCAAAATATGATTTTATCCAGGGTAGCAATATTTATAAAATGAAGATCATGGCATCCAGTCCTATCATTTCATGGGAGACAGATGGGGAAACAATGGAAACAGTGACAGACCTTATTTCTTGGGCTCCAAAGTCACTGCAGACAGTGACTGCAGCCATGATATTAACAGACACTTGCTCTTGGAATTAAATCTATGACGAACTTAGACAGTATATTTAAAAGCAGAGACGTTGTTTTGCTGACAAAGGTCTGTACAGTCAAAGTTATGGTTTTTCCAGTAGTCATGTATGGATAAGAGAGTTGGACCATAAAGAAGGCTGATCCTCAAAGAACTGATGCTTTCAAACTGTGGTACTGGAGAAGACACTTGAGAGTCCCTTGGACTGCAAGGAGATCAAACCAGTCAACCTTAAAGGAAATCAATCCTGAACATTCATTCGAAGGACCGATGCTGAAGCTGAAGCTCTAATACTTTGGCTACCTGATGTGAAGAGCTGACTCATTAGAAAAGACCCTGTTGCTGGGAAAGACTGAGGCGGGAGGAGAAGGGGATGACAGAGGATGAGATGCTCAGATGGCATCACTGACAATGGGCATGAGTTTGAACAAGCTCCAGGAGATGGTGAAGGACAGAGAAGCCTGGCATGCTGCAGTCCATGGGGCTGCAAAAGTTGAACACAACTGAGTGACTGAACTTGCCTGCTGTCAGTATTTATTGTGTATGTTTCACTAGAGATTTAAAAGAATAAATCTGAATCTTGATAAGGTCAGCTATAATAATTTGAGCTGTATTGGTAGAACTTCTTTCCCAAGAAACACTTGGATCATAAAATCATCAATTTGAGCTTGAGTCAGACCCAATGAGGTCATAGGTAACATTCATTAAAAATAGTGACTATTTGGGGGGGGATTAACAATAAAGAACCAATAGGAGAGCATTTAATCTTTCAATTTCATCTGTAAACTATATCAATGTTTATCAAGTTAGCATGCATGAATGCATGCTAAGTCACTTCTGTCATGTCCAACTCTTTGTGACCCCATGGAATGTAGCTTGCCAGATGCCCTCNAACAATAAAGAACCAATAGGAGAGCATTTAATCTGTCAATTTCATATGCAAACTATATCAATGTTTATCAAGTTAGCATGCATGAATGCATGTTAAGTCACTTCTGTCATGTCCAACTCTTTGTGACCCTATGGAATGTAGCTTGCCAGATGCCCTGTGCATGGGATTTTCCAGGCAAGAATACTGGAGTGGGTTGCCATTTCCTCCTCCAAGAGCTCTTCCTGAGAAGATCCTGGGAAGCTTCCTGGGAAGCCCAAGTTAGTTTATGTGTTAACAAACAGGAAAAACAACAACAAAAAATGCTTATCTGTTAATAGCCTGAGAGAGACCACAATGGATGAGACACGCAGATGCAACTCTTATTTGGGTTATGTTGAAGATATGTGTAAATAGCAAGGGTACAACTCGAAGGAAACGGAGGTAAATTTAACTTTAGGCTAAAAACAAAACCCTAAGTGTCTTGCATGTCTAATTTAAAAATGTTGCTTTTGCACCTCATGTTTCAGATTATCCAAACTTAGTGGGTAAGTCATTGAGCTACAAAAGTCAACGAGAGCTTTATAGTTTTCAGTCCTACATTTATCTCTTTAATCTATTTTGAATTTATTTTTGTATACAGTATTATTGAATGAATAGTTCATGTTCAGTGCTTTCTGACTGGACTGTTGCCTGCCAGGCTTGTCTGTCCATAGGATTATCCAGGCAAGAATGCTGGAGTGGGTTGCCATTTCCTTTTTCAGAAAATCTTCCCAACCTGAAAAATCAAACCCACATCTTCTGCACTGACAGGAAGATTCTTTACCACTGATGATGCCCTGTCAATGTTGAAGAGGATATGGATGAATGGATAAAGATGTGGCACCTATATACAATGGAATATCACTCTACCATAAAAAAGCTATGATAAGCCTACATCATTAAAAAGCAGAGACATCACTTTGCTAACATGTATAGTCAAAGTTTTTTCTGGTGGTCAGTTATGAATGTCCAGAACTGGACCATAAGAAACACTGAGTGTCAATGAATTGATTCTTTCAAATTGTGATGCTGGAGAAGACTCTTAAGAGTCTCTTGGACTGCAAGGAGATCAAACTTGTCAATTCAAAAGGAAATCAACTCTGAATATTCATTGGAAGTATGGTGCCCTTTGGCCACCTGATACAAACAGTCGACTCACTGGAAAAGACCCTGATGCTAGGAAAGCTAGAAGGAGAAGGGGGTGATAGAGGATGAGATGGTTGGATGGCAACATTCCCTCAATATACATGAATTTGGGCAAACTCCGGGAGATAGTGAAGGACAGGGAAGCCTGGCATGCTGTAGTTCATAGAGTCCCAAAGAGATGGACATGACTTAGCGACTGAACAACAACAACAATGTATACTTATAACTGAATCACTTTGCTGTACACCTGAAACTAACATCACATTGTAAATCAATTATACTACAATATAAATAATTTTTTTCACAAAGAATATACTTTGATACCAAGATAATGACAGCCTCATCGACTGAATTTGGGAGTGTTCTTTCCTCTGCAGTTTTNATGGACATGACTTAGCGACTGAACAACAACAACAATGTATACTTATAACTGAATCACTTTGCTGTACACCTGAAACTAACAGCACATTGTAAATCAATTATACTACAATATAAATAATTTTTTTCACAAAGAACATACTTTGATACCAAGATAATGACAGCCTCATCGACTGAATTTGGAAGTGTTCTTTCCTCTGCAATTTTTTTGAATTTTCAAGACAAATGTTCATTCTTTTCTAAATATTTGATAGAATTCTTGTGTGATGCCATCTGGTCTTGGAGTTTTGTTTGTTGGGAGATTTTTAATTGCAGTTTCAGTTCTTATTGTTCATTTGTTCATATTTTCTATTTTTTTCTTGGTTTAGTCTTGGAGATTTTGTTTTTCTAAGCATTTGTCCATCCCTTTTAGATTGACTATAAGTTGGCATATGGTTGCCTATATTAGTCTCTTATGGTCCTTTGTATTTTTGTTGTGTCTCGTAACTTCTTCTTTTTATTTCTAATTTTATTGATTTTAGGTCTCTCTCTTTTTTTTCTTGAATAATCTGGCTAAAAGTTCATCAATTTTGTTTATCTTTTCAAAGAACTAACTTTTATATCTAAGCTTCATTTATTATTTCTGTTGTTTTCTTCTTTTATTTCCGCTCTAATCTTTGCAATTTCTCATTGCTTTTCATTTTTTTTAACAGATTGTTCTGAAAAGATTAAAAGCCTCATTGTTTTCATAGCATTCTAAAGTCGTGTGTCACTACAAAGTCATAGCAACTATCAGTATAAATACTCATTACGGACTCTAGATAGTTGACAAGTTCCAGTAAAGCATTTTTTTTTTTTTAATTGGTAACTAAGAGATTTCACCCTGCTTTTTTAACTTATATGCAGAGTACATCATGAGAAATGCTGGGCTGGAAGAAGATAAGCTGGAATCAAGATTGAGAAATATCAATAACCTCAGATATGCAGATGATACCACCTTTATGGCAGAAAGTGAAGAGGAAGTCAAAAGCCTCTTGATGAAAGTGAAAGAGGAGAGCAAAAAGTTGGCTTAAAGCTCAACATTCAGAAAACTAAGATTATGGCATCTGGTCCCATTACTTCATGGGAAATAGATGGGGAAACAATGGAAACAGTGTCAGAGTTTATTTTTGGGGGCTCCAAAATCACTGCAGATGGGGATTGCAGGCATGAAATTAAAAGACACTTCTTCTTTGGAAGGAAAGTTATGACCAACTTGGATAGCATATTCAAAAGCAGAGACATTACTTTGCCAACAAAGGTCCATCTAGTCAAGGCTATGTTTTTTTCAATAGTCATGTATGGATGTGAGAGTTGGACTGTGAAGAAAGCTGAGCACTGAAGAAATGATACTTTTGAACAGTGGTGTTGGAGAAGACTCTTGAGAGTTCCATGGAGTGCAAGGAAATCCAACCAGTCCATTCTAAAGGAGATCAGACCTGGGATTTCTTTGGAAGGACTGATGCTAAAGCTGAAACTCCAGTATTTTGGCTACCTCATGGGAAGAGTTGACTCATTGGAAAAGACTCTGATGCTGGGAAGGATTGGGGGAAGGAAGAAAAGGGGACAACAGAGGATGAGATGGCTGGATGGCATCACTGACTCGATGTACGTGAGTTTGAGTGAACTCCGGGAGTTGGTGATGGACAGGGAGACCTGGCGTGCTACGATTCATGGTGTCGCAAAGAGTCGGACACGACTGAGTGACTGAACTGAAGTGAAGAGATTTCAATTGTGTTGACTGTGGACATCACTGCACATCCAGCTTGGTAATGTTCCTGCTCATCCCTTAAGTGGGACCCATGTGTAAATCAAATTGTATCAGTTTTATCAGTAGGAATTTCTTGTAAGTCTTTCCTAGGAGAAGAAGATAATCTGTTAACAAAATGCAGTCTTGGTTGTTTTCTTCTTGTGGTGCTGAAAGCAAAGTTGCAATGTTACAGTTATTATCAGTACATTGAACCAAATTAACATTAGATGCAGAAAACAGCAATACTGTTAGAAACTAAACAACTTACAAAACTGGTCTGAGAATGGTGAGAGATTAGAAGAGACTTAATGGAATGTGGAACATAAAGAGCTTAAGGAGACTCTATTTAGTGTTTCTTTAACAATTTTTCATAAGGAAGCCACTGCTGAAATAGGCTTTATTAAAAGTGTAAGTCCTTTTCCTGTAGAGTCTAATTTAGGTTGGGAATATAAAAGCAAGCCTTCTACAAGCATTTTTTGGTAAAATTATCCTAGTAAGCAAATAATAGTCTATAAATGACAAAAGAGTTAAAATGCATAGTTAAAAACCTGATCACAGTGCAGTTGTTAAGGAAACTTGGCTATCCTTATGACATACAATGAGCTTCCTAGGTGGCACTAGTGGTAAAAAACCTGCCTGCNTAAGCAAATAATAGTCTATAAATGACAAAAGAGTTAAAATGCATAGTTAAAAACCTGATTACAGTGCAGTTGTTAAGGAAACTTGGCTATCCTTATGACATACAATGAGCTTCCCAGCTGGCACTAGTGGTAAAAAACCTGCCTGCAAATGCAGGAAACAAAAGAAACACAGGTTCCTTTGCTGAGTCAGAAGATCCTCTACAGAAAGGCATGGCAATCCACTCCAGTATTCTTGCCTGGAGAATCCCATGGTCAGAGGAGTCTGGTGGGCTACAGTCCATAGGATCACAAAGAGTTGGACATGTCAGAAGCAACTGAGCATGCACACATATGACATACATTTTAAGACTGGAATTGCTATTGACACAACACTAGGCCATTCAAATTTAAGAAGGTCATATAATTTTTATAACATCTATATTAAGAATATTTAGCTATACAATAAATAAAGTTTAACTTTATTCACTTGATAATGTTTCCCATGTAATTTAACAAATTAAATGAGCCTAATTAATTTAATATCTCCCCAAGATGTCCAGGGTCCTTCCAATGGATCTCGAAGTTAGCTAGAGAACAAATAAACTTCATTTAAAATTTGATTTGATAATGAGTGATTTTGAGCATCTTTTCATGTGTTTGTAAGCCATCCGTATGTCTTCTTTGGAGAAATGCCTATTTAGTTCTTTGGCCCATTTTTTGATTGAATTGTTTATTTTTCTGNTTGCTTGTGGGTTTGCATTTTGTTTTACACTGCTTTATAAAGATCACCAGCAAGAAAAATTCTAAAATATATGATAATCAGTTTTATGTGCCCTGCCAAAAAGAAATGTGGTACTTATTACACACAAAGTTTGCCCTCTTCCAGTTTTTGAAAGTAAGATCAAAGTGTTGACAGAAATAAAAAAACAAGATGAAGATGAATAAATGAGACAGGCAAACTTATCTGTGTATCTTTAAATTGTAGTTGGAGTAGATAACAGGCTTTTTCCTTTTGGAATGACTCAAAATCACCCACAGTTCCTGGCTTGTCCTTGCCAAAAACAAAGAAAAATAAATAAGTCAGTTTGGGGATAAGTAGTGTGATAAAAAGATGAAGACTTAGATATATATCCTGCCAAAGAACTAGATTTTGGAAGATCACTACCATTAACAGAATAAGAAAAAGTCTTTGTCCATTTGTGAGGATTTAAGACAATACCACACCATGCTGCTTTGGCATGACTATTTTGAGCTGAAGGTACTTGAGAAACAGCAGATTTAGGAAGGACTTTATGATTTTTCCTTTCTACCTGTAATCAAGACATAACATTTCCTTTTGGAACCTGCCCACTCTAACATAGGAAAAGAAGAGCATTCTTATCACTGAAAGTGGGGCATTGACAACAAAATGAACTTGTAAAATAAATCTAGTAAAATACATTTTATTGTTCTTTAGTTTTTCCATGAATTTCTTAGTCACACTCCCATGACTTCATGCTCCTAGCCCAGGAATCTTTGTCTGGTCACATCTACAAAACTTACTACTATTTGATTAAAAAAAAAAAAAGTTACATAAACTTTTGGTTTAATGACTTCTGCTTTCTATTTTCTTAAAGAAAAATAAATAATATAATAGTTGCAAATTAAATTTTTAGGCCTTCAGCCTGGGGCATAGCCTCTCACTAGCTTTAGGAAGAGGTAGAGGAGAAGCCTGTATATATAACTTTTTGCTAGGAAATACATGCCTCCAAGTATACATCTTGGTAAGAGATTACTGTGACTCACAAAGAACAGATATCTCAGTAAGTTATTTCAGTGTTTTTCTGTGTATGGGAAGATAGAAAAATATGGGTTTATTAAAACACTTCCTGAGATATACATATAGCTAAGGAGCATGCTACATCAAAACATAAAATTACTTATCTTTATTTTCATTCTAAAGTCCTCTTATTGTGCAGTGTCATCAGCAACTTCAGTAGCTAATGACTGAACCCCTCTAAAATTGCATAATGAGCAACATAATGTGTTTTTTGTTTGTTTTCTTTAAAAGACACTGATGTGCAGGTAAAAAATTAAAACAGTGCATCTGCTTCTACCCCATGAATCCGTCCTGCTAGTTTAGTACCTAGGCTTAACCACAGAACCTCAAAGGATAGACCATCCTTTTTCTTACCCTGAAGAACGGCATAGAGAAATACCTGTGTGAAGATATAGAATGTTTCCCTGTTATTGTAAGAATTTAAGTCCCTTGGACTGCAACGTGATCAAACTAGTTAATCTTAAAGGAAATCAGCTCTGACTATTCATTAGATGGACTGGTGCTGAAGCTGAAGCTCCAATACTTTGGTCACCTGGTATGAAGAGATGTCTCATTGGGAAAGACCCTGATGCTGGGAAAGATTGAAGGCAAAAGGAGAATACGACAACAGAGGATGAGATATTTATGCCACCAAGTCCAAGTTCGCTTTGCTTGCCTCACAATAGGCCAATGAACCCGAGAGATGAGGTATTGAGGCAAGGAAGAGACGTTAATCAGGGAGCCAGCAGACCAAGAAGATGGACAGCTAGCACCTCAAAATAGCCATCTTATTGGGGTCTGGATGCCAGGTTGCTTTATAGATCAGATAGAAAGAAGCAATGAGGAACTAAAGTCAAAAGGCAGAATAGAGATGGAGAGGCAGTGGACAATTAAAGTGAAAGGGTCTTCAGTCTTTCAAAACATCTCCAAGGGAATGTACAGCCTTCAGAAGGGGTGTGTTAATCTCTTCTATTCACAGGTGGGCAGGGACAGACTATCTCACTATGAGCTGAACAAAGGCACTTTAGTTTACAGTCAAGCAAAGGGACAGGGTCTCCAGGCAAGCCACTGAGTACGATTATAATAATAAAAGGAAGTCAAAGAAACAGTTTCCAATATGCAATCAGAGTCAACTTCCTCTTTATAACAGTTAGACAGCATCTCTGACTCAATGGACATGAATCTGAGCAAATTCTGGGATATAGTGAAGGACAGGGAAGCCTAGTGTACTGTAATCCATGGAATTGCAGAGTTGGACTTGACTGAGTGATTGAATAATAAAAATAGAATATTTCCCTGTTATTGTTATAATTGTATATGCTTTTGATATTCTGTTGGAAAAGTAAGGGTTACAATGTTGATGGATAGCATACATTTTTCATTTACATGTTCAGGTAACTTTGACAATAGTTTCCATGAATATGTATTGCATTAAAAATAAAAACTCATTGGAAATTCATGCAAACAACTTGTTTTAATTATGTCCCAAGAAATGACATGTCAAAGTTTAAAAGAAAAAAGAAAACAAGCATTGTGATGTGTAAGAAAAATTTGAATCAATTTTTTTAGAAGATTTTTTTTTAAAACTTTGACTTCTTAAAATAGTTCTTCTAGTGATCTCATTTGCAAATCAGTCAACTGGGGAATCGCTTCAGTGTATAGTCTCATTCAAGGGACTGAGGTTAGATTTGCATTTCTACAATGTCCCAGGTTACTATGATGCTTCTATGCCACTGGCCACACTCTAAATAGCAAAACTTTCAGAGGCAATCTGGTAAAGAAAGTGAAATGAAAGTGTTAATCTCTTACTTGTGTCCAACTCTTTGTGATCCCATGGACTCTAGCCTGCCAGGCTCCTCTGTCCACGGAATTCTCCAGGCAAAAATATTAGAGTGGGTATCCATTCTCTTCTCCAGGGGATCTTCCCAACCCAGTAATTGAACCGGGGTCTCCTGCACTGCAGCAAGATTCTTTACCATCTGAGCGGCCAGGAAAGTCCCCAGGTAAAGAACACTCATCCTATAAAGCTTTGATAGAATTTATTTCTTGCAGCACTCCTGTAATCCTTTCTGTTATTAAACTATATTGAGATAAAATTTGTAAAGCTTTTCATTAACATGGAAGGTGGACTTGATAATGGCATTCTTTTTTCTAAGACTTTTTCTTCCATTTTCCCCCTCTCTTTCTCTGGTTTAATTAAATTAGTTTACTTAAATTATTGTGTGCTTAAATATTTTATAAGAATATTAGAAAGTTGATACTTGTTTTACCATATTAAATGTTCAGTTCTTGTACTCTCTAGTTCTAGATTTTTCCCTTTTTCCCTCTACTTATTAAAATTTTTACCTCTGTGATCATTAGAAATTATGTAATATTATCAAAAAATTTTAACTATCTAATATTTTCCTATTTTTCTAATGAAATTCTCATTATACTTATATGCATATTTAAATCAACATCCATATTTGTGACTAGTACCTGGCTCATTATAAGTGTTTAATAAATATTTAATGAATTTGAAGAAAAAGATGGTACATTTCTAATGGTCCATCTATTAAATGAAGTAACACTGAGTTATTTAACAAAAACAAATCCTGGCCCCAGATTACTATTAGGATATAAATTATATAAAAAAAATCAACCTAACCATTATATGGGACTAAATTAGCCAGTTTTCCCATTGTAAATGTTGCACAGGCAGGAAATTTATGTTATTTGTCTCTTTATTATTATGGCATTGCACTGAGGTCTTCTTGAACATAGTAATTACAGAATGTCTATTTCAGCAGAATTCAATCTAAAATGAAAAGTACAGATATGTCCATATTAGGTAGTATCACTTACATAATTTTAAATACTTACCGTTTGCAGATGTGGTTTGAGAATCAATTCTAAATTGCTTGTTTTAGTTGATCTCTCAAATATTCTGCATGTGTCTGGCTGAGAGCAACCTCTTTTGTGCTAGAACTTTCCTGAAAGCTTTCTTCACATCTTTGTTTCTTAGGGTGTATACAAGAGGATTTACCAATGGAGTGACTACACAGTAGAATACTGAAATCACTTTACCCATGGTAAAGTTGTACTTGGCTGGAGGACGAACATAGGCAAAAATAATGGTGCCATAATAGATGGTGACCACAGTAAGGTGGGAGGCACAGGTGGAGAAAGTTTTCTTCCGAGCCTCTCGGGAAGATAGCTTGATTATTGTGACCACAATATTCCCATAGGATGACATAGTGAGAAGAAAAGAACTTAGAATCACAACAGAGCTACATGTGTAACCCAAGGCCTCCACCAAGAATGTATCTGAGCAGGAGAGTTTAAAAATTGGGTCTGAGTCACAGAAGAAATGATTGATCTTCTGGGGTCCACAAAAGTTTAGGTAAGAGATGAGTATGGTAGGTAGGAGAGGGGCAATGAAGCCCCCAATCCAAGATCCAGCTGAAAACTGCAGGCATACCTGGAGACTCATGAGGAATGAGTATCTTAGAGGTCTGCATATAGCCAGGTATCGATCATAGGCCATCACAGCCAACAGGATGCACTCTGTAGCCCCCATAGAGAAAAAAAAGTAGTACTGCATTATACAACCAGAGACAGAAATGGTAACAACCTGTGAGAGACAAGTGGCCAGCAATTTAGGCACTGTGACTGTTGTGTACCAGATCTCTAGAAAGGACAAATTTCCTAAAAAAATGTACATGGGTGTTTGAAGTGTGGAATCCGTGAGAACAATGAAGATGATGAGGGTGTTTCCCATGAGAGAGAGCAGATATACAGTGAGAAAAATCACAAATAATGCAAGCCTTAGATAAAGAACACCAGAAAACCCAATAAAAATAAATTCTGTTACTCTTGTTTGATTTGCCACATTCATATCTCATCCTCTTGGTCCGGAATGAATCAACAAAACCTAGAATATGACAGATAAACAAGGAAGGAATATTTCATATTTATTTCATGATGATAATAGACAACATAATAAATATTAATGTCTGACAAAAATAATTAGTATCTTTATAAGAATTTTTACATCATTTAGTTTAGTTTATGAAATAAATCACAAAGGTAAGCAGTCTAATAATCTACTTTACAAATGAAGAAACTAAACAAGTATTTTTTCCTAATTACATCACTTTAATTTGAAGGTGATAGAGTATATCCAAGTAGGTTGTTTTAAGCAACCTTAGGTCAACTAATATATAAAATGTGGCCATTGGAACAAGCATGCCATTATTACATCACTGAAGATTTCACATCCTAGACATTAGAGGAGGGTGGTAGCTCAGAGGTTAAAGCATCTGCCTGCAATGTGTGAGACCCAGGTTCGATCCCTTGGTTGGGAAGATCCCCTGGAGAAGGAAATGGCAACCCACTCCAGTATTCTTGCCTGGAGAATCCCATGGACCGAGGAGCCCGGTGGGCTACAATCCACAGGGTCACAAAGAGTCTCAGACATGACTGAGTGACTTCACTTTCACTTTGAAGAAATGAACAGAAGGTAGATCAGAGGCCAATGCATTGGGGGTGAGCACTCTCAGAATGGACCCCCTGGGCCATACTAGTAGCCTTATGTAGACAAGAATTGCCTACACTTTTAACGCTATAAACCCTGTTACATAGAATCCTTTAGGGTTTGGTGGGAAATTGGTAGATGAGCAAACTATCTGCAGAAAATTTTTTTTTAAAGCATGAATTTGACATTTATGGACAAGCTTTTGTTAATAAATATTACCTTAACTTTTTTAGTCTTTGTTTTTAAAATCATTGCATCTACCAATTCTCCTACATTGTTTGGGTGTGTGTGTGTTTTAGTTGCTTAGTCGTGTCCAACTCTTTGCAACTCCATAGACTGTAGTCCACCAGGGCCCTCTGTCCATGGGATTCTTCAGGCAAGAACACTGAAGCAGGTTGCCATTTCCTTCTCCAAAAAGAACTATAGAAATAAAGAGAGTGAAGTTGCTCAGTTGTTTAGGAGCAGTCAAAAAATTAATATTAAAGTCACAAATTCATTCATCCTTCAATTCATATAGCATTTTAAAGTGCATAATATAGTATTTATATAGTTGTAACTATTTNGATGTGTGTGTGTTTTAGTTGCTTAGTCGTGTTCAACTCTTTGCAACTCCATAGACTGTGGTCCACCAGGGCCCTCTGTCCATGGGATTCTTCAGGCAAGAACACTGAAGCAGGTTGCCATTTCCTTCTCCAAAAGAAACTATAGAAAGAAAGAAAGTGAAGTTGCTCAGTTGTTTAGGAGCAGTCAAAAAAATATTAAAGTCACAAATTCATTCATCTTTCAATTCATATAGCACTTTAAAGTGCATGATATAGTATTTATATAGTTGTAACTATTTCTTATCAAAATTTAGAAGAACAATAAATCTTGTTTTAGAGAAACAGTGCTTTTCAACTGTTATATCTATGTATATATGTGCTTTGGTGCCAAAATACCCAGATGAAAAAGGCAAATTATAATAGAAAACAATCTTAATATGCATATTAAAACTTTGTATATGTAAAATACATATATTTGTCATTTAAGTAAAAGTTCTGACAGTAAAAATATAGACTTTAATCTTCTATATCACAATGAAAAACCAGCTAAATGGAATTTGAAAGCTATATGGTTCATGTTCACAGATTTCTGTTGTAAACCTCTATGGACATTTTGAATCATAAACCTCTATGGAGAAATGTATATAGGCTTTATGCCACAGCCTTCATGCTCCCTGTGGTGTTCCTATGATAAAGTAAAACTTTTCAGGATATATATGATAAAAATTTAAACCAATGTTTTGATATTAATCCCTTAAAACTTCTAAGATTTTTGCCACATTACTCTGAATAATAAAAATAAAATTGTGCTTTTAAAGCCAGTTATTGCACTGTTCAGAAGTATTTTTAAAAATATGACTAGAAATTAACCTAGAATATATAATTTAAGGAAGCCATTTTGGGGAAAGAACCAAGACAGAAATTTTTTAATATATTTGTCAAGTTTAGTACTCTGGTATCACAAGAAAAATATTAATATTTATATTCTTTTTGTAAGACCATGTGTCTGAAGTGTTGTTCAGTTACTCAGTCATGTCCATCTCTTTGTGACCCCATGGAATGCAACATACCAGGCTTCCCTGTCCTATGCTATCTTCTGGAGTTTGTTTAACTCATATGCCAAAGTTATCTCATTGCTATTATCTATATATCTGATAACTGGGAAAGACTGAAGGCAGAAGGGGATGACAGAAGATGAGTTGGTTGTGGGCATCATCAATACAATGGACATGAGTTTGAGCAAGCTCCAGGAGATGGTGAAGGGCAGGGAAGCCTGATGTGCTACAGTCCTTGGGCTTGCAAAGAGTAGGATACAACTGAGCAGCTGAACAACAAATAGCATACTATTTAGTCATGCTATAGCATGTCACAGACTAATCTTCTATTGTTACTTTCACTATTCTCTTAGAATTAACAAAATGAAAGAAAAACTCTTTATTTGGAAGGAATATAAGTAGAAATTTAACAACAAAATTAATTTAATGCCATCCCAAAAGATAATATTTTTCTTTTTCAAAGTTATATAATTCTACAATTAGGCATAGGGGAGTTATTCACTCTCCAACTATATACATACATATATATATATACATATACACACTTAGTAGGAAAACAAATGGAAAAGGTGATGGCAACCCACTCTAGTACTCTTGCCTGGAAAATCCCATGGATGGAGGAGCCTGGTAGGCTGCAGTCCATGGGATCACAGAGTTGCACATGACTGAATGACTTCACTTTTCACTTTCATGCATTGGAGAAGGAAATGGAAACCCACTCCAGTATTCTTACCTAGAGAATCCCAGGGATGGGGGAGGCTGGTGGGCTGCCATCTATGGGGTCATACAGAGACAGACATGACTGAAGTGACTTAGCAGCAGCAGCAGCAGTAGGAAACAATGATAAAAATAAAAATTATTTAACATTTTTATAAAAATATAATAGCATTTAAATATAAGGAGAAACTTACATATATTTTTACTTATTTGATGTTGTAATTGATAAGCTATAATAACTCTTCTTGCAAACCAAATAAATATCTGAAAAACTGCCTCAAATCACAGAAATAATCTAAATGATAGAAAGTATTGTCATGTAACACTACTATTCTCTAGAAAAGTGAGAAATAACACAAGTTATATCCACCCAGGTATACTCACAGCCTATATTTTTTGTCTATTTTTCAGAAATTTAAGGCTATTATTTATATTTTTTTAAATGCTCCTTTTCATGCTATTCATGAATTAGATTGCAGTGTATTCAGTTAGTTTATAAGGGAAATAAGCTGAGGGATTTGCTCCCTGCTATGCCATTGACTTTGGCACATCATCTATGCTACAGATAAACAAAATTCCTTGTGTGTGTGTGTGTGTGTGTTTTTTTTTTTCTTTTCTCACTTTGTTTGTCCCTGTGGCCAGGATGTAGGTAAAGACATGGTCTGAGATCCCCTTGGGAGAAGTATTAGGATTTCATCAGCCTTGAAACTTGGAGAACTGGCATCTACCTTGGGACATCTACCTGCAGAAATTCTCTGAAGATTTTCCTTTGGTGAAAGTCAGAGTATTCTCCTCCTGGGGTCAAAGAAAAAGACAAAATGTGAGAAGCATTTGAAATATCTCCACAGAAACTGAAGAAATATTCTTCCAAATGGTTTAACTGATTGCCACTGCCCATAGAGTTCATCTTTCACCTGCAGTTTCGGTACTGTGTCTCAATGTGTCAGCCACCACAGAAGATAATATTTTTAGCATACAAAAGCCAAGCTGCATTCAGTGAAAAATCTTTCTTTTCAATAAAACAAATGAACAAAAACAACATTGGTTTGACATCTTTTGATAGCAAATAACTCAACTCCAAAGCATTTACCAAGTGTATGTGGAAAACAAGATTGCCCACTCTAGCCAATACCAGGATTGAGTCATTTCACAAATAGTTACAGAGGAGGCATAGTACATATGTACAAGAGAGAATGAAAGCATAACAAACTTCAGTATCAGAAGAAGAAGAAAACAACTAGAATGGTGAATAAAATAAAATAGATGCTGTTCATATACATGCGATGAAAAGAGAATTAACAATGTAAGCTTGAGGTTGTTTAAATTACTCACAGAACATAATGTCTGTTTAGCATGTTGTTTTATAAACAGTTGGTTATCCCACATGTAAATAAAGCTGTCTATGGGGTCGCACAGAGTTGCACATGACTGAAGTGACTTAGCAACAGCAGCAGCAGCAGGTCAAACTTTCATGTATTAAAGAAATAGATTATAAACCAGTAGTCAATAAGGCAGTGGAAGACACTAAGAGATATTTTAAAATGTATGGAGATAGTTTTTATTTCCAGTAACATAAAATGTTGGTTTCATGTGTTAATATCATCATGAAAGTGGCTTAGATAAGAATCCTTATCCAAGAATTTCAAATCCCCTACCAAAGATATTAATAGTGTTCCCACTAAGTATTGCTATTATAAAGTTAAGAGATTATATCATTTTATAAATGTTTAGAGCTATAATTTGCACATAATAAAATGTACCCATTATAAATATAGAGCTGAATGATTTTCACAGATCTATAGACACACACATAATTCCAACCACAGTAAAAAATGTAGCACTCATATACTATGCAAAGCTTCCTCATGCCCTTTACTCTCACATTATTTACCCCTTATATTCAAGCAATGAATGCTTAGTGACAAATAATGTAGCTTTCCTTATTCTAGATTTTCAATTATATAGAATTCATGGATCATATATTCTTTTCTGTCATCTACCATGATAGATACTTTTCCATGCTGCTGTGTGTTTTGTATGTCTGTTACTTTTTATTATATTGATTTTTATTTCTTTGAATGAATATAAATATCAAAGTTAAATTATCTATTTGCATGTTGGTTGATAATTAGATTGTTTCCACTTGGGGTAAATGAAAACAAAACTAATATAAACTATTTACAAATCCTTGCTGCATATATGGTTCATTGATTAAACAGCTAGGAAAGAAATTGCTAGCTTATGTGGTAAGTGCTCTATTGTTTAACAAAAAATTACCATAAGATTTCCAAAGTCATTACAGCTTTTTACATTCCCACTTTAATACTTTTTTTGTAGTAATTATATAGCATACTTGATGTCTCGCTTTATATTTCTGATGACTAATGAAAGAATCTTTTCATGTGTTATCTGGCCATTGTTATGAAAATTTGTGTAATACAAAGTGATCAGGTCAAACTAA
>SJYW01032084.1:31425-45121 GCA_006410735.1 Raphicerus campestris | reverse complement strand
ATCATCAATACAATGGACATGAGTTTGAGCAAGCTCCAGGAGATGGTGAAGGGCAGGGAAGCCTGATGTGCTACAGTCCTTGGGCTTGCAAAGAGTAGGATACAACTGAGCAGCTGAACAACAAATAGCATACTATTTAGTCATGCTATAGCATGTCACAGACTAATCTTCTATTGTTACTTTCACTATTCTCTTAGAATTAACAAAATGAAAGAAAAACTCTTTATTTGGAAGGAATATAAGTAGAAATTTAACAACAAAATTAATTTAATGCCATCCCAAAAGATAATATTTTTCTTTTTCAAAGTTATATAATTCTACAATTAGGCATAGGGGAGTTATTCACTCTCCAACTATATACATACATATATATATACATATACACACTTAGTAGGAAAACAAATGGAAAAGGTGATGGCAACCCACTCTAGTACTCTTGCCTGGAAAATCCCATGGATGGAGGAGCCTGGTAGGCTGCAGTCCATGGGATCACAGAGTTGCACATGACTGAATGACTTCACTTTTCACTTTCATGCATTGGAGAAGGAAATGGAAACCCACTCCAGTATTCTTACCTAGAGAATCCCAGGGATGGGGGAGGCTGGTGGGCTGCCATCTATGGGGTCATACAGAGACAGACATGACTGAAGTGACTTAGCAGCAGCAGCAGCAGTAGGAAACAATGATAAAAATAAAAATTATTTAACATTTTTATAAAAATATAATTGCATTTAAATATAAGGAGAAACTTACATATATTTTTACTTATTTGATGTTTTAATTGATAAGCTATAATAACTCTTCTTGCAAGCCAAATAAATATCTGAAAAACTGCCTCAAATCACAGAAATAATCTAAATGATAGAAAGTATTGTCATGTAACACTACTATTCTCTAGAAAAGTGAGAAATAACACAAGTTATATCCACCCAGGTATACTCACAGCCTATATTTTTTGTCTATTTTTCAGAAATTTAAGGCTATTATTTATATTTTTTTAAATGCTCCTTTTCATGCTATTCATGAATTAGATTGCAGTGTATTCAGTTAGTTTATAAGGGAAATAAGCTGAGGGATCTGCTCCCTGCTGTGCCATTGACTTTGGCACATCATCTATGCTACAGATAAACACAAAATTCCTTGTGTGTGTGTGTGTTTTTTTTTTTTTTCTTTTCTCACTGTGTTTGTCCCTGTGGCCAGGATGTAGGTAAAGACATGGTCTGAGATCCCCTTGGGAGAAGTATTAGGATTTCATCAGCCTTGAAACTTGGAGAACTGGCATCTACCTTGGGACATCTACCTGCAGAAATTCTCTGAAGATTTTCCTTTGGTGAAAGTCAGAGTATTCTCCTCCTGGGGTCAAGGAAAAAGACAAAATGTGAGAAGCATTTGAAATATCTCCACAGAAACTGAAGAAATATTCTTCCAAATGGCTTAACTGATTGCCACTGCCCATAGAGTTCATCTTTCACCTGCAGTTTCGGTACTGTGTCTCAATGTGTCAGCCACCACAGAAGATAATATTTTTAGCATACAAAAGCCAAGCTGCATTCAGTGAAAAATCTTTCTTTTCAATAAAACAAATGAACAAAAACAACATTGGTTTGACATCTTTTGATAGCAAATAACTCAACTCCAAAGCATTTACCAAGTGTATGTGGAAAACAAGATTGCCCACTCTAGCCAATACCAGGATTGAGTCATTTCACAAATAGTTACAGAGGAGGCATAGTACATATGTACAGAGAGAATGAAAGCATAACAAACTTCAGTATCAGAAGAAGAAAACAACTAGAATGGTGAATAAAATAAAATAGATGCTGTTCATATACATGCGATGAAAAGAGAATTAACAATTTAAGTTTGAGGTTGTTTAAATTACTCACAGAAAATAATGTCTGTTTAGCATGTTGTTTTATAAACAGTTGGTTATCCCACATGTAAATAAAGCTGTCTATGGGGTCACACAGAGTTGGACACGACTGAAGTGACTTAGCAACAGCAGCAGCAGCAGGTCAAACTTTTATGTATTAAAGAAATAGATTATAAACCAATAGTCAATAAGGCAGTGGAAGACACTAAGAGATATTTTTAAATGTATGGAGATAGTTTTTATTTCCAGTAACATAAAATGTTGGTTTCATGTGTTAATATCATCATGAAAGTGGCTTAGATAAAAATCCTTATCCAAGAATTTTAAATCCCCCACCAAAGATATTAATAGTGTTCCCACTAAGTATTGCTATTATAAAGTTAAGAGATTATATCATTTTATAAATGTTTAGAGCTATAATTTGCACATAATAAAATGTACCCATTATAAATATAGAGCTGAATGATTTTCACAGATCTGTAGACACACACATAATTCCAACCACAGTAAAAAGTGTAGCACTCATATACTATGCAAAGCTTCCTCATGCCCTTTACTCTCACATTATTTACCCCTTAGATTCAAGCAATGAATGCTTAGTGACAAATAATGTAGCTTTGCTTATTCTAGATTTTCAGTTATATAGAATTCATGGGTCATATATTCTTTTCTGTCATCTACCATGATAGATACTTTTCCATGCTGCTGTGTGTTTTGTATGTCTGTTACTTTTTATTATATTGATTTTTATTTCTTTGAATGAATATAAATATCAAAGTTAAATTATCTGTTTGCATGTTGGTTGATAGTTAGATTGTTTCCACTTGGGGTAAATGAAAACAAAACTAATATAAACTATTTACAAATCCTTGCTGCATATATGGTTCATTTCACTTGATTAAACAGCTAGGAAAGAAATTGCTAGCTTATGTGGTAAGTGCTCTATTGTTTAACAAAAAATTACCATAAGATTTCCAAAGTTGTTACAGCTTTTTACATTCCCACTTTAATACTTTTTTTTTTTGTAGTAATTATATAGCATACTTGATGTCTCGCTTTATATTTCTGACGACTAATGAAAGAATCTTTTCATGTGTTATCTGGCCATTGTTATGAAAATTTGTGTAATACAAAGTGATCAGGTCAAACTANACATTCCCACTTTAATACTTTTTTTGTAGTAATTATATAGCATACTTGATGTCTCGCTTTATATTTCTGATGACTAATGAAAGAATCTTTTCATGTGTTATCTGGCCATTGTTATGAAAATTTGTGTAATACAAAGTGATCAGGTCAAACTAAAGAATTAAATGTAAGACTCAGCTGTAAAACTGCTGGAAGAAAACATCAGGGAAAAGTCTTCTGGAAATTGGTCTTTGTAAATAATCTTTTACTATGACATCAAAAGCACAAGAAAATAAAAATAAATGAAGGGACTATTTTAAACTAAAGATTCTTCTGCACAGCCAATAATCCTCAAGATAAAATAAGTCAGCATATGGAATGGAATATGTACACACTATATATGTGATATGGAGTTAATATTCAACATATATAAGGAACTCATAATTCATTATTAAAAATAATAGTTGAAAATGGGGAAAGGACTTACATAGAGATAACATTAAAGGAACTATTAAATTAACTAACAGGTAAGTCCATTCTGAAGGAGATCAACCCTGGAATTTCTTTGGAAGGAATGATGCTAAAGCTGAAACTCCAGTACTTTGACCACATAATGCGAAGAGTTGACTCATTGGAAAAGACTCTGATGCTGGGAGGGATTGGGGGCAGGAGGAAAAGGGGACGACAGAGAATGAGATGGCTGGATGGCATCACTGACTCGATGGACATGAGTCTGAGTGAATTCCGGGAGTTGGTGATGGACAGGGAGGCCTGGCGTGCTGCGATTCATGGGGTCACAGAGTCAGACACAACTGAGCTGCTGAACTGAACTGAACTGAACAGGTAAATGTAAAGTCTAACATCATTAATCATCAGGGAAATAAAAATCAAAAACACATGTAAGCAGCTATACATCAATAAAATAAAAAACTTAAAAGTAAATAAATTCTTGGAAATATATACTCTCCTAAAAATGAACCAAGGAGAAATAGAAAATATGAACAGACCAATCATAAGTAATGAAATTGAAACTGGGGTTTAAAACTTCCAACAAACAAGAGTCCAGGAACAGATGGATTCACAGGCAAAGCCTGTCAAACATTTAGAGAAGAGCTAACACTATCCTTCTCAAAGAACTGCAAATGATTTCAGAAGGGACAATCCTAAATTCATTCTATGAGACCACCATCACCCCCATCACAAAACTATACAGAGATAGCACAAACAAAAAGGAAAATTATAGGCCAATATCACTTATAAACACAGAAAGCCTCAACAAAATACTAGCAAACTGAATTTTAAAAAAATATTAAAAGGACCATACAACATGATCGGGTGAAATTTATCCCCAGTGATGCAAGAATTCTTCAATGTGTTAACAAACTGAAGAATAAAAATCATGAGATCATCTCAATAGATGCAGAAAAAAGCTTTTGACAATGTTCAACTTTTTTTCAAGTTTATGATAAAAAAACAAAACCAGAAAGTTATCATAGAGGGAGCCTACTTCAACATAATAAAGGGCATATATGACAAACACACAGCAAACATCATTCTCAGTCGTCAAAAACTGAATGCATTTACTTTCAGATCAAGAACAAAAAAAGGATGTTCACCCTCACCACTTTTAATCAACATAGTTCTGGAAGTCCTAGCCATGGTAGTCTGAGAAGAAAAAGAAATAAAAGGAAACCACATGGGAAAAGAAGTAATTATCCTTGTTTACAGATGACATAATATTACACATAGAAATCCTAAAGATGTAACCAGAAAAGTACTAGAACTAATAGTGCAGAAGTTTTTAATCTCCCGGCTTAAATCTATTAGTAAGTATTTTATTTTTTATGTTATTTAAAGTGGATTTTTTTGTCAATATTATTTTTAGATAAGTTATTGTTAGGACAAAACAATAGAGCAATTGGTTTTTTATGGTAAATTTTATTCTACAACATTATTCATTTTTTCGGTGTTGAGATTTCTTTCTTTTTTACTGGAGTATAGCTTCTTCATGATGTGTTGTTAATTTCTGCCATCCAGCAAAGTAAATAAATTATATGTATACATACATCCAATAATTTTTAGATTTATTTCCCATTTACATCACCACAGATCATTGAGTAGAGTTCCTTATTCTATACAATAGGTTCTCGATTATATATTTTATTAATAATGCCATATAAATGTCAACCTAATCTCCCATTCCTCTCACCTCTCTCCCCTCTTGGTGACCATAAGTTTGTTCTCTATATCTGTGACTCTATTTCTACTTTGAAGGAAGTGTATCTATACCATTTTTCTAGATTCCACATATAAGTGATACTATATGATATTTGGAACTCTGCATTCAGATGTTTATATCTTTCCTTTTCTCCTTTGCTTTTCACTTCTCTTCTTTGCATAGTTGTTTGTAAGGCCTCAGCAGACAGCCATTTTGCTTTGTTGCATTTCTTTTCCAGGGGGATGGTCTTGATCCTTGTCTCCTGTACAATGTCACGAACCTCCATCCATAGTTCATCAGGCACTCTGTCTATCAGATCTAGTCCCTTAAATCTATTTCTCACTTCCACTGTATAATCATAAGGGCTTTGATTTAGGTCATACCTCAGTGGTCTAGTGGTTTTCCCTACTTTCTTCAATTTAAGTCTGAATTTGGCAATAAGGAGTTCATGATCTGAGCCACAGTCAGCTCCTGGTCTTGTTTTTGTTGACTGTATAGAGCTTCTCCATCTTTGGCTGCAAAGAATATAATCAATCTGATTTCGGTGTTGACCATCTGGTGATGTCCATGTGTAAGAGTCTTCTCTTGTGTTGTTGCAAGAGGGTGTTTCCTATGACCAGTGCGTTCTATTGGCAAAACTCTATTAGTCTTTGCCCTGCTTCATTCTGTATTCCAAGACCAAATTTGCCTATTACTCCAAGTGTTTCTTGACTTTTGCATTCCAGTCCCCTATAATGAGAAAGACATCATTTTTGGATGTTAGTTATAAAAGGTCTTGTAGGTCTTCATAGAACCATTCAACCTCAGCTGCTTCAGCATTACTGGTTGGGGCGTAGGCTTGGATTACTGTGATATTGAATGGTTTGCCTTGGAAACAAACAGAGATCACTCTGTCATTCTTGAGATTGCATCCAAATACTGCATTTCAGACTCTTTTGTTGACCATGATGGCTACTCCATTTCTTCTAAGGGATTCTTGCCCACAGTAATAGATATAATGGTCACCTGAGTTAAATTCACCCATTCCAGTCCATTTTAGTTCACTGATTCCTAGAATGTTGACATTCACTCTTGTCATCTCTTGTTTGACCATTTCCAATGTGCCTTGATTCATGGACCTGACATTCCAGGTTCCTATGCAATATTGCTCTTTACAGCATCAGATCTTGCTTCTATCACCAGTCACATCCACAACTGGGTATCATTTTTGCTTTGGCTCTATCCCTTCATTCTTTCTGGAGTTATTTCTCCACTGACGTCCAGTAGCATATTGGGCACCTACCTAGTTGGGGAGTTCCTCTTTCAGTATCCTATCATTTTGTCTTTTCATACTGTTCATGGGATTCTCAAGGCAAGAATACTGAAGTGGCTTGCCATTCCCTTCTCTAGTGAACCACATTCTCTCAGACCTCTCTACCATGACACACCCATCCTGGGTGACCCCACAGGGCATGGCTTAATTTCACTGAGTTTGACAAGGCTGTAGTTCATGTGATCAGATTGGCTAGTTTTCTGTGATTATGGTTTCAGTGTGTCTGCCCTCTGATACCCTCTCGCAACATTTACCATCTTACTTGGGTATCTCTTACCTTGGACGTAGGGTATCTATTTATGGCTGTTCCAGCAAAGTGAAGCTGCTGCTCCTTACTTTGGACGAGGGGTATCTCCTCACCATCACCCCTCCTGCTCTTGAACATGGAGTAGCTCTTCTTGGCCATCAAGCAACTGGGCAGCCACTGCTCCTTGGACGTGGGGTAGCTCCTCTTGGCTGCCACCCATGACCTCCGGTGTGGGGTAGCTCCTCTAGGCCACTCCTGTGCCATCACAGCCTGGCACTCTCGGTCACCGCCCCTGACCTTAGGCAAGGGGTATATCCTCCCAGCCATGCTTCTGTGTGGTCCATCACAGTCAGCATTCCAAAGAATAGCCAGAATTCCAGAGAATAGCAAGGAGAGATAAGAAAGCCTTCCTCAGTGATCAATGCAAGAAATAGAGGAAAACAACAGAATGGGAAAGACTGGAGATCTCATCAAGGAAATTAGAGATACCATGGGAACATTTCATGCAAAGAAGACCTCAATGAGGAATGGAAATGGTATGGACCTAACAGAAGCAGAAGATATAAGAAGAGGTGGCAAGAATACACAGAAGGACTGTACAAAAAAGAGATTCACGATCCAGATAATAATGATGGTGTGATCACTCACCTCGAGCCAGACACCCTGGAATGTGAAATCAAATGGGCCTTAGAAAGCATCACTACAAACAAAACTAGTGGAAGTGATGGAATTCCAGTTGAGCTATTTCAAATTCTGAAACATGATGTTGTGAAAGTGTTGCACTCAATATGCCAGCAAATTTGGAAAACTCAGAAGTGGCCACAGGACTGGAAAAGGTCAGTTTTCATTCCAATCTCAAAGAAAGGCAATGCCAAAGAATGCTCAAACTACCACATAATTGCATTCATCCCACACGCTAGCAAAGTAATGCTCAAAATTCTCCAAGCCAGGCTTCAGCAATGTGTGAACTTCCAGATGTTCAAGCTGGCTTTAGAAAAGGCAGAGGAATCAGAGATCAAATTGCCAACATCCACTGGATCATTGAAAAAGCAAGAGTTCCAGAAAAGCATCTACTTCTGCTTGATTGACTATGCCAAAGCCTTTGACTGTGTGGATCACAATAAACTGTGGAAAATTCTGAGAGAGATGGGGATATCAGACCACCTGACCTGCCTCTTGAGAAACGTATATTCAGGTCAGGAAGCAGCAGTTAGAACTGGATACGGAACAACAGACTGGTTCCAAATAGGAAAAGGAGTACATAAAGGCTGTATATTGTCACCCTGCTTATTTAACTTCTATGCAGAGTACATCATGAGAAATGCTGGGCTGGAAGAAACAAGCTGGAATCAAGATTGCCGGGAGAAATATCAATCACCGCAGATATGCAGATGACACCGCCCTTATGGCAGAAAGTGAAGAGGAACTCAAAAACCTGTTGATGAAAGTGAAAGAGGAGAGTGAAAAAGTTGGCTTAAAGCTCAACATTCAGAAAACAAAGTTCATGACATCTGGCCCCATCACTTCATGGCAAATAGATGGGGAAACAGTGGAAACAGTGGCCAGTTTTATTTTTCTGCACTTCAAAAATCACTGTAGATCGTGATTGCAGCCATGAAATTAGAAGACGCTTACTCCTTGGAAGGAAAGTTATGACCAGCCTAGACAGCATATTGAAAAGCAGAGACATTACTTTGTCAACAAACATCTGTCTAGTCAAGGCTATGGTTTTTCCAGTGGTGATGTATGGATGTGAGAGCTGGACTGTGAAGAANGACTGGAGATCTCATCAAGGAAATTAGAGATACCATGGGAACATTTCATGCAAAGAAGACCTCAATGAGGAATGGAAATGGTATGGACCTAACAGAAGCAGAAGATATAAGAAGAGGTGGCAAGAATACACAGAAGGACTGTACAAAAAAGAGATTCACGATCCAGATAATAATGATGGTGTGATCACTCACCTCGAGCCAGACACCCTGGAATGTGAAATCAAATGGGCCTTAGAAAGCATCACTACAAACAAAACTAGTGGAAGTGATGGAATTCCAGTTGAGCTATTTCAAATTCTGAAACATGATGTTGTGAAAGTGTTGCACTCAATATGCCAGCAAATTTGGAAAACTCAGAAGTGGCCACAGGACTGGAAAAGGTCAGTTTTCATTCCAATCTCAAAGAAAGGCAATGCCAAAGAATGCTCAAACTACCACATAATTGCATTCATCCCACACGCTAGCAAAGTAATGCTCAAAATTCTCCAAGCCAGGCTTCAGCAATGTGTGAACTTCCAGATGTTCAAGCTGGCTTTAGAAAAGGCAGAGGAATCAGAGATCAAATTGCCAACATCCACTGGATCATTGAAAAAGCAAGAGTTCCAGAAAAGCATCTACTTCTGCTTGATTGACTATGCCAAAGCCTTTGACTGTGTGGATCACAATAAACTGTGGAAAATTCTGAGAGAGATGGGGATATCAGACCACCTGACCTGCCTCTTGAGAAACGTATATTCAGGTCAGGAAGCAGCAGTTAGAACTGGATACGGAACAACAGACTGGTTCCAAATAGGAAAAGGAGTACATAAAGGCTGTATATTGTCACCCTGCTTATTTAACTTCTATGCAGAGTACATCATGAGAAATGCTGGGCTGGAAGAAACAAGCTGGAATCAAGATTGCCGGGAGAAATATCAATCACCGCAGATATGCAGATGACACCGCCCTTATGGCAGAAAGTGAAGAGGAACTCAAAAACCTGTTGATGAAAGTGAAAGAGGAGAGTGAAAAAGTTGGCTTAAAGCTCAACATTCAGAAAACAAAGTTCATGACATCTGGCCCCATCACTTCATGGCAAATAGATGGGGAAACAGTGGAAACAGTGGCCAGTTTTATTTTTCTGCACTTCAAAAATCACTGTAGATCGTGATTGCAGCCATGAAATTAGAAGACGCTTACTCCTTGGAAGGAAAGTTATGACCAGCCTAGACAGCATATTGAAAAGCAGAGACATTACTTTGTCAACAAACATCTGTCTAGTCAAGGCTATGGTTTTTCCAGTGGTGATGTATGGATGTGAGAGCTGGACTGTGAAGAAAGCTGAGCACTGAAGAATTGATGTTTTTGAACTGTGGTGTGGGAGAAGACTCTTGAGAGTCCCTTGGACTTTGAGGAGATCCAACCAGTCCATTCTAAAGGAGGTCAGTTCTGGGTGTTCTTTGGAAGGACTGGTGCTACATCTGAAACTCTGGTACGTTGGCCACCTCATGAGAAAAGTTGACTCATTGGAAAAGACTCTGATGCTGGGAGGAAATGGGGGCAGGAGTAGAAGGGGACAACAGAGGATGAGATGGATAAATGGCATCACCCACTCGATGGACATGAGTTTTAGTGAACTCCTGGAGTTGGTGATGGACAGAGAGGCCTGGCGCGCTGCAATTCGTGGAGTCACAAAGAGTCGGACATGACTGAACAACTGAACTGAACTGAACTGATCTGAACTAAATTTTTGAAGATGTAGGTATTTTATGTTAAAATTTTATATTAGTTATAAGTATGGGTCAATGGCAATAGCAGTAAAAATTATAATACTCATATTTAAAAAACTAAGTAAGTGATTTCAAGGAATATCTATTTTGCAAAATAATTACGGTATAAGCAAATCAAAGACATCATCACCCATTCCTTATACACTAGTAAATTCTAACTACTGTCTAAGTCAAAATGTTTGCTTGCTAAATATTTGCATTTAACTAAGATTTGAGCCAGAAAAAAAGATAGAATATTATAAACAAACATATAAATCAAGCAGCATAGTTTTCTGAGAAATCTGTCTGAGTTTGGTTTGTAGCAGCTTGTTTTTCTCCTACATTATTTGGGCAAGAGTTTGTATGAGCAGTGCCAAAAGAAGACACTAACAGACCATACTGAAAAGATACCACATAAATTATTTCTGTGTACTGGCCAGTTAAAATAAATAATTAAAAACTTTGCAAAATATTGGGTAAGAGAAAACAATCAGCCCAATCAGAAAGTGAGCAGATCTAAATAGACATTTCTCCAAAGCAAATCTTCCAGGAAAAAGCATCTCTCCTGTTTTTGTTTTCAATGATACTTGTGAAAAGCTTTGGGATAGAATCAAGTGTTTTATTTAGCTATGTTCCATTCATATAGATTCAGATTATATAAAAGATTGACAATAACCTAACAATGTATACTCAGAAAAGGTTTGTTACTGTAAATGGTACAATGCAACAGGAGCAAGAAAGTGTAATGCAATATTAAGGAGATTCAGAACACCCTGGCTCAGCTTCCAGGGGCCATTCTCAGTCATATTCTCCAGAGAGGATGTACTTACTCTCCAAAATGCAAAGCAGGACACCTGGGAATCCAGGTTTATTCAAGGAGGAAGCTGCTCTCTAGTTAAGAATCCAAAACTAGGATGTGTGAGCTGACTCAATAAACAGAAATTAAATTGGCCTAATGGTAACTATTGATGAACTATGAATGCACATTTTCTCTAGCAGTTCTCCAAAACTGGAACTGTCAGATCTGAGTGCAGCTTCATTCATACTAGATTTTATGGTTTATTGTAGATTGACCAAGCCTCATCACCATGGGTCCAGGTAATCCTGGAGATTAACACAACAAATCAGCCAGATCTATCCTGTCCTTATACAAATATTAAGAAGAAAACTACCTCTATTCTCAGAGAAAGATAAGGATATTCTCCTTTGTCAGAGCTTTCTAGTGAGTGAGTTATCTAAACCTGTCTTCACGGCCTTGTTTCTTAGGTTACATATGATGGGATTAAGGAAGGAGCAGTAAAATATAGAAGAAGATAAAATGAGATCAGTGAATGATGTAGACCCTAAAATAGGTTTCAAATATGCAATTAATGTAGTTGAGAGAAAAAGTGCACTAACTGTCAAGTGTGGGAGGCAAGTAGAATAGGCTTTGACTGCCCCTCTGTAGATGGAATCATTCTGACAGAAGAGAAGATGTAGCTGTATAAGATTATGATGCACATAAAACAACAGAAATCCAGGACTGCGTTAACAAGTACAAGCACAATTTCTGCAGTTATATTCTTTGAGCAAATAATAGCTGACAACAGGGGAATATCACAGAATTGTTGGATCTTATTGAGCCCACAGTAAGATAAAGAAAATGTTTCTGCTGTGTACGTAACAGATAGCAAGCCACCACTGAACAAGGATAGCACCACCATCTGGACACATGTGCCCTTGTTTATAATGACTTCGTAGTGCAGGGGATGGCAAATGGCAACATAGCGGTCAATGGACATGCCTGTGAGGAGAAATCATTCTGCCACTGCTGAAAAAGGCACCAGAAACACCTGGGTGACACAATTAAGAAAGGTGATGGAATTCCTGTGGTCAAAAAGTTAACAATAGTTTTGAGCACAACAACTAAAGTGAGGTAAATATCAAACAGGGACAAATTTCTTAAGAAGTGCATGAATGTGTGGAGGCATGGGTATAAGGATGTTATTGAACTGTGGTGTTGGAGAATACTCTTGGGAGTCCCTTGGACAGCAAGGATATCCAACTAGTCCATCCTAAAGGAAATCAGTCCTGAATATTCATTGAAAGGACTGATACTGAAATTCCAATACTTTAGCCACCTGATGCGAAGAACTGACTCATTTGAAAAGACCCTGATTCTAGGAAAGATTGAAGGCAGGAGGAGAAGGGGATAACAGAGGATGAGATGGTTGGATGCCATCACCAACTCAATGGACATAAGTTTGAGTAGGCTCCAGGAGTTGGTGATGGACAAGTAAAGCTGGTGTGCTGCAGTCTATGGGGTCACAAAGAGTCAGACATGACCGAGACTGAACTGAACTGAAGGATGCTATAGTAAAAATGAGGCCATTCCCCATTAGGGCTGCCAGGTAAACTACTATGAAAAACCCAGCTTGTAAGAACTGAAAAATCCATGGGCCAGAAAAACAAAAGATAAGAAATTTGGATACCGTGGAGATATTATTCATTCTTGATGAAATATTCTGCATTAAGAAAAAAGAAAAAAGTTTGTTTACAGTGGTCATAAATCCTAAATATACTTAATATTACCTCAGCATGGGGTCGCTGAGGGTCGGACAGGACTGAGCAACTTCACTTTCACTTTTCACTTTCACACATTGGAGAATGAAATGTCAACCTACTCCAGTGTTCTTGCCTGGAGAATCCCAGGGATGGGGGAGCCTGGTGGCCTGCCATCTATGGGGTCACACGGAGTCGGACACGACTGAAGTGACTTAGGAGCAGCAGTAGCAGCAGCATACCTGAAAAACAACAACTCTAATAAGTGTTCTTATTTAATGATCATCTTTTTAATTAACGTGTTGAGTGTGTGTGAAAGAGACAGAAGTAAAAAATAATTTCAACGGTATATCTTCTTCATCAATATAAGCCTATATATTAATCATATACTTTATATGTACTTTATGACATTTTTTCAGTTTCTCTTCATGTGTCTACAAACTGTTATAATGCTATGAAACTATAAAAAAACAAATTGTTTCAGATTCTCAGCATCAGTTCAGTTCAGTTCAGTCACTCAGTCATGTCTGACTCTTTGTGATCCCGTGAATTGCAGCACGCCAGGCCTCCCTGTCCATCACCATCTCCCGGAGTTCATTCAGACTCACGTCCATCGAGTTAGTGATGCCATCCAGCCATCTCATCCTCTGTCGTTCCCTTCTCCTTCTGTCCCCGTTCCCTCCCAGCATCAGAGTCTTTTCCAATGAGTCAACTCTTCCCATGAGGTGGCCAAAGTACTGGAACTTCAGCTTTAGTATCATTCCTTCCGAAGAAATCCCAGGGCTGATCTCCTTCAGAATGGATTGGTTGGATCTCCTTGCAGTCCAAGGGACTCTCAAGAGTCTTCTCCAACA
>SJYW01032084.1:6530-17071 GCA_006410735.1 Raphicerus campestris | reverse complement strand
AGAAATTAAAGAAACAATTCCGTTCACCATTGCAAAGAAAAGAATAAAATACTTAGAAATATATCTACCTAAAGAAACTAAAGACCTATATATAGAAAACTAAAAAACACTGATGAAAGAAATCAAAGAGAACACTAATAGATGGAGAAATATACCATGTTCATGGATTGGAAGAATCAATATAGTGAAAATGAGTATACTACCCAAAGCAATCTACAGATTTAATGCAATCCCTATCAAGCTACCAGTGGTATTTTTCACAGAGCTAGAACAAGTAATTTCACAATTTGTATGGAAATACAAGAAACCTCGAATAGCCAAAGCAATCTTGAGGAAGAAGAATGGAATTGGAGGAATCAACCTGCCTGACTTTAGGCTCTACTACAAAGCCACAGTCATCAAGACAGTATGGTACTGGCACAAAGACAGAAATATAGATCAATGGAACAAAACGGAAAGCCCAGAGATAAATTAAATCCACACACCTATGGACACCTTATCTTTGACAAAGAAGGCAAGAATATACAGTGGATTAAAGACAATCTCTTTAACAAGTGGTGCTGAAAAAACTGGTCGATCACTTGTAAAAGAATGAAACTAGATCACTTTCTAACACCATTCACAAAAATAAACTCAAAAATGGGTTAAAGATCTAAACGTAAGACCAGAAACTATAAAACTCCTTGAGGAGAACATAGGCAAAACACTCTCCGACATACATCACAGCAGGATCCTCTATGATCCACCTCCCAGAATATTGGAAATAAAAGCAAAAATAAACAAATGGGACCTAATTAAACTTAAAAGCTTATGCACAACAAAGGAAACTATAAGCAAGGTGAGAAGACAGCCTTCAGAATGGGAGAATATAATAGCAAACGAAGCAACTGACAAACAACTAATCTCAAAAATATACAAGCAACGTATGCAGCTCAATTCCAGAAGAATAAATGACCCAGTCAAAAAATGGGCCAAAAAACTAAACAGACATTTCTCCAAAGAAGACATACAGATGGCTAACAAACACATGAAAAGATGCTCAACATCACTCATTATCAGAGAAATGTAAATCAAGACCACAGTGAGGTACCATTTCACACCAGTGAGAATGGCTGCGATCCAAAAGTCTACAAGCAATAAATGCTGGAGAGGGTGTGGAGAAAAGGGAACCCTCTTACACTGTTGGTGGGAATGCAAACTAGTACAGCCACTATGGAGAGCAGTGTGGAGATTTCTTAAAAAACTGGAAATAGAACTGCCTTGTGACCCAGCAATCCCACTGCTGGGCATACACACCGAGGAAACCAGAATTGAAAGAGACATGTGTACCCCAATGTTCATTGCATTATGTTTAAATACATCACTCAGTCTAGAGAAAGTAAATGAGAGAAAGGAAAAAGCTTAATAACTAAGAAACTAGATCTGAATACAGATATCATTGCCTAAGCTTCAGTTCATGCTCTGCATTTTTGGCTAAATGACTCTGAGCTCTCTGGTTCTCTAAACTCGATTTCCTCATCAATAAATCAGGGATAATAACAGCATCCATCAGACAGTGCTGCTTTGGGAACCAAGCAAGATCATCCATGGAAGAGCAGAGCTGGTTACTCTACTGCTGTAAGAGCTTGGCAAGCATTTATTAGGCACAAACTGTCTTCTAAGCACGGGGTTTACAGACAGATGAATGAAAATCAGTATCTAGAGGAAAATGTGGACAAATGAGAAGAAGGTGTGGCAATTATAATGGGAGACCCCATGGTACTCAAAGTGGGCGGTTTCTTGGGCCCCATGAAGCCTCAGCTGCCTCTAGAAGGATGAACAGAGTTTCCTAGGGGAAGGAGGTAGAGAAAGACATTTAGGGTGGAAGAAATGTTAAGTGGCGCACATAATTTTTACAGGGAATAAAACTCACCCTAAGTGTGACTCTTCCACTTTAAAAACATTAGTTGAACCAAAATCAATCAAGCCACAATCTACCTATGCTGTGTCCTGAGAGTGAGGGGCAGTTGGAGAGGAAAACTTCGAGAAAAGACTTCAGCCCACCAGACTAGGGTCTGGTTCAACTGTCTTCATTCAGCATACTCCCCTCTGTGGAAACTGATGTTATCTTTATAGCATCCTCGCTGCTTTCTTCTGCAAGCTTCTGCCCACCCATCTGATGTTCTGTCCCCTCGCTGCATGCCTGCTTCTAGTTTAGTCTCTCCCATCTCACCCCTATTCTTTCCTCTGGTCTAATCTACATCCTTTGGCATTAATGTTGGCTCATTATGACTCCTCATAATGACTTTAATCTCATTTTCAGCCACTTGTCAGATTTCCTTTAAGTTGTCACTTGAAATGATGCTATCTACAACTCTGATTCTGGGAAGAATTCGATAATCTAAAAAGTGTGTTTGGAAGGTAATCTGGAAGCCATGAGTGGAGGGAGCAAGTGCCATAGGGAAGGAAAGGAAGCCAGGGAAGGAAGCAGACTGGGCAGTGGCCACTGGGTTCCTCGGGCTTGAGCCCTCTGGGACCTCTGGAGACAGTGTGGAACAGGTCTCAGGCTGTCTCCTGAGGAATGAGGAAACTTTTTGCAGGTTCTTTTTGCACCAACTCCAGCCTGGCATTGCTTGGGGCCACATAGAGTCTTAACTTCCCACGACCTGTGGCCACCAGAAGGAGCCCTCAGGCAGCAAAGGGCAGGTGTCATCACAAAGAAGCTATCCATGCCCAGTGCACAGAGAGGTGAGTCCTAAGGACACTGACAGCACTAAGCTTTGGTTATCTGGCCTTTCTTCTTGCCTCTAATAGCTTCCCTTCCTCACAATGAAGCTACTTTTGTTGCAGCCACCACATCAATCCATTTAATCACAAATGCATGTACAACTAGGACCTGATGGTTTAATACAATAAGTCCCCTACATATGAACAAGTTCTGTTCTGAGAACACATTCATAAGTCCGAAAGTTAGACTTGGTATCCAATTAAGACAATCAGTTATATAGTACTGTTTTACTGTACTGTAAAAGGTTTATAATGGTTTTCACACAAATGATACATTAAAAACAAATGACAAAAAATAAACATTTGTAATCTTACAGTAGAGTACCTTGAGAAGTACAGGAGTACAATATAACCACTGGCACACAGGGGCTGACATCGAGTGAATGGGCAAGAAGTTACTGACTGGAGAAGGGAGACAAGGTGGGAGATGGTAGAGGTGAAAGCTCGTCAGCAATAGGAGATTGAGGGCAAGCCACAATTCACTCGGCTTGATGTTGATGGAAGGTGGCTTTGCATCTTCGGAATTTCGAAACTTGAAGGTTTGCATGTAGGGGATGTACTGCACCCGGACACCATCTTTGCAGTGTCTCACACACCACTCCCCTTGGCTCTTCCTTTCTCGGTCCAACTTCATCATCTCTTTCTGGTCCACAGCTGGAGCCTCTGAGTTAGTCTCCCTGCTCCTGGTCTCTCTGTCTCTGTCTCATCTTATGTACTGTTGCCAGAGTAATGTTCTGAATGAAGAGTTGACACTAGTATTCCCCCTGCTTCTTCAGAAAAAAAAAAAATCTTTTGGAAGTATGGAATGACTGCTCATTTCAGATTCTTTAAAATATGGGCCATATTTATATTTGCTACTGCTAAGTTGCTTCTGTCATGTCCAACTTTGTGCGACCCCATAGATGGCCTCCCACCAGGCTCCCCCGTCCCTGGGATTCTCCAGGCAAGAACACTGGAGTGGGTTGCCTTTACCTTCTCCAATGCATGAAAGTGAAAGTGAAGTCGCTCAGTCGTGTCTGACTCTTAGTGACCCCATGGACTGCAGCCTACCAGGCTCCTCTGTCCATGGGATTTTCCAGGCATTTACAGCTTTGCTTATCTGCTGCTGCTGCTTCTGCTAAGTCACTTCAGTCGTGTCTGACTCTGGGCGACCCCATAGATGGCAGCCCACTAGGCTCCTCTGTCCCTGGGATTCTCCAGCCAAGAATACTGGAGTGGGTTGCCATTTCCTTCTCCAATGCATGAAAGTGAAAAGTGAAATTGAAGTTGCTCAGTCGTGCCCGACTCTTAGTGACCCCATGGACTGTAGCCTACCAGGCTCCTCTGTCAATGAGATTTTCCAGGCAAGAGTACTGGAGTGGGGTGCCATTGCTTTTCTATTGGTCCCTTAAAAGTTATATACATTTCCTACCACTCCCTGCTGCCAAATTTATTCAGTATTTCCCCATCTTTATGACTTTGTCCCCTTGAAATGCATGCCCCACCTGCCACCATCTGTTTGCTGAAATTGTAACCATTTTCATAGTTTAACCTGAAGGACAACTCCTCCGTGGAGCTCTCCTGAGTTCTCTCTTCTTTGCCCCTTGTATTCAATCTGTGCCCCATGGCCCTTGCCCAATTTTGCCAGGTATTGTTGTCATTCCCTCACTGTGTTGTAAGGCCCCAGAGGAAGAGAGTAACTAACACAGCACTTTGCACATGGACAATATTTCTTGGAAATAAGACATATATAAACTCTATTGCTAGAGGGTATATTTTCAAGTGAGCTTCCTTGTGTGGCTCAGCAGTAAAGAATCCACCCACAATGCAGGAAACATGGTTTTGATCCTTGAGTTGGGAAGATCCCCTGGAGGAGGGCATGGCAACCCACTCCAGTATTCTCATCTAGAAGATTCCATGGACAGAGGAGCCTGACAGGTTACAGTCCATGGGGTTGCAAAGAGTCAGACACAACTGAAGTGACTTAGCACACACACATGCATACTTAAAAGTATAGTTTCACATTATCAATAAATTTTAAATGCACACACATGAAATATATTTTGCCCAAATAAAAATGGGATTGTCTGACTTGTCTTACTTGGATGACAGACACTCACACAATGGGTGTTATTGTAAAGCAGTAAGCAGGAGTCATAACATTATCAAATATGATACAGATTCCAGGTGCTGTATCAAATCTGTCACAGACAGGATTAGCTCGAGGAGAGGTAAAAGCTAATTTGCTTCTTTTGAGTATAGTTGCAGAAATTAAAATACAGAACATCTGGTACACACAAACCCTTCTCCCTCACCCGCAGTGATCACAATCCTTAGCTGTCAGCTGGAATCATATCCCCAAGAAAGAGCTGTCTTACTTCAAGGACCTGGCCAAAAGCAGCCCTAGGAGGTGAGCTGGGTATGCCTCGGGCACCCCTGCCCTTTTATGGCTATGTGGGCATCCTTCTCCCCCACCAGGCTTGTTTTCTGGTGTCCCATCCCACATGACTGGTCCTCATTGACTGATGCTCTGTTTCTCACCAACAACTTAATTGCTCAGGTACTTATCACCACAAGCTGCCTCACTTCCCCAAGAATGTTAAACTAAGAAGGTGTTTGATGTCTCTTGAGCAACAAGAACTACCTCCTGTCCAACATTCCTTACATGATGAGTTTCTTTCTTTCTTCTGTGCTGGGTCTTTGTTGCTTTGTGTGGGCTTCTCATTGCAGTGGCTTCTTTTGTTGTGGAGCACAGGTTCTAGGTCCACAGACTCAGTAGTGGCAGCTCACAGGCTCTAGAGCACAGTCTCAATAGTTGTGGCATATGGGCTTATAGTTGCTCCACAGCATGTGGAATCTTCCCAGACCAGGGATTGAACCTGTGTCCCCTGCATTGGAAGGAAGATTCTTATCCCCTGCACCACCAGGGAAGTGCCTTATATACATTTCTTAATGTGTAGTGCATGGACCACCAACATCAGAATCACTTTATTTGGAGGAGTACTCATTAAATATTCAGATTCCAAGGCTCTACTACCATGACTATGAAATAAAAATCTTTGGTGGTAGAATCCAGGGAACCCCCCCCCCCGCCCTTTTTCTTTTGCAGATATTTATGCACACTAAAATTAAAAAAAAAAAAAANAAAAACTGGAAATAGAACTGCCTTATGACCCAGCAATCCCACTGCTGGGCATACACACCGAGGAAACCAGAATTGAAAGAGACATGTGTACCCCAATGTTCATTGCATTATGTTTAAATACATCACTCAGTCTAGAGAAAGTAAATGAGAGAAAGGAAAAAGCTTAATAACTAAGAAACTAGATCTGAATACAGATATCATTGCCTAAGCTTCAGTTCATGCTCTGCATTTTTGGCTAAATGACTCTGAGCTCTCTGGTTCTCTAAACTCGATTTCCTCATCAATAAATCAGGGATAATAACAGCATCCATCAGACAGTGCTGCTTTGGGAACCAAGCAAGATCATCCATGGAAGAGCAGAGCTGGTTACTCTACTGCTGTAAGAGCTTGGCAAGCATTTATTAGGCACAAACTGTCTTCTAAGCACGGGGTTTACAGACAGATGAATGAAAATCAGTATCTAGAGGAAAATGTGGACAAATGAGAAGAAGGTGTGGCAATTATAATGGGAGACCCCATGGTACTCAAAGTGGGCGGTTTCTTGGGCCCCATGAAGCCTCAGCTGCCTCTAGAAGGATGAACAGAGTTTCCTAGGGGAAGGAGGTAGAGAAAGACATTTAGGGTGGAAGAAATGTTAAGTGGCGCACATAATTTTTACAGGGAATAAAACTCACCCTAAGTGTGACTCTTCCACTTTAAAAACATTAGTTGAACCAAAATCAATCAAGCCACAATCTACCTATGCTGTGTCCTGAGAGTGAGGGGCAGTTGGAGAGGAAAACTTCGAGAAAAGACTTCAGCCCACCAGACTAGGGTCTGGTTCAACTGTCTTCATTCAGCATACTCCCCTCTGTGGAAACTGATGTTATCTTTATAGCATCCTCGCTGCTTTCTTCTGCAAGCTTCTGCCCACCCATCTGATGTTCTGTCCCCTCGCTGCATGCCTGCTTCTAGTTTAGTCTCTCCCATCTCACCCCTATTCTTTCCTCTGGTCTAATCTACATCCTTTGGCATTAATGTTGGCTCATTATGACTCCTCATAATGACTTTAATCTCATTTTCAGCCACTTGTCAGATTTCCTTTAAGTTGTCACTTGAAATGATGCTATCTACAACTCTGATTCTGGGAAGAATTCGATAATCTAAAAAGTGTGTTTGGAAGGTAATCTGGAAGCCATGAGTGGAGGGAGCAAGTGCCATAGGGAAGGAAAGGAAGCCAGGGAAGGAAGCAGACTGGGCAGTGGCCACTGGGTTCCTCGGGCTTGAGCCCTCTGGGACCTCTGGAGACAGTGTGGAACAGGTCTCAGGCTGTCTCCTGAGGAATGAGGAAACTTTTTGCAGGTTCTTTTTGCACCAACTCCAGCCTGGCATTGCTTGGGGCCACATAGAGTCTTAACTTCCCACGACCTGTGGCCACCAGAAGGAGCCCTCAGGCAGCAAAGGGCAGGTGTCATCACAAAGAAGCTATCCATGCCCAGTGCACAGAGAGGTGAGTCCTAAGGACACTGACAGCACTAAGCTTTGGTTATCTGGCCTTTCTTCTTGCCTCTAATAGCTTCCCTTCCTCACAATGAAGCTACTTTTGTTGCAGCCACCACATCAATCCATTTAATCACAAATGCATGTACAACTAGGACCTGATGGTTTAATACAATAAGTCCCCTACATATGAACAAGTTCTGTTCTGAGAACACATTCATAAGTCCGAAAGTTAGACTTGGTATCCAATTAAGACAATCAGTTATATAGTACTGTTTTACTGTACTGTAAAAGGTTTATAATGGTTTTCACACAAATGATACATTAAAAACAAATGACAAAAAATAAACATTTGTAATCTTACAGTAGAGTACCTTGAGAAGTACAGGAGTACAATATAACCACTGGCACACAGGGGCTGACATCGAGTGAATGGGCAAGAAGTTACTGACTGGAGAAGGGAGACAAGGTGGGAGATGGTAGAGGTGAAAGCTCGTCAGCAATAGGAGATTGAGGGCAAGCCACAATTCACTCGGCTTGATGTTGATGGAAGGTGGCTTTGCATCTTCGGAATTTCGAAACTTGAAGGTTTGCATGTAGGGGATGTACTGCACCCGGACACCATCTTTGCAGTGTCTCACACACCACTCCCCTTGGCTCTTCCTTTCTCGGTCCAACTTCATCATCTCTTTCTGGTCCACAGCTGGAGCCTCTGAGTTAGTCTCCCTGCTCCTGGTCTCTCTGTCTCTGTCTCATCTTATGTACTGTTGCCAGAGTAATGTTCTGAATGAAGAGTTGACACTAGTATTCCCCCTGCTTCTTCAGAAAAAAAAAAAATCTTTTGGAAGTATGGAATGACTGCTCATTTCAGATTCTTTAAAATATGGGCCATATTTATATTTGCTACTGCTAAGTTGCTTCTGTCATGTCCAACTTTGTGCGACCCCATAGATGGCCTCCCACCAGGCTCCCCCGTCCCTGGGATTCTCCAGGCAAGAACACTGGAGTGGGTTGCCTTTACCTTCTCCAATGCATGAAAGTGAAAGTGAAGTCGCTCAGTCGTGTCTGACTCTTAGTGACCCCATGGACTGCAGCCTACCAGGCTCCTCTGTCCATGGGATTTTCCAGGCATTTACAGCTTTGCTTATCTGCTGCTGCTGCTTCTGCTAAGTCACTTCAGTCGTGTCTGACTCTGGGCGACCCCATAGATGGCAGCCCACTAGGCTCCTCTGTCCCTGGGATTCTCCAGCCAAGAATACTGGAGTGGGTTGCCATTTCCTTCTCCAATGCATGAAAGTGAAAAGTGAAATTGAAGTTGCTCAGTCGTGCCCGACTCTTAGTGACCCCATGGACTGTAGCCTACCAGGCTCCTCTGTCAATGAGATTTTCCAGGCAAGAGTACTGGAGTGGGGTGCCATTGCTTTTCTATTGGTCCCTTAAAAGTTATATACATTTCCTACCACTCCCTGCTGCCAAATTTATTCAGTATTTCCCCATCTTTATGACTTTGTCCCCTTGAAATGCATGCCCCACCTGCCACCATCTGTTTGCTGAAATTGTAACCATTTTCATAGTTTAACCTGAAGGACAACTCCTCCGTGGAGCTCTCCTGAGTTCTCTCTTCTTTGCCCCTTGTATTCAATCTGTGCCCCATGGCCCTTGCCCAATTTTGCCAGGTATTGTTGTCATTCCCTCACTGTGTTGTAAGGCCCCAGAGGAAGAGAGTAACTAACACAGCACTTTGCACATGGACAATATTTCTTGGAAATAAGACATATATAAACTCTATTGCTAGAGGGTATATTTTCAAGTGAGCTTCCTTGTGTGGCTCAGCAGTAAAGAATCCACCCACAATGCAGGAAACATGGTTTTGATCCTTGAGTTGGGAAGATCCCCTGGAGGAGGGCATGGCAACCCACTCCAGTATTCTCATCTAGAAGATTCCATGGACAGAGGAGCCTGACAGGTTACAGTCCATGGGGTTGCAAAGAGTCAGACACAACTGAAGTGACTTAGCACACACACATGCATACTTAAAAGTATAGTTTCACATTATCAATAAATTTTAAATGCACACACATGAAATATATTTTGCCCAAATAAAAATGGGATTGTCTGACTTGTCTTACTTGGATGACAGACACTCACACAATGGGTGTTATTGTAAAGCAGTAAGCAGGAGTCATAACATTATCAAATATGATACAGATTCCAGGTGCTGTATCAAATCTGTCACAGACAGGATTAGCTCGAGGAGAGGTAAAAGCTAATTTGCTTCTTTTGAGTATAGTTGCAGAAATTAAAATACAGAACATCTGGTACACACAAACCCTTCTCCCTCACCCGCAGTGATCACAATCCTTAGCTGTCAGCTGGAATCATATCCCCAAGAAAGAGCTGTCTTACTTCAAGGACCTGGCCAAAAGCAGCCCTAGGAGGTGAGCTGGGTATGCCTCGGGCACCCCTGCCCTTTTATGGCTATGTGGGCATCCTTCTCCCCCACCAGGCTTGTTTTCTGGTGTCCCATCCCACATGACTGGTCCTCATTGACTGATGCTCTGTTTCTCACCAACAACTTAATTGCTCAGGTACTTATCACCACAAGCTGCCTCACTTCCCCAAGAATGTTAAACTAAGAAGGTGTTTGATGTCTCTTGAGCAACAAGAACTACCTCCTGTCCAACATTCCTTACATGATGAGTTTCTTTCTTTCTTCTGTGCTGGGTCTTTGTTGCTTTGTGTGGGCTTCTCATTGCAGTGGCTTCTTTTGTTGTGGAGCACAGGTTCTAGGTCCACAGACTCAGTAGTGGCAGCTCACAGGCTCTAGAGCACAGTCTCAATAGTTGTGGCATATGGGCTTATAGTTGCTCCACAGCATGTGGAATCTTCCCAGACCAGGGATTGAACCTGTGTCCCCTGCATTGGAAGGAAGATTCTTATCCCCTGCACCACCAGGGAAGTGCCTTATATACATTTCTTAATGTGTAGTGCATGGACCACCAACATCAGAATCACTTTATTTGGAGGAGTACTCATTAAATATTCAGATTCCAAGGCTCTACTACCATGACTATGAAATAAAAATCTTTGGTGGTAGAATCCAGGGAACCCCCCCCCCCGCCCTTTTTCTTTTGCAGATATTTATGCACACTAAAATTAAAAAAAAAAAAAA
>SJYW01032082.1:0-24422 GCA_006410735.1 Raphicerus campestris | reverse complement strand
AATGGGAGAAAATAATAGCAAATGAAGCAACTGACAAACAACTAATCTCAAAAATATACAAGCAACTTGTGCAGCTCAATTCCAGAAAAATAAATTACTCAATCAAAAAATAGGCCAAAGAACTAAATAGACATTTCTCCAAAGAAAACATACAGATAGCTAACAAACACATGAAAAGATGCTTAACATCATTCATTATCAAGGAAATGCAAATCAAGACCACAATGAGGTACCATTTCACAGCAGTCAGAATGGCTGCGATCCAATAATCAATGATTTAAAGTGATCTTTTTACCCCAGTGGATTTTTAAATTTACACAGCTGCTTTTTCTGTCACAATTGCACTCTTCATTGACATTTTCATGAGAGGGTGAGCTTAGTCAAGACACCTTTGTGCAAGCTGATATTTAATTTAGCAGCACTTATGAAAGATATGAGCTTCCTACGTGGTGCAGTGATAAAAAAAAAATCCACCTGCCAATTCAGGAGACCCAAGAAGGACTGATGNTGCAAGCTGATATTTAATTTAGCAGCACTTATGAAAGATATGAGCTTCCTACGTGGTGCAGTGATAAAAAAAAAATCCACCTGCCAATTCAGGAGACCCAAGAAGGACTGATGTTGAAGCTGAAATTCCAATACTTGGGTCACCTGATGCAAAGAGCTGACTCATTTGAAAAGACCCTGATGCTGGGAAAGACTGAGGGCAAGAGGAGAAGGGGATGACAGAGAATGAAATGGTTGGATGGCATTACCAACTCAATGGACATGGGTTTGGGTGGACTCCGGGAGTTGGTGATGGACAGGGAGGCCTGGTGTGCTGCGGTTCATGGGGTCGCAAAGAATTGGACATGACTGAACGACTGAACTGAACTGAAGAGATATGGGTTCCATCCCTGGGTCAGGAAGATCTTCTGGAAAGGGAAATGGCAACTCACTCTAGTATTCTTGCCTGGAGAATCCCATGGACAGAGGAGCCTGAGGGGCTATAGTCCATGGGGTCACAAAGATTTGGATGTGACTGAGCACATACATAGACCTAAATGAAAGATATGGATTTAAGACAAAGAGGCCATGGACATGACATCCTGTTGAAAATTAGGCTTAGGAATTAAGGTTTTGCTTTCTCTTATGACCAGTTTCCTTCAAGGATTTGTATAACAGAATCTCTTATCTGTCTCTATTGCACTTTATTATTCTCAGCAAGTTGAAATATAACCTGTCAAAATATATTATTTTGATGATTTCATGAGTAGAAAATTCAGATTCAGAAAACAGAAAAATAACCAAACCCATCTAAGCATTTTAGAAATTCAGAAAACATTGATCTTTCAGTCTGTCATATAGGCTTTCATTTTTTCAATGGTAGTTCTTTCCAGTAGCTACAGAATATTAATTTCCCCTAGCTTATTGTGCATTTGAAAAGTGCCACGATGACAAAATGGTCTAGAAATATATTATTTTGTTGATGGTTATAATCTGCCGTATTCCAGGGGATAATGCTGCTCTTTTAGAGTTTCAGTACTCTGTTTATTGAGGATCAGTCTATTTGGAATGGAAGAAAAACTGTGTTAGATCCAGATTTTTTACTTTAATCCCCACTCTATGTTTTGAAGGTGGCTGATCTTACTAACAACAAAGTCATTTTCCTCTATATATGCAAATAAATGAATAAATAAATGAAGTTTTATAGCATTCTCATCAGGAGTTCCCTATTGTTTCTAGTGAAAACTAATTAGATGAATTTAGATTTTCAATTAATGCTAGAGTAGAACTGTGCAAGAAACCACAAAACATTAAAAAAATATATGATATCTATATAAAAGCTATAATTTCTTTTTCATGTTGATTTCTAGGATGAGTTTGCTATAATACAGTTCTAAAAATTATGTTCCAGCTCAGAAAGTACTGCTGTACTCTGCAGGGGTTTCAGGAGAAAGAAAGGAATAATGTAATTTATCTTTCTTCCTTATAGTGTTCTAACCTTTGCAATATATTGGTGAAAACTACTGCTTAAGTGGAGAAGAGACATAAGCTGTGCATCTAAATCTTGGGGCCATATTATATTTAGATGTGTCTGCTGAAATATGACAGAGACCAGATATGGTTTTCCCTTATCCAAGTAGTGACATGGGGGAGGATTGCAAGCCTGATGTATATTCTTATTTACAAGTCAGAGAATGACTCTGTGGCCTCTGCTAGGAAGTATGAAATCATGCTTTTCCTTCACTCAGGGAAAAGACAAGTTCAAGAGAGTCAGTTGTGTCAAGCCAGAAGTGTACAAAGTTAACCAGAAGACAAACTTGCAAAAGATTAACTTGAAGGACCTTATAATACCTGCTTTTAAGACTTACTATAGCAGTAGTGAATTGTCTTAAATGTAGACAAGTAGATCAGTGAAAAAAGATAGGAATTAAAAAATAGACCTCAACTACATGGTCAACTGATTTTTTTTTTTACAAAAGTTGCTAAAATGATTTAATAAGAATAATAGGATATTTTAAATATATAGTATAGAAAAATTTAATATCTGCATAAAAATAAAATGATTACATTTTATATCAAACACAAACATTAACTGAGATAGATTGGATGAGATGGTTGGATGGCATCACCAACTTGATGGATACGAGTTTGAATAAGTTCCGGGAGTAAGTGATGGACAGGGAATCCTGGCATGCTGCAGTCCTTGGGATCTCAAAGAGCCAGACATGACTGAGCAACTAAACTGATAGACCTTAATTAATAAGTTAAAGGAAATAAGCTTCCAGAAGGAGAGAAGGAAGTCCCATCATGATCTTGGAGCAAGCAAAGTTTTTTTTTTTTTTTTAATGGAACATGGCTGCAGTATATATATCAGTTAAAGGCTTCTATTCTTAATGTATAAATAAGTCCTACATCACAATGATAAAAAAGGAAGCAACTGAAAAAAAAAAGGTGTAAACAGGTACTACAAAAATAACACATACAAAAGACAATTAATCATCAGAGAATGTAAATTAAAACCACAATGAGATAATTCTCTCCACCCATAAAAATGGCTGAGATTTAAGTCCTGACCGCACTAGGTGTTCATGCATATGGCACAACTAGAACTTTTATACATTACTCATGAATGATAGGTTGTATCAATACAACCACTTGGTGAATCATTCTGGTAGATTCTCAGGTAGTTAAACTGTAGAAGTGATGAAATACATCAACCCTATGATCTAGCAATTTCAAGTCTAGGTATTTGCCAAAAGAACCTAAACTATATGCAAGGAAAGGCTTTTGTAAGATGTTTATAACATACTTATGCAAAATAACCCAAAACTGAAAACCACCTAAATATTAGTCAAGAAAGAAAAGGATAAGCACTTTATGTTAACTCCATACAGTATTTAATGTCTTCCTAGTCAGCTACACTTGCTATAATAAACTAAAATAGACTAAGTAGCTTAAACAACAGACATTTATTTCTCATAGCTCTGAAGGTTGCGAAGACCACGATCAATGTGCTAGCAGATTCAGTTTTTGGTGAGGGGCTCTTTCTGGCTTGTGGATGGCCACGTTCTTGCCAGAGGGAGGAAGCTCTGGTGTCCTCTCATACAAAAGCAGTCATCGCCTCTGGGTCATCACTCTCAAGACCTCACCTAATTACCTCCAAAATCTCCATTGGGATTTAGGGCTTCAACACATGAATTTTGAATGAACACGAACACCGAGTTATGCTCTTGGTGGACAAAATATGCTCTTAAAATATGAAATAACTCGTATGAATCTCATAAATGTTATACTGAATAAAAGGAAACATAAACAAAAGTATATATTTTATGATTAAGTTACAAGACAGGCAAAATTATTCTATGGTGAAATANTCGCCTCTGGGTCATCACTCTCAAGACCTCACCTAATTACCTCCAAAATCTCCATTGGGATTTAGGGCTTCAACACATGAATTTTGAATGAACACTAACACCTAGTTACGCTCTTGGTGGACAAAATATGCTCTTAAAATATGAAATAACTTGTATGAATCTCATAAATGTTATACTGAATAAAAGGAAACATAAACAAAAGTATATATTTTGTGATTAAGTTACAAGACAGGCAAAATTATTCTATGGTGAAATACATTAGAACACTGTCTAGTGGTTTGGGGGGCCTGGGAAGGAAAGGAGCACAAAGGAAAATTTAAGAATGATGGAAATGTTCTAGAAATATTGATAAAGGCATGAATTATGAGCATATTTATTTGAAAATTTAAGGGTGACAGAAATGTTCTGGAAATATTGATAAGGGCATGACTTATGAACCTATTTATTTGACAAAACTCATTTTAAAATTTGTTCATTTCATTATACGTAAATTACAATATAATTCAAAAATTTAAAGCATGGCCCATTTAGTGAAAAGTTTCTATGGACAATGAAAATAACTAGGTCAAAAAATAAAAGTGCTAACATTTTCGACTCAATCTTTCACCCTTGGTAAACACGATTTGTCTTCAAAATACACTAGGATCTATCTACTTCTCACTACTTATATTATTATAACTCTGTCAATTCAATATCTTCTTAGATTATTTCATTAACCTTCTGATTTGTTTCACTATTTCAATTCTTATTATGCTATAGATAATTAATTCTTCAAGTAGTGTCAAAGATAAACAAAGCTAGATATTAGTTAAAGTGGTAAAAACAGATGCATTTGGTAAAAACAATTGCAATAGGGTAGGAGGTTCAGCAAGAACAGAACTCAACTTTAATTTGTGTAGAGGTGACTGATACTTTTAAGGGGAGAGTGAGGAAGTGAGACCATTATTGAAGAATTCACTAAAACTTATTTCCAAAGTTTACATTGACCATTTGAAGATATTATGGGTAAGAGATACTGAATATGATAAAAATCTAATAAATAGTTAAAGCATATATTGATTAATAACACATTGATTAGAAAAATAAGGAGTGATAGAAACACATTAGAATGGCAGTGAGTGGAGAACATTTAACATACCCTTGTTCAGCTGTATATTCTACTGAATTTAAAACTCCTTTCCACTGAATCAAATTTATACTACTACCTGCCCAGAATTTTTTTTCTTATCTGATATTTCCTTGGTTAGTAAATTTTGGCCTTTTATCAACATGAAATAAAGTAAGCACCTACTTGAAAGAAATGAAATGCCATTTGATGGTAGTGATAATAACTTCTGTACATTACATTTGTATAGGATTAATGATTAGATATCCTTCCTGGGACAAGGATGCCTCTTGAATGATCATTCATCTCCAGGAAACTACTTGCACTTTGATTCTTATCCTTAAATTAAAACTTGGGTCAACATTGAAGACAAGGAAACCTATCACAATTCTTTCAAATTCAAGTACAAATTATGTTCCAATAAAGAACTCTAGTCTTAACAGGATTTTATAATAAATGTTAGGAAAAAATAAGTGGATGTATTTTTTAATAACCCTGGCTAGATAATTGAGAAGTATTGGTACAATTTATCATATTCACTATGATGTATTTTTAGAAATTTTAAAACATATAAAATTATTGCATAAATATTTTCTCCTCTATTTTATTAATACTTAATTTCATGCTTTAATAAGGGGATATCACTAATGGGAAATATGTTTTAACAGTAAATAAAAGAGCAGAACTGCAGGGTGGATTAAAAATGGGAAAGGCGGGTGAAAAAAAGCCGGTAATGATTATCTTCCTATAAGCTCTCAGGACTAAAAGGTAATAGTTAACAAGAAGGCAAGGTCATTTCTCTATATGATAAAAAGTGGAACGCCCAGACACTAAAATTAGACTTGTGAGTCTCATATACAGGCTATATAGGTGGGCAGTGAGGCAATGAGGTTTCATTAAATCCTAAGTAACGTTACTAAGATTTCTTGAAGCAAAGTACAGTGGTGGTGATTTATGATTTATTTGATTAACGTTAGATGCAAAATTGTCTTCAGGAAACCTAAAGTGGTAGATTAAAAGTCTTTTATGGGGATTTCCATGCTGGCCTAGTAGTTTGGAGTCTTTGCTTCTACTGCAGGGAATCCTTAGTCAGGGAACTATGATCCCACCTGCCAGGAGGTGAGGCAAAAAACAAAAACAAAACCACCACTGGCAAGGCTCAGGCCACGCCTCTGCTCAGAATAGTCCAGGTTCCTCACCTCACTCAGAGTATGACCGAAACTCTTTTCCACTCTTTACGGGAATCTGACCACCACTATTTCTTTGACTTCATCATCTACTATTCTTCCTTTCTCTCACTCTGTTCTAGCATTGTTATTTCTAGACCCCACCAGGAATATCTCTACCTCAGGGCTTCCACCAGTATTGTCTCCACTTTGGGAAGTTCTTCCTTCAGGTCCTCAAATCATTCACCCTTTTACCTTCTTCAGGGATTTCACTGAATCAGTCAGTCTGTCCTTGAAAGTCAATTTGTGATCCCTATTCCCACCTCTGGGCTTCTGCAGTGACTCAGTGGGTAAAAACAACCTGCCTGCTATGCAGGAGACATATTAGGAACAGGTTTGATCCCTGGGTAGGAAAGATCCCCTGGAGGAGGAAAATGGCAACCCACTAAGTATTCTTGTCTGGAGAATTCTATGGACAGAGGAGCCTGGTGGGCTACAGTCCATAGGGTCAAAAAGAGTTGAGCATAACTGAGCAACTGAAAAAAAAAAAAATCCACCTCTATGCTCAGAGCATTATCTTACTTTTTTTACTTTGTCCCCAGAATGCTTGCCACCCTCTGCACATTATATGTTCTGTTATTTACTTTGTTTTAAAGTAAGCTACTTGGTTGTAATATTTGTTTGTTTCCTGCTTTTTCTTAGTTCAGTTCAGTCACTCAGTCGTGTCCAACTCTTTGAGACCCCACGGACTGCAGCAGACCACGCCTCCCTGTCCATCGCCAACTCCCGCAACCTTCTCAGCTCATGTCCATCGTGTCGGTGATGCCATCCAACCATTTCATCCTTTGTTGTCCCCTTCTCTTCCCACCTTCTATCTTTCCCAGCATCAGGGTCTTTTCAGATGAGTCAGTTCTTAGCATCAGGTGGCCAGAATATTGGAGTTTCAACTTCAACATCAGTCCTTCCAATGATCTTCCAGGACTGATTTCCTTTAGGATGGACTGGTTGGCTCTCCTTGCAGTCCAAGGGACTCTCAAGAGTCTTTTCCAACACCACAGTTCAAAAGCATCAATTCTTTAGCACTCAGTTTTCTTTATGGTCCAAATCTCACATCCATACATGACTACTAGAAAAACTATAGCCTTGACTAGACAGACTTTTGTTGGCAAAGTGATGTCTCTTCTTTTTAATATGCTGTCTAGGTTGGTCATAACTTTTTGTCCAAGGAGTAAGCGTCTTTTAATTTAATGGCTGCAGTCACCATTTGCAGTGATTTTGGAGACCCCGCCCCTCAAAATAAAGTCTGTCACTGTTTCCACTGTTTCCCTATCTATTTGGCATGAAGTGATGGGACAAGTTGCTTTTTCTTAAGCAACTAGAATCTGACTGCCACATAGTGGCAACTCAATAAATATTCTTTGGATAAATTAATGAGGGATGATATTTGTCAAATATCCCTACTAAGGGATAGGCTCAGTGCCACAGTTTTTTCTTAAAATAATGTAGCCAAATAATTTGAGGAGACTTCATCCTTTTATTATATTAAGCATGGTTTGATTACTTTATAAAAATGAATATCAAAAGTTTCATCATTTGATCACTTAAAATGTCTTACCATTTTCTTATTCTTTCACTTAAAAAAATACCTCTTTTCTAATATTTTTACTTTCAATTAATTTGTCTCAAAGACAGTAAATATTTGAAAGATGCTCAACTGGATATTTAGTCATGGAAATTCAAATAAAAAATAAATGGAATACCATTTTTATCCCCATTGTTGATTAATAACTAAAGGCAGACAAATAGCTGATAGAAATGTATTTTGGAAAAGAAATCAACAAACTTTATTTTGTGATGTTGGGGTGTACACCTGGCAGTCTAATTCTAGGTGTATATGCCCAGAAGGAACTCTTGGCTGTTGAAACCAGGGCATATTTAGAAGTCATTGCATTGCTTATAATAACAAACCTAAAAAGTTAAACTGAAACGTATGCTAGTTATTTATATCTTTCATTTATAGTTGTTTTCCTTCTTGCCCTTGCCACATCCCTTCAGGGTAGGGTATATTTCCCACACTATTGATTTCAGGCTCTGTCATGTAAGAATATACAATCAATAGAAAGCAAGCATGATGCAAGTTATTAAATCTTTGCATTTAAACCATCTGAGGTAAATTATCTTCTTTTAAGGGACTTAGGATTGTTCACATGCAACATTTCTGAGATGTCTTGATTTGTTTACTTATAATAATTATTACACAATTCATTTTAACTAAAAATGAATAAGATTTTATGTACTAAACCAGATGCCCCATTATATAAGGCTTGTTAGTGATGAGCATGCAGAAAAGTAGAAAGTGAAGTCGCTCAGTCGTGTCCGACTCTTTGCGACCCTGCGGACTGTAGCCTACAACGCTCCTCCGTCCATGGGATTTTCCAGGCAAGAGTACTGGAGTGGGCTGCCATTTCCTTCTCCAGAGGATCTTCCCAACACTAGGGATTGAACCTGGGTCTCCCACATTGTAGGCAGACGCTTTACAATCTGAGCCACGAGGGAAGTCATGCAGAAAAGACAGACATACAAATAAATGACTTTTTGCAAAGTAGTGCTTAGGCCCCAAATACTAAGAAGTTAGGGCAGATCACACAGATTCTCATCTCTCCTCATAACTCTGTTCCCCCCCTCCACCCTCTCTTTTTTTTCNCCCTACTTGAAAGAAATGAAATGCCATTTGATGGTAGTGATAATAACTTCTGTACATTACATTTGTATAGGATTAATGATTAGATATCCTTCCTGGGACAAGGATGCCTCTTGAATGATCATTCATCTCCAGGAAACTACTTGCACTTTGATTCTTATCCTTAAATTAAAACTTGGGTCAACATTGAAGACAAGGAAACCTATCACAATTCTTTCAAATTCAAGTACAAATTATGTTCCAATAAAGAACTCTAGTCTTAACAGGATTTTATAATAAATGTTAGGAAAAAATAAGTGGATGTATTTTTTAATAACCCTGGCTAGATAATTGAGAAGTATTGGTACAATTTATCATATTCACTATGATGTATTTTTAGAAATTTTAAAACATATAAAATTATTGCATAAATATTTTCTCCTCTATTTTATTAATACTTAATTTCATGCTTTAATAAGGGGATATCACTAATGGGAAATATGTTTTAACAGTAAATAAAAGAGCAGAACTGCAGGGTGGATTAAAAATGGGAAAGGCGGGTGAAAAAAAGCCGGTAATGATTATCTTCCTATAAGCTCTCAGGACTAAAAGGTAATAGTTAACAAGAAGGCAAGGTCATTTCTCTATATGATAAAAAGTGGAAAGCCCAGACACTAAAATTAGACTTGTGAGTCTCATATACAGGCTATATAGGTGGGCAGTGAGGCAATGAGGTTTCATTAAATCCTAAGTAACGTTACTAAGATTTCTTGAAGCAAAGTACAGTGGTGGTGATTTATGATTTATTTGATTAACGTTAGATGCAAAATTGTCTTCAGGAAACCTAAAGTGGTAGATTAAAAGTCTTTTATGGGGATTTCCATGCTGGCCTAGTAGTTTGGAGTCTTTGCTTCTACTGCAGGGAATCCTTAGTCAGGGAACTATGATCCCACCTGCCAGGAGGTGAGGCAAAAAACAAAAACAAAACCACCACTGGCAAGGCTCAGGCCACGCCTCTGCTCAGAATATTCCAGGTTCCTCACCTCACTCAGAGTATGACCGAAACTCTTTTCCACTCTTTATGGGAATCTGACCACCACTATTTCTTTGACTTCATCATCTACTATTCTTCCCTTCTCTCACTCTGTTCCAGCATTGTTATTTCTAGACCCCACCAGGAATATCTCTACCTCAGGGCTTCCACCAGTATTGTCTCCACTTTTGGAAGTTCTTCCTTCAGGTCCTCAAATCATTCACCCTTTTACCTTCTTCAGGGATTTCACTGAATCAGTCAGTCTGTCCTTGAAAGTCAATTTGTGATCCCTATTCCCACCTCTGGGCTTCTGCAGTGACTCAGTGGGTAAAAACAACCTGCCTGCTATGCAGGAGACATATTAGGAACAGATTTGATCCCTGGGTAGGAAAGATCCCCTGGAGGAGGAAAATGGCAACCCACTAAGTATTCTTGTCTGGAGAATTCTATGGACAGAGGAGCCTGGTGGGCTACAGTCCATAGGGTCAAAAAGAGTTGAGCATAACTGAGCAACTGAAAAAAAAAAAATCCACCTCTATGCTTAGAGCATTATCTTACTTTTTTTACTTTGTCCCCAGAATGCTTGCCACCCTCTGCACATTATATGTTCTGGTATTTACTTCGTTTTAAAGTAAGCTACTTGGATGTAATATTTGTTTATTTCCTGCTTTTTCTTAGTTCAGTTCAGTCACTCAGTCGTGTCCAACTCTTTGAGACCCCACGGACTGCAGCAGACCACGCCTCCCTGTCCATCGCCAACTCCCGCAACCTTCTCAGCTCATGTCCATCGTGTCGGTGATGCCATCCAACCATTTCATCCTTTGTTGTCCCCTTCTCTTCCCACCTTCTATCTTTCCCAGCATCAGGGTCTTTTCAGATGAGTCAGTTCTTAGCATCAGGTGGCCAGAATATTGGAGTTTCAACTTCAACATCAGTCCTTCCAATGATCTTCCAGGACTGATTTCCTTTAGGATGGACTGGTTGGCTCTCCTTGCAGTCCAAGGGACTCTCAAGAGTCTTTTCCAACACCACAGTTCAAAAGCATCAATTCTTTAGCACTCAGTTTTCTTTATGGTCCAAATCTCACATCCATACATGACTACTAGAAAAACTATAGCCTTGACTAGACAGACTTTTGTTGGAAAAGTGATGTCTCTTCTTTTTAATATGCTGTCTAGGTTGGTCATAACTTTTTGTCCAAGGAGTAAGCGTCTTTTAATTTAATGGCTGCAGTCACCATTTGCAGTGATTTTGGAGACCTCGCCCCTCAAAATAAAGTCTGTCACTGTTTCCACTGTTTCCCTATCTATTTGGCATGAAGTGATGGGACAAGTTGCTTTTTCTTAAGCAACTAGAATCTGACTGCCACATAGTGGCAACTCAATAAATATTCTTTGGATAAATTAATGAGGGATGATATTTGTCAAATATCCCTACTAAGGGATAGGCTCAGTGCCACAGTTTTTTCTTAAAATAATGTAGCCAAATAATTTGAGGAGACTTCATCCTTTTATTATATTAAGCATGGTTTGATTACTTTATAAAAATGAATATCAAAAGTTTCATCATTTGATCACTTAAAATGTCTTACCATTTTCTTATTCTTTCACTTAAAAAAATACCTCTTTTCTAATATTTTTACTTTCAATTAATTTGTCTCAAAGACAGTAAATATTTGAAAGATGCTCAACTGGATATTTAGTCATGGAAATTCAAATAAAAAATAAATGGAATACCATTTTTATCCCCATTGTTGATTAATAACTAAAGGCAGACAAATAGCTGATAGAAATGTATTTTGGAAAAGAAATCAACAAACTTTATTTTGTGATGTTGGGGTGTACACCTGGCAGTCTAATTCTAGGTGTATATGCCCAGAAGGAACTCTTGGCTGTTGAAACCAGGGCATATTTAGAAGTCATTGCATTGCTTATAATAACAAACCTAAAAAGTTAAACTGAAACGTATGCTAGTTATTTATATCTTTCATTTATAGTTGTTTTCCTTCTTGCCCTTGCCACATCCCTTCAGGGTAGGGTATATTTCCCACACTATTGATTTCAGGCTCTGTCATGTAAGAATATACAATCAATAGAAAGCAAGCATGATGCAAGTTATTAAATCTTTGCATTTAAACCATCTGAGGTAAATTATCTTCTTTTAAGGGACTTAGGATTGTTCACATGCAACATTTCTGAGATGTCTTGATTTGTTTACTTATAATAATTATTACACAATTCATTTTAACTAAAAATGAATAAGATTTTATGTACTAAACCAGATGCCCCATTATATAAGGCTTGTTAGTGATGAGCATGCAGAAAAGTAGAAAGTGAAGTCGCTCAGTCGTGTCCGACTCTTTGCGACCCTGCGGACTGTAGCCTACAACGCTCCTCCGTCCATGGGATTTTCCAGGCAAGAGTACTGGAGTGGGCTGCCATTTCCTTCTCCAGAGGATCTTCCCAACACTAGGGATTGAACCTGGGTCTCCCACATTGTAGGCAGACGCTTTACAATCTGAGCCACGAGGGAAGTCATGCAGAAAAGACAGACATACAAATAAATGACTTTTTGCAAAGTAGTGCTTAGGCCCCAAATACTAAGAAGTTAGGGCAGATCACACAGATTCTCATCTCTCCTCATAACTCTGTTCCCCCCCTCCACCCTCTCTTTTTTTTCTTTGAAAGTAGCAAGTCTGAGACCTGAGCACAAATTTAGCTAATTGGTTTTCTTGCTTTTTTCCATCTAAACTCATGTAGAGACCTCAGTATTCTGTTATCTTGTTTACCCAGATTGTGAGATATCACACTCATCTCACTTCAAATGAGATGAAACCAGTAGATGAGTATAATAAACAAGTTTTTGTCTCTAAGGCCAAAGAAGAGATATTTTTGGTGGCAGAGCCTGAGAGTTGGTAACTGCCCTGTGTGTGACCTGGAGAACCTATGTAAGAGAAAGTTAAAGAGACAGTTAACCCCTATAGGCAAATGAGTAGGAGGAATCCAGAGAAGCCTTGAGTCATCTCTGATCTATAACAGTAACTATACCTATTCCTAGGTCTTCAGTTTAATTCAGGTCAGTCTGTTAGTCACATCTGACTCTCTGTGGACCCCATGGACTGTACCATGCCAGGCTTTCCTGTCCATCACCAACTCCTGGAGCTCGCTCAAACTCATGGCCATCAAACCATCTCATCTTCTGTCGTCCCCTTCTTCTTCTGCCTTCAACCTTTCCCACTATCAGGGGCTTTTCCAATGAGTCAATTCTTCGCACCTAGTGGCCAAATATTGGAGTTTCAGCTTCAGCATCAGTCCTTCCAATGAATATTCAGGACTGATTTCCTTTAGGATTGACTGGGTCTAGGTCTTCAGGGCTAAGTGTATAGTTAATGAACTATCAAGCAAGGCTGGTATATTACTTCAGTTAAACAACTCATTAGATGAGTTAAAAAAAAAAAAAAAAGACCAGGAGATGGAAAAATTCTGTAAAGATGGAATCTCTCACTTTTCAATTCTTTGCATCTTAAAAAAAAAAAAAAATCCACATGGGCCAATAAAGGATTCGAGAATGTTCAGTAGTCATGGACATTTGACATCTACTTCGACAAGGAACAAATCAGGTGCTGCGGTGGCTGCTGACTTTCAGTGCTCCTCAAAGGAGTTTAAGGTGGAGAGCTGAAGTGAGGCACTCTGTGCTCTGGAAAAAACTGGCAAGACAAGTCTTCAGATAGATATCTTCAGGAACTGTGTTTAATGAGCCCAATTCTTTTATCATCTCATCTCTGAAAAAAACACTAAAAATCCTTCATGGTAATGACTGCTCCTTTATGCTTCTTGTGACTAACATAAACCTTTTGTGGGGGAAAAAAAAAAAGAAAGTACTTGATTACATGTACTCCTGCTTCACCAAAATAGTGTATATACTGAACTTCCCTCTTATCTCTTTGGAGCAGTTTCTCAGCTATCTAAATGATGTCTCCTGGGCTATAGTCCTTGTGTGTGTGTGTGTGTGTGTGTGTGTGTGTGTGTGTGTTTTCAGTCAGAAGAAGGATGATGCTAATCCACTTTTGTAGGCATCAGAAATCAGATAACCAGGCAAATACAATATTTAGTGTAGTAGTCTGGGTTCTCTCCAGAAATAGAAATGATTAGTCATATCTTCATTATCTTTTTCTCTATAGCTTTCTATTTTATTTGTTGTTGTTCAGTTGCTCAGTCATGTCTGATTCTTTGCAACCCCATGGTCTTCATTAAGCCAGTCTTCCTTGTCCTTCACCATCTCCTAGAGTTTGCTCAAACTCATGTCCATTGAGTCGATGATGGCATCCAACCATCTCATTCTATCTATCTCTATATCCATCAATATCTCTGTCTCTATATATCAGAAATTTATCACAAGGGATTGGCTCACATGTTTACAAAGGTTGAGAAGTGTGGCAGTCAGCAGTGAGTAAGCTGGGGAGTCAGGAGAAATGAGGATGCAAGTGCCACACTAAAGGCTAACAGGCTTGAAACCCAAGAGGAGTTGGTTTTTCAGTTTGAGTCTGAAGACAGATAAAGACCAATATCTCAGCTCAAAGATAGGCAGAGAAAGTGAATTTTTTTCTTACTTTCCCTTTATATTCTACTCAGGCCTTCAAAGGATTTGATGAGGACTACCCACACTGGAGAGGGCAATTATCTATTCAAATATTAATCTCATTCAGAAACACCCTCACAGACACACTTAGAATAATGTTAAGTCAAATACTTGGACATGCCTGGCCTGAAAAGTTGATTAACCATCATACTCAGGCATCTTTGAACATGGAACTTTTTTAGGAATCCTCATTTTCTGTGTGAAAAATCCTTGATTTCTGACTTCCTCACACCTTTTTCTTTTTCTTTGTATTTTTCTCTATTTCTTTTTATTTCTAATGTGAAATACTTTCTTCATATGATTTTTATAGCTTGCAAGTAATATATTGTGTATACAACAAAAATAATAAAAAAGGAAATAAAGACTAAGTCCTTGGATTACCAATATATAACCTTACATCAATTAACTTGGATACTATGGGAAGTTTCAGTAATCTTTTCAGGTATTATTCAATAGTTAGTAATTTTTTCTGATGGCCAGAAAGATCATGATTGACACATAAAGAACACATAAATTAGGAGATTAGCTGTTAATATTTGCCCTTAAGGCTGATATATAAAGCCTTCCATAATCTTCTCCTAATTCTGTTTACTTCCTTATTTCCTAGTTCAATCCTACCAAGATGTTTCTCAGATTTGATTGTCTCACTGTCATAGTTGGCATTGATTAGAAAAAGGAATTCATTATACTTTCAATAATGTAAGGAAAAACGATGAAGAACAAACTAAATTTATCTGAGAATATAATGTATTGAAAAAGGCAGAGGAACCAGAGATCAAATTGCCAACATCCGCTGGATCATGGGAAAAGCAAGAGAGTTCCAGAAAAACATCTATTTCTGCTTTATTGACTATGCCAAAGCCTTTGACTGTGTGGATCACAATAAACTGTGGAAAATTCTGAGAGATAGGAATACCAGACCACCTGAGCTGCCTCTTGAGAAATCTGTATGCAGGTCAGAAAGCAACAGTTAGAACTGGACATGGAACAACAGACTGGTTCTAAACAGGAAAAGGAGGACATCAAGGCTGTATATTGTCACCCTGCTTATTTAACTTCCATGCAGAGTACATCATGAGAAAGGCTGGACTGGAAGAAACACAAGCTGGAATCAAAATTGCTGGAAGATATATCAATAACCTCAGATATTCAGATGACACCACCCTTATGGCAGAAAGTGAAGAGGAACTCAAAAACCTCTTGATGAAAGTAAAAGAGGAGAGTGAAAGAGTTGGCTTAAAGCCCAGCATTCAGAAAACGAAGATCATGCCATCAGGTCCGATCACTCCATGGGAAATAGCTGGGAAACAGTGTCAGACTTTGTTTTTTGGTTGCTCCAAAATCACTGCAGATGGTGATTGCAGCCATGAAATTAAAAGACGTTTACTCCTTGGAAGAAAAGTTATAACCAACCTAGAGAGCATATTCAAAAGCAGAGACATTACTCTGCTGACTAAGGTCTGTCTAGTCAAGGCTATGGTTTTTCCAGTAGTCATGTATGGATGTGAGAGTTGGACTGTGAAGAAGGCTGAGGGCTGAAGAATTGATGCTTTTGAACTGTGGTGTTGGAGAAGACTCTTGAGAGTCCTTTGGACTGCAAGGAGATCCAACCAGTCCATTCTGAAGGAGATCAACCCTGGGATTTCTTTGGAAGGAATGATGCTAAAGCTGAAACTCCAGTACTTTGGCCACCTCATACGAAGAGTTGACTCATGAAAAGACTTTGATGTTGGGAGGGATTGGGTACAGGAGGAGAAGGGGACGACCAAGGATGAGATGGCTGGATGGCATCACTGACTGGATGGACGTGAGTCTGAGTGAACTCCGGGAGTTGGTGATGGACAGGGAGGCCTGGTGTGCTGCAATTCATGGGGTCGCAAAGAGTCAGACACGACTGAGCGACTGAACTGAACTGAACTGAATAAATGTACCTGCATTTACTCTCTAAGAAAATTAAAAGAGTGGTGACTATGTCTACTTCTATGTACAGTACTGTACTTACTGTATTAATGAGACTCAATAAATGTAGCGATAAAGTGTTTGGTTTATGTGAAAATGTAAAAGAAACTTCTTGGAACGGAACTACTTGATTTTACATCTTAAAATTCTATAGAATATTAGAAGTATTATATCTCCAAAGTGAATTTCACAAATCATTAGGACCTTGAATTTTAAAATAGTCTTGCATGGATTCATGCATGAGTCACTTAAAGAACAAAGTTAATATATCAAGCATTTCATTTAAATAGCCGATATTTCCACAGAACAAGAATAATCAGAACTGCAGTACTGTGAGAAGCTACAATACTAAAGATGTTACAGAAAGAACTCAGGTTTATGTATTAATAGATAAAATAGTTCTGGAGAAAAATAAAGCCACAAGTAACCACAAAAAGTTCAGTTCAGTTCAGTCGCTTAGTCCTGTCCAACTCTTTGTGACTCTATGAACCGCAGCACGCCAGGCCTCCCTGTCCATCACCACTGCCTGAGTCTACCCAAACCCATGTCCATTGAATCAGTGATGCCATCCAGCCATCTCATCCTCTGTTGTCCCCTTCTCCTCCTGCCCTCAATCTTTCCCAGCATCAGTGTCTTTTCAATGAGTCATCTCTTTGTATCAGGTGGCCAAAGTATTGGAGTTTCAGCTTCAACATCAGTCCTTCCAATGAACACTCACGACTGATCTGCTTTAGGATGGACTTGCAGTCCAAGGGACTCTCAAGAGTCTTCTCCAACACCACTGTTCAAAAGCATCAGTTCTTCAGTGCTCAGCTTTCTTTATAGTCCAACTCTCATATCCATACATGACTACTGGAAAAACCATAGCCTTCATTAGATGCACTTTTGTGGACAAAGTAATGTCTCTGCTTCTAATATGCTGCCTAGGTTGGTCATGACTTTCCTTCCAAAGAGCAAGCATNTGTGTGTGTGTGTGTGTGTGTGTGTGTGTGTGTGTGTGTTTTCAGTCAGAAGAAGGATGATGCTAATCCACTTTTGTAGGCATCAGAAATCAGATAACCAGGCAAATACAATATTTAGTGTAGTAGTCTGGGTTCTCTCCAGAAATAGAAATGATTAGTCATATCTTCATTATCTTTTTCTCTATAGCTTTCTATTTTATTTGTTGTTGTTCAGTTGCTCAGTCATGTCTGATTCTTTGCAACCCCATGGTCTTCATTAAGCCAGTCTTCCTTGTCCTTCACCATCTCCTAGAGTTTGCTCAAACTCATGTCCATTGAGTCGATGATGGCATCCAACCATCTCATTCTATCTATCTCTATATCCATCACTATCTCTGTCTCTATATATCAGAAATTTATCACAAGGGATTGGCTCACATGTTTACAAAGGTTGAGAAGTGTGGCAGTCAGCAGTGAGTAAGCTGGGGAGTCAGGAGAAATGAGGATGCAAGTGCCACACTAAAGGCTAACAGGCTTGAAACCCAAGAGGAGTTGGTTTTTCAGTTTGAGTCTGAAGGCAGATAAAGACCAATATCTCAGCTCAAAGATAGGCAGAGAAAGTGAATTTTTTTCTTACTTTCCCTTTATATTCTACTCAGGCCTTCAAAGGATTTGATGAGGACTACCCACACTGGAGAGGGCAATTATCTATTCAAATATTAATCTCATTCAGAAACACCCTCACAGACACACTTAGAATAATGTTAAGTCAAATACTTGGACATGCCTGGCCTGAAAAGTTGATTAACCATCATACTCAGGCATCTTTGAACATGGAACTTTTTTAGGAATCCTCATTTTCTGTGTGAAAAATCCTTGATTTCTGACTTCCTCACACCTTTTTCTTTTTCTTTGTATTTTTCTCTATTTCTTTTTATTTCTAATGTGAAATACTTTCTTCATATGATTTTTATAGCTTGCAAGTAATATATTGTGTATATAACAAAAATAATAAAAAAGGAAATAAAGACTAAGTCCTTGGATTACCAATATATAACCTTACATCAATTAACTTGGATACTATGGGAAGTTTCAGTAATCTTTTCAGGTATTATTCAATAGTTAGTAATTTTTTCTGATGGCCAGAAAGATCATGATTGACACATAAAGAACACATAAATTAGGAGATTAGCTGTTAATATTTGCCCTTAAGGCTGATATATAAAGCCTTCCATAATCTTCTCCTAATTCTGTTTACTTCCTTATTTCCTAGTTCAATCCTACCAAGATGTTTCTCAGATTTGATTGTCTCACTGTCATAGTTGGCATTGATTAGAAAAAGGAATTCATTATACTTTCAATAATGTAAGGAAAAACGATGAAGAACAAACTAAATTTATCTGAGAATATAATGTATTGAAAAAGGCAGAGGAACCAGAGATCAAATTGCCAACATCCGCTGGATCATGGGAAAAGCAAGAGAGTTCCAGAAAAACATCTATTTCTGCTTTATTGACTATGCCAAAGCCTTTGACTGTGTGGATCACAATAAACTGTGGAAAATTCTGAGAGATAGGAATACCAGACCACCTGAGCTGCCTCTTGAGAAATCTGTATGCAGGTCAGAAAGCAACAGTTAGAACTGGACATGGAACAACAGACTGGTTCTAAACAGGAAAAGGAGGACATCAAGGCTGTATATTGTCACCCTGCTTATTTAACTTCCATGCAGAGTACATCATGAGAAAGGCTGGACTGGAAGAAACACAAGCTGGAATCAAAATTGCTGGAAGATATATCAATAACCTCAGATATTCAGATGACACCACCCTTATGGCAGAAAGTGAAGAGGAACTCAAAAACCTCTTGATGAAAGTAAAAGAGGAGAGTGAAAGAGTTGGCTTAAAGCCCAGCATTCAGAAAACGAAGATCATGCCATCAGGTCCGATCACTCCATGGGAAATAGCTGGGAAACAGTGTCAGACTTTGTTTTTTGGTTGCTCCAAAATCACTGCAGATGGTGATTGCAGCCATGAAATTAAAAGACGTTTACTCCTTGGAAGAAAAGTTATAACCAACCTAGAGAGCATATTCAAAAGCAGAGACATTACTCTGCTGACTAAGGTCTGTCTAGTCAAGGCTATGGTTTTTCCAGTAGTCATGTATGGATGTGAGAGTTGGACTGTGAAGAAGGCTGAGGGCTGAAGAATTGATGCTTTTGAACTGTGGTGTTGGAGAAGACTCTTGAGAGTCCTTTGGACTGCAAGGAGATCCAACCAGTCCATTCTGAAGGAGATCAACCCTGGGATTTCTTTGGAAGGAATGATGCTAAAGCTGAAACTCCAGTACTTTGGCCACCTCATACGAAGAGTTGACTCATGAAAAGACTTTGATGTTGGGAGGGATTGGGTACAGGAGGAGAAGGGGACGACCAAGGATGAGATGGCTGGATGGCATCACTGACTGGATGGACGTGAGTCTGAGTGAACTCCGGGAGTTGGTGATGGACAGGGAGGCCTGGTGTGCTGCAATTCATGGGGTCGCAAAGAGTCAGACACGACTGAGTGACTGAACTGAACTGAACTGAATAAATGTACCTGCATTTACTCTCTAAGAAAATTAAAAGAGTGGTGACTATGTCTACTTCTATGTACAGTACTGTACTTACTGTATTAATGAGACTCAATAAATGTAGCGATAAAGTGTTTGGTTTATGTGAAAATGTAAAAGAAACTTCTTGGAACGGAACTACTTGATTTTACATCTTAAAATTCTATAGAATATTAGAAGTATTATATCTCCAAAGTGAATTTCACAAATCATTAGGACCTTGAATTTTAAAATAGTCTTGCATGGATTCATGCATGAGTCACTTAAAGAACAAAGTTAATATATCAAGCATTTCATTTAAATAGCCGATATTTCCACAGAACAAGAATAATCAGAACTGCAGTACTGTGAGAAGCTACAATACTAAAGATGTTACAGAAAGAACTCAGGTTTATGTATTAATAGATAAAATAGTTCTGGAGAAAAATAAAGCCACAAGTAACCACAAAAAGTTCAGTTCAGTTCAGTCGCTTAGTCCTGTCCAACTCTTTGTGACTCTATGAACCGCAGCACGCCAGGCCTCCCTGTCCATCACCACTGCCTGAGTCTACCCAAACCCATGTCCATTGAATCAGTGATGCCATCCAGCCATCTCATCCTCTGTTGTCCCCTTCTCCTCCTGCCCTCAATCTTTCCCAGCATCAGTGTCTTTTCAATGAGTCATCTCTTTGTATCAGGTGGCCAAAGTATTGGAGTTTCAGCTTCAACATCAGTCCTTCCAATGAACACTCACGACTGATCTGCTTTAGGATGGACTTGCAGTCCAAGGGACTCTCAAGAGTCTTCTCCAACACCACTGTTCAAAAGCATCAGTTCTTCAGTGCTCAGCTTTCTTTATAGTCCAACTCTCATATCCATACATGACTACTGGAAAAACCATAGCCTTCATTAGATGCACTTTTGTGGACAAAGTAATGTCTCTGCTTCTAATATGCTGCCTAGGTTGGTCATGACTTTCCTTCCAAAGAGCAAGCATCTTTTAATTTCATGGCTGCAATCACCATCTGCAGTGATTTTGGAGCCCAAGAAAATAAAGTCTGTCATTGTTTCCCCTGTTTCTTCATCTATTTGCCATAAAGTGATGGACCAGATGCTATGATCTTCGGTTTCTGAATGTTGAGCTTTAAGCCAAGTTTTTCACTCTCCTCTTTTCACTTTCATCAAGAGGCCCTTTAGTTCTTCTTCACTTTCTGCCATAAGGGTGGTGTCATCTGCATATCTGAGGTTATTGATATTTCTCTCAGCAATCTTGATTCCAGCTTGTGCTTCCTCCAGTCCAGTGCTTCTCATGATGTACTCTGCATATGAGTTAAATAAGCAGGGTGACAATATACAGCCTTGACATACTCCTTTCCTGATTTGGAACCAGTCTGTTGTTCCATGTCCAGTTTTAACTCTTGCTTCCTGATCTACATACAGGTTTCTCAAGAGGTAGGTCGGATGGTCTGGTATTTCTACCTCTTTCAGAATTTTCCACAGTTTTTTGTGATCCACATAGTCAAAGGCTTTGGCATAGTCAATAAGGCAGAAATAGATGTTTTTCTGAGACTCTTGTTTTTTTTGATGATCCAGCAGATGTTGGCAATTTGATCTCTGGTTCCTCTGCTTTTTCTAAAACCAGCTTGAACATCTGGAAGTTCATAGTTCATGTATTGCCGAAGCCTGGCTTGGAGAATTTTGAGCATTACTTTACTAGCATGTGAAATGAGTGCAATTGTGCAATAGTTTGAACATTCTTTGGCATTGCCTTTCTTTGGGATTAAAATGAAAACTGACCTTTTCCAGTCCTGTGCCCACTGCTACAAACAGTAAATATATGTAAAAAAAACCTGGTAATTCAGAATGTGTATTTCCTTTGTGCCACTGATAATATGACAGTGCTTAGGAACTCAAGATTGAGAAGAGATAGTTTCCAGGTTCATAAGCACTATTGCCTGTGTCTCACCTCTCTTCTATGTTAGACAGATATAGAAGTTAGAATTTTTCATTGAAAATATTTATTTGGAAAACAGAGAAGATGATCTATTCTAAATGAAATACAGAACATCATATGTTTACAATTATGTAGTTGATGTAAAACATCATTGTGTATTATTATGAAAATCATAAAATAATTTTCAAATGATTAAATATTAAAACATAATCTTTAATATGAGCCTCACTCCAAATGTGAATAAGTAGATGAAGAAATTCATTACTAAATGATAAAGTGGTTTCCTAAGTTAAATCACAATATCATTTATAAAGTATATCATGTTGTTTTATATTATAAAGGAAATACAAAATATTTTTTGATATGACATTTCTGAATTAGCCAAGTATGGTATCTACACAACTATTTCAAATAGGTTTTCTGAACACTGAAAATTATACTTTTATATTACAGGAAACTGCTGTGTTTTTTCCAGAGAGAATGATTTGACAAAGATAGTTACTAACATTGACTTTAATTATTGAACTGAATGGTTCAGAAAAACAAGGTCATTTTCACCCTCATATTGTATGGCACTTGTTATTCTTATTTAAAATGATGCAAGTACATTAGGTACCCTATTGAACATAATTGTGTAAATTAAAATTTTATTTATTTATATTATTACAATTTTATAAATTAATCCTTGTCTGGTCTAGTGAATAACTGTAAATAAATATGAATCAGCTAATTCTTGAAAAAAATTCATAAGCTTCTGGCCGTTTATCTAAGCACAGCATTGGACTATATAGACCTAAAATTCTTGCATACCATGGATCCTGCAGTTTTCTGTCTTAAATGGCTTCAGCTCTTATTCTACCTCAAGTTACATGTGAACTGCACTCTGAATAATCCTCAACTTCCTGGAGCAGATTTGTTGATTCTTCCTATATTGCCCTTGTGAATATCTAATCTATCAAATATTGCTTTAGCATTATTTTGGCATCTATCATACTCTATTATCTCTGTTTTATTTAAAAACCTGACTCTGTTAGGTTTGAACATCTTAAAGGAAAGAACCCTATTAAATTAATATTTGTAGCTATGATGCGTAAAAAAGTAAAAAGAAGATTGCTGCTGCTGCTGCTAAGTCACTTAAGTTGTGTATGACTCTGTGTGACCCCATAGACGGCAGCCCACCAGGCTCCCCTGTCCCTGGGATTCTCCAGGCAAGAACACTGGAGCAGGCTACTATTTCCTTCTCCAATGCATGAACATGAACATGAAAAGTGAACGTGAAGTCACTCAGTTGTGTCCGACCCTTTGTGACCCCATAGACTGCAGCATACCAGGCTCCTCCGTCCATGGGATTTTCCAGGCAAGAGTACTGGAGTGGGTTGCCAAAATAATGCTTATGTGCCCATGTGTCCTATTTGTTAGGGATGGAATTCAGAGTGCAGGGGAAAGATCTACTGGTGTTACAGGAAAGGACCTTTCCCCCTTTTGATAACAGGAGGGAAAGAAGCAAACTGGCCACTGTAGAAGTCGTTCTGCAATTATTGAGATGGAAAAGGTGGGAGGTATGCCTGGTGGCTTATATTTTTTCTTTGAAATACATCGATTCCCAAAAATTGAAATACCAGAAAATAACATGGGACATGAAGTTCTTCCTCACATTTCTTTCAATAGCAAGTATTTTCGGCTTTCAATTGTTTGTTAACCTGACACTCTGGAAAATGTATCTCATTTCATTTGCATTTATTTGGCTACTACTTTGGGAAGTATGGGGCTTCCCTGATAACTCAGTTAGTAAAAAATACACCTGCAATGCAGGAGACCCCAGTTTGATTCCTGGGTCAGGAAGATCTCCTGGAGAAGGAATAGGCTATCCATTCCAGTATTCTTGGGCTTCCCTGTGGCTCAGGTGGTAAAGAATTCACCTGCAACGTGAGAGACCTGGGTAAGATACCTGGTTGGGAAGATCCCTTGGAGAAGGGAAAGGCTACCCACTCCAGTATTCTGGCCTGAAGAATTCCATGGACTGTATAGTCCAAGGGGTTGCAAATGTCTGAGGGGTTGCAAATGAGTCATCAGACACGACTGAGCAACTTTCACACTTGGGAAGCATATTAGTTTTTACCATCATTGTAACAAATTACCCTCAACATAGTGGCATATGACATACAAAGATATTTTACATTTCTGAAGGTTAAAAATCCTTATAGATCTCACTGGGCTAATGTCTGGTGTTGGATGGGTTACGTTCCATTCTGTAGGCTCTGAATAGAATCTATGTCCTTGTGTTTTCCAGTTTGTAGTGGGTACCCACATTCCTTAGCTCATGACCCCACTTCATCCACCTCCAAAACCAGCAAATCTGGTCATGTCCTCCTCATAAAATGACACTCTGAACGTCTCTTCTACCACCTCTTCTAGTTCTCAGTTCAGTTCAGTCACTCAGTTGTGTCCAACTCTTTGCAACCCCATGGACTGCAGCACACCAGGCTTCCCTGTCCAT
>SJYW01032079.1:93866-110084 GCA_006410735.1 Raphicerus campestris | reverse complement strand
TCGATTCTCAAATCACTGTAAATTATGAGTTGGAGCAAAGGCTCAGGAGTCAGAAGACCTGAATTCCAGTTCTAGACCTGCAAGGCTCTGCTGTTGACCTTGGGCAAATGGGCAAGCCCTCGAATCACCCTGCCTGCAAACTGACATGTTTTCTCCTAGATGATTTCCAGAGGTGTTTGCCTGCCTAAAAAATGCTTAACTCTATGCGCTGCATCCTTAATTCCAACCTTCTGTGATATAAAAATAATTCCTGCATGTGGTTGACAGATATGCTCTCAAGAAGAAAAATATAAAAATTACATTTTCCTGTTGTCATATTCATTGAAATCAAATGATACCAATTTACCTTTTTTCTTTTTTTTAATTACAAAAGTTCTACATGAATATTTACCCCTGGAAGAATTTCACACTTTCATATTATGCTTTCCTCAAAATGCATTGCCCTTATCCAAGATAAAATAGCTTACTGGTTTGGCATGTATCTTTAACCTTTTATTAGCCCTACTCTTTGCCCTTTCTCATGCCTAAAGGAGAAGACATGGAACATGTTGACCATTAGGAACCAGAAGAAAAGAAGAGGGACTTCTGAAAGATAAGAAAGCAGAGAACAGGGAGAGAGGAGGCCCCATGGGTGGTGGAGAGTGGTGATAAATCCTGCTACTCTTACCGAACTCCTCCAAACTGTTTTTGTCATTTCCATGAACTGACCACCATAATGTTCCCGCTTTCTCCTCCCCTCCCAGAAATGTCAGGTACCACAACTTGAGAAAAGTTTTTTTTCACATTCTAATGATCTTGAGCAAACTATTTAACCTCTTGCACTGTTTTCTCATCCACATTCAGAGGTGCTTGACTGCTTCAATTCTTGAACTGTTAGGACTTTGAGACATATAGATGCCTATAAGCAGTATCTATAGCAATCGACTAAATGGTGAGTTGCAAGATAGTTTGGGTGTTTTTGGTTTTTTTTAAGAAAATGCTGAAGCTCTAATGGATGCCTCTGTTTTCATCTGGACCCTGACCGTCTCTGTGAATGAAGCACTACCTTCATTAAATTTTTTTTTCATTGAGTTTTACATACACCTCAAGTAACCTGACCCACCACTTGGTAGCATAAACTTGCCTTTATTAATATGGTTCTCTCAATGATTGATCATTCTCTAATCATTTTCCCTCCCGATCCATCCTCTGCCCAAAATAAATTCTTAGTTTTTTTGTCTCACAGCCAAAACAATTATCAGAGTGATGAGTGAATAAGGTCATCTCATAGGTCCATCTGAAAGCTGCAGGAACTTTGCACTTGGAGATTTTAATTACAAGGGTGTTGGCTCCGTTGTTTTTGGAATGCTTTCCAATGAAAACAGTGAAGAGTTAAGAAATGTTCCTCCACTACGCTGATTAATAGTTTTCCACCCTATTTCTTCACTGTTTGAAAGAAGCAGAAGATGCACCCTTGTTTAAATAAAATGATAAGATTATGCAAGCAGTACTTATTTTCACTTTTACTCTACAGGTATTTTAACAGAGTAGGATTTAAGAGCAAACACTTGGTAAAAGAAAGGAATCAGTTATTTAAATACGTTTTTGTAAATCTTTTTTTCTCTTGGTAAATTTAGAGGGTTTTTTTAAGCTCTCAGAGTACTCCTTCAGGACCTAAAATCAGAGAAGAGGATTTAAAATGGAACTTGACCCCTTCATATACAGACGTTTAGAAAGAGAATATTGAGAAGACTAGAGAGGGGAGAGAAGCACAGTAGACATTTAACTTCTTGGTTTGCTTTCAATTGAGTGCTTTAAACTGACTCCTACATTTACTAGTTCAGAGAAGTAAATTCTGTCCTCAGATATACACTCAAGAACACTGAGAGCAGAAGCACAGATAGCTCAAAGGACAGTTGACTATTTGAGGTCAGCACAGTGGGGTTAGATAAGAAATCATCAAATGAGCTGGATACTGTTGATTTAACCTGCAGTTGAACCACACTTAGGAGAGAAAAGCATGGATAATCGGCCCCTATCTCTGTTACTCGTGCTCCTGGAACCTGGCTGAGCTAGGGAGTGATAGGAAGAAGTGTTCCTTCTTTAATTCATCGCGGTGAAACAAAGGGCTTACATGTTAGTAAAATCAAGAAGTGAGATGGACCATGTGTTAGACATTATCTGTGGCGCTAGGGTAGGCGCACAGATCTGGCTGTACTGAGAAGTACTGACGGTAATGGGATGCTTACCTGCTTCACAAAAAGTGCCGTAGTCGGAACAGCACTTGCCATACTTCTTACAGTCTGAGTCGCAGTCACACTCCCTCCCTCTTGCAAAGGATTCGAAGCAGCGGCCTTTACAGGAAAGCTCTACCCAGAGCAAAGCAAAACATTATGGGTTATTGGTTGTGCGGTCCATCATGCCTATGTATTGATTAACCATTTTCCACCTTATAGCTAACTAGAGCTTCAACAGTGCATAGCTAAGTCTTCTTTGGCATTTGGGAAATGATTGGTTTCCCAAATGAAGACAGCTGAAGTCAAGAAAGAAATCTGGAGACTTAAGGAAACTTCTCTTGCCCTTCAAGTCTCCAAGAGACATCCCAATGCTGTCTGAGTCATTTTATGTATGGACAATGGAAAACTGAGAAACGTCTATAAAGAGGTAAGCATCCTTCATATTAATTCCCCCATCCTCTCCTCACACCATTACTTTCCAAATGGATNCTTGGAGATTTTAATTACAAGGGTGTTGGCTCCGTTGTTTTTGGAATGCTTTCCAATGAAAACAGTGAAGAGTTAAGAAATGTTCCTCCACTACGCTGATTAATAGTTTTCCACCCTATTTCTTCACTGTTTGAAAGAAGCAGAAGATGCACCCTTGTTTAAATAAAATGATAAGATTATGCAAGCAGTACTTATTTTCACTTTTACTCTACAGGTATTTTAACAGAGTAGGATTTAAGAGCAAACACTTGGTAAAAGAAAGGAATCAGTTATTTAAATACGTTTTTGTAAATCTTTTTTTCTCTTGGTAAATTTAGAGGGTTTTTTTAAGCTCTCAGAGTACTCCTTCAGGACCTAAAATCAGAGAAGAGGATTTAAAATGGAACTTGACCCCTTCATATACAGACGTTTAGAAAGAGACTATTGAGAAGACTAGAGAGGGGAGAGAAGCACAGTAGACATTTAACTTCTTGGTTTGCTTTTCAATTGAGTGCTTTAAACTGACTCCTACATTTACTAGTTCAGAGAAGTAAATTCTGTCCTCAGATATACACTCAAGAACACTGAGAGCAGAAGCACAGATAGCTCAAAGGACAGTTGACTATTTGAGGTCAGCACAGTGGGGTTAGATAAGAAATCATCAAATGAGCTGGATACTGTTGATTTAACCTGCAGTTGAACCACACTTAGGAGAGAAAAGCATGGATAATCGGCCCCTATCTCTGTTACTCGTGCTCCTGGAACCTGGCTGAGCTAGGGAGTGATAGGAAGAAGTGTTCCTTCTTTAATTCATCGCGGTGAAACAAAGGGCTTACATGTTAGTAAAATCAAGAAGTGAGATGGACCATGTGTTAGACATTATCTGTGGCGCTAGGGTAGGCGCACAGATCTGGCTGTACTGAGAAGTACTGACGGTAATGGGATGCTTACCTGCTTCACAAAAAGTGCCGTAGTCGGAACAGCACTTGCCATACTTCTTACAGTCTGAGTCGCAGTCACACTCCCTCCCTCTTGCAAAGGATTCGAAGCAGCGGCCTTTACAGGAAAGCTCTACCCAGAGCAAAGCAAAACATTATGGGTTATTGGTTGTGCGGTCCATCATGCCTATGTATTGATTAACCATTTTCCACCTTATAGCTAACTAGAGCTTCAACAGTGCATAGCTAAGTCTTCTTTGGCATTTGGGAAATGATTGGTTTCCCAAATGAAGACAGCTGAAGTCAAGAAAGAAATCTGGAGACTTAAGGAAACTTCTCTTGCCCTTCAAGTCTCCAAGAGACATCCCAATGCTGTCTGAGTCATTTTATGTATGGACAATGGAAAACTGAGAAACGTCTATAAAGAGGTAAGCATCCTTCATATTAATTCCCCCATCCTCTCCTCACACCATTACTTTCCAAATGGATTTTTTAAATTGATCATACATATTCTATAACAATATATCCTAAAGAGTTGACTTAAATAGGTAACTAGTTAGGCTCAAAACTTATTCAGAATGCACAGACCTTTATTATGACAAACTGGCATGGTATAGAGCATCAGCCCAATCCTTTGGTATGGACTATATCAGAGAAGTCTGCTTGTTTTCCCCAAAAGCCTTGGTTAAAGCCACAGTGATTTACACAGACATATTTGAAATAATTACCTTATACAACAAATAAATTGTACAACAATATATTTACCAACTTCACATGCAAATTCTAAAGCAGACATAACTTTGAGCCACCTTAATAATTTTCATAAATATGAAATTTTTGCACATTAACAACAAAATGTTCGAAAATATCTTTAAGTAAAATATCATAATTTACACCCTTTGGTTTTAACTGAAATTCATCATTAAATACTCATTATTAAACACTGTAAAGTGCCTTTTTTCAGGTAACCTAGAAACATATTAATATCAAAAAGTCAAACAGTGAGCAAAATTATCTTATTTCCATGAACCTCTTTGATGAAGCTATTGAAGGGCTCCATCACTAAGTCATCACCTCTCTGGTTAACAGCAAAGAGTCACTACTGTTTACTTAATGACTCCTGGGTCACAATACTAAGTCTCTATTTAAAACGAGACATGATACTTGGCACTAGTCAATAGCCTTGTGCAAGTGACAGGCTTCCAGGTTCCCCTTAGCCTCCCCCTGCGGCCGCAGCTTTGACGTCATCTTCAGGCTCAGCAGCACACTGCACAGCACACACATTTACACAAGGGAAGGGAGAAAGGCACTTCAGCACACAGACGCGGGACAGCCTGACAACAGCACTGCACGGGCTGCAAGGGGACTCACAGGGCCTGAGCTCGGCAGGGCAGACAGCAGCTCTCAGGACTTACCCACAGTGCATTCTCTCTTGAAGTCGGGGCAGCACTCCATGTAGTGTTGACAGTTATAGTCACAGTTGCAGGCGGCATCTCTAGAATACCCTTCCCCACATCTCCCTGCACAGCTTGATAAATCTAAAATCATACAATACTAGCGTAAACATGGCCAAATGACTTGATGTGGAGGTCTAAGGAGAAGGACTGAGCCTCTTGGTGATGGAGAATTTTATCCATTGGAAAAGGTTGGGAATGATGGTTTGTGATGGGTCCCAGTGACCTTTGCTTCCTCCTAGGTGACCTTGACCATGCCTTTTAGTCATTTCTAGACTGAGAACATAAATACACCTTTGAAAACCAGGCTGAGTAATGGCATTGCACAAAGAGGGTGCTCTTCTTGGGGGAGGGCAGCTACAATTCTCCTAACGCTGCCATTTACCGAGCATCCCTGTGCTGGTCACTGAGTCATACGTTATCTCTAACACTTCTGAAACGTTGCCAGGAGAGTTTCAGTAGTCTCTTTTTTAGAGATAAGAAAGCTGAAACTCAGAAATTTTAGGAACTTGTTCAAGGGCACCCAGTTAATAGTTCCAGCACATATGTATTACAGGTCAGTGAACACATATCAGTCATTCATATCGACCTCTTTCCCTCTTAGAAATACCCTGATTTGTATAATAAATTGTCTGGTCATCCTAAGGAAACAGCCCACCTAGAATTTGAACCCTGATATATCTGAATCCAAAACCCAAACTTTCCCCACCCAATCACATCGCCTCTCATTCTTGATGCATTTACAGCAAGCTGGCTACGCTTGCTGTAAATTTTCCTCTACTCCTGCTCCTTTCGCTGGTGGGGATAACTGGGGTCTATAAATGTGGGGAGAAGTCAGAGGCCTTCAACCACTGCTAAAGAGAGTACAAAATAGGTAATTCTTGAAAAGCATCTGAGCATGAATATAAAAGTCATGAACAGAATTATTTTAGATAAAAGCATATTTATCCTCGCATATATTTTTTAAATCATTTGGAAACACCATGAAAACCTCCCTGAGAAATAACCACAGAAATGTAACAACTGAATCCATCCATGGAATAGAGACTGGCAGGTGCAGTGTTCTGAATCCACAGAGGGATGTTGAAGCACTGAAAAAGTCTCAAAATAATGAATCCAGGAAAATTAAAGTCTTACTATGCAAGTAAAACAGCATTAGGACAACTTTCAGAACTTTTTACATACATATACGTACAATGCATACAAAAATGCATATCATATATAGTGTATGTATATAAATACATATATTATATATACAGAAAAAAGAACGGGAAGAGATTGAGAAGGCAAGAAAAGCAGACAAGACAACATCAAAAGGTTATTCTTTTACAACCAGCAGATTTCTGAAACAGGAAGTCAATTATTTCTATAGGAAAAACTCATTTCCATAAATTTAATGAATATCCTAGTTTTATTGATTTGAACAACTAGTTTTAAATTCACTTAATTAAAGGAGTAAAATTTTTTGTGACCCACCAATAGTATTATGAAGGAGAAGTGACTTANGCATCCCTGTGCTGGTCACTGAGTCATACGTTATCTCTAACACTTCTGAAACGTTGCCAGGAGAGTTTCAGTAGTCTCTTTTTTAGAGATAAGAAAGCTAAAACTCAGAAATTTTAGGAACTTGTTCAAGGGCACCCAGTTAATAGTTCCAGCACATATGTATTACAGGTCAGTGAACACATATCAGTCATTCATATCGACCTCTTTCCCTCTTAGAAATACCCTGATTTGTATAATAAATTGTCTGGTCATCCTAAGGAAACAGCCCACCTAGAATTTGAACCCTGATATATCTGAATCCAAAACCCAAACTTTCCCCACCCAATCACATCGCCTCTCATTCTTGATGCATTTACAGCAAGCTGGCTACGCTTGCTGTAAATTTTCCTCTACTCCTGCTCCTTTCGCTGGTGGGGATAACTGGGGTCTATAAATGTGGGGAGAAGTCAGAGGCCTTCAACCACTGCTAAAGAGAGTACAAAATAGGTAATTCTTGAAAAGCATCTGAGCATGAATATAAAAGTCATGAACAGAATTATTTTAGATAAAAGCATATTTATCCTCGCATATATTTTTTAAATCATTTGGAAACACCATGAAAACCTCCCTGAGAAATAACCACAGAAATGTAACAACTGAATCCATCCATGGAATAGAGACTGGCAGGTGCAGTGTTCTGAATCCACAGAGGGATGTTGAAGCACTGAAAAAGTCTCAAAATAATGAATCCAGGAAAATTAAAGTCTTACTATGCAAGTAAAACAGCATTAGGACAACTTTCAGAACTTTTTACATACATATACGTACAATGCATACAAAAATGCATATCATATATAGTGTATGTATATAAATACATATATTATATATACAGAAAAAAGAACGGGAAGAGATTGAGAAGGCAAGAAAAGCAGACAAGACAACATCAAAAGGTTATTCTTTTACAACCAGCAGATTTCTGAAACAGGAAGTCAATTATTTCTATAGGAAAAACTCATTTCCATAAATTTAATGAATATCCTAGTTTTATTGATTTGAACAACTAGTTTTAAATTCACTTAATTAAAGGAGTAAAATTTTTTGTGACCCACCAATAGTATTATGAAGGAGAAGTGACTTAGGAAATGTACCTGTGTTATGAACCTTGTAATATTATTCTGAGAGAGCAGAAGAGCTTGGAGACACCAGAGTACTCATCGTTCCTGATTAAATATTTATATTTGCTCTCATGAGTTTTTCCAGCTTACCTAAGTGATTCTGAAACTATGTCCATGCAGGTAGTTATCTCACATGCTCAGTTTATTTAATCATTTTACTGAAAGTGTCTACCTTATAAAAGTAATTTTGCCATAACAGTTTTGTACCTTAATTTTTCTTCTCTCATATTTTGCTCATCAAAAGAAAAAAAAAGGAGAACAAAAATCCAAAGCTTGGTGTTTCTGTTAAGTAATCTATTTTATGATGCTAGAGAATTCTGTTAAGGTGATTACACTGCACATACCTTAACATTTTCTAAAAATGAATAATAAGAACTGTTCTTACAGGACTGTTTTTGGAGGGCTGTGAATGGTTCAGTGTTGTAAAATGACATTCACACCTGTGTAAATTCCTATCTGAATAAATAGTCCTTGAAAGAAGAAGGCACACTTTCAAGAGTACTAAAATGCCCTTTGCAACATAAATATTCACTGTAGTATATTTATATCAACATGATGCCAACATAAGCTATCAATAATTTATTTGATGTAAAAGATTAGTTGAATTTGTAAACATGTAGGAAAAATCATATGCTATTTAAATATTGTTCATTTCAGTTAATTTGATGAGATATCATTCCAACATAGTTTTATTGCGTGTCTGTGTTTTGTAAATCTTTGGGAGAACCATAGAAATGATAAGTACAAAAACTACTCTATTGAAAAGCTCAAAACTTCTACAAAGATTTCATAATACAAAATGCTTATAAATAGGCTACATATTCTTTACTTACTTTTAAGGTTTTACTATACATTAAACTCAGACAAATATCATTTTTAGAAATTATTTCTTTTGTTGTCGTAAAAGTCAGAACTGAGCAATTAGCAATCTCTGTCAAATAAAAGTATTTTTACAGTTAAGGTACCTTGAGAGGAAGCTTGCTGGATCAAGAAAACAGAAAGCAGCAGCAAGGGAATGGGAAGTATTTTCCACTCCATGGCTGTTTTCAGGTGGGAGCCCTCGCTGGAAAGAAAATAAAAGTATTAGAAAACTCCTCTTGGATCTCACCACTATGTATGCTTGTATTACAGCATCTCAATAATTTCAAAATTCAATTTAATGATAAAGAACTTTCCCATTCTNTGACTGTTTTCAGGTGGGAGCCCTCGCTGGAAAGAAAATAAAAGTATTAGAAAACTCTTCTTGGATCTCACCACTATTTATGCTTGTATTACAGCATCTCAATAATTTCAAAATTCAACTTAATGATAAAAAACTTTCCCATTCTTAAAGCAAGACATTTAAAAGTAACCAGCCTTAATTCACTGTAAATACTTGACCATTAGATTTAAAACCTTATACAGAAAAAAAAATCAAATCACCATCTCAATCATGTTACTGATAATTTTAATACTTTAGAATCTCCCAAATAGAAAAAAAGACATCTTAAAACTCCAAATTATAGCATGTACTTAAAGTACAAGGTTTAAATCCTATATTGAAGGGAAAAAATAAGTAACCAGCTTTAGTAAAGTTAATTTAACAGAGTTATCATTCCAACATTCTCTTAACTCTCAATATAAATTCATAAGCTTCCAGCAGGTGTATTGCATAAATGTGATTCTTTTCTAAACTCTCCAACTACTATCCTTATAAATCTTTTCAAGCACCTTTAATAAAGTATATCCTTATTGAATTGAAAACATATAATCCCATGAAGCAAGTTAACTGTGACACTTACCCGTAAAAGGAGAGATAAATTTCTCCAATGTCCCGTAAGTCTTATATATCAGAGCAAATATGTTAGGATGAACCAATTAGTCCAAAGGTTAGACAAAATCAACAGTGACAACCTATGAAATCAAACTTTCCTCATTTATTGGAACAGGTCCCACCTGACCAGACTTAAGTAACATCTGGAAAACACTTCCGTTAATAAAAATGACTCCTACAAATAAATTTAGATTTATTGGCCCAAACACACTTCTAATTTCTAAGTGAAGTGAACAAATTGTTCTGAGATGGTAAATTGCTTGGCAGGCTTTGACTAGTGCAACAACTTTAAAATAGTCAAATGCTGGTATCATTTCTTTTTTTTTTTTTCTTTTTTCTTTTTCCAGTTAACCCAGCAAAGAGTGTTTTTGAAACTTTATCTAGTTTCAGCTTTTGGCATAAGTTTTCTGAACTTATACATTCAAATGTTAACTTCTTTTCTTGAGTATTTTCATTTTCACTGAGCACAGAAAATATGCTTTCAGTTACCTATTAGGTGGATGATTTTCACTGTGGATTTTATATCTTCCTTTACTATGTAAAAACCTACTTAAAAACTATATTGATGTCTCCCTTAACACCTTTATTTAAGCCCAGTAATGTCTGGAAAAGGTCTTTTTACTTATTCATGTAGCTTCCTTGTCACAGAGAAAATGTGAACCATCAGCTTCCCAGAGCTGGGTCAGCTAGCTCAAGGTTTCACCCGGTTTGATAGGAAATGTTCCTGTTCAAGGGCTTCCCAGGTGGCGCTAGTGGTAAAGAATACACCTTCCAACGCAGGAGACAAGAGACATGGGTTCGATCCCTGGGTTGGAAAGATGCCCTGGAGAAGGGAATGGCAATGCACACCAGTATTCTTGCCTGAAGAATCCCATGGACAGAGGAGCCTGGTGGGCTACAGTCCATGGGGTCACAAAGAGTCGGACCCCAGTGAAATGACTGAGCATGCATGCACGTTCCTGTTCAAGTCCTCTCTACCTCCATAGGGCCTAGTTTATGTCCTAGCACCTCCCTGAAATCTCATCAGATCAATCTAAAGCACAACTGGAACGACTGTTGAATTAACTGTTCATCTGTCTTATTCCCACCTCCCAGGCCCCTCGAACAATCTGAATTTCCCCAGGACAACTAACTTCTATGTCTTCATATGTAGTCCCGTGCTTCACCAAGATGTGTTCAATACACGCTTATTGAACCAAACTATTGTGAGCTGGAGTCTGCTGTATACTGTGCGTTTGGTAGGTGCTACACTTAATTATCATTTTAAAGTGCCTTTAAACTTATATATAATCATCCATATTTTACAAATAAGATGAAGATCTACAGATGAAGAATCTGTGGCCCTACTAAGGGCACATAAACGAGTAGGAGCCAGAGCGAAATTTTGAACCTGTTTATTTTGCGGTCTGCTGTATGCCTACTCTATCTGGCTCCCTTCTGATCAAAGTCACCCTTCAGTACTTCATCAGAGCACTAAATGTTACTCCTCCATGTGTACATGTGGGTTTATGAGATTGTGACCTTTGTAAAAACCAGAGATTGTAATATAAGCATCTCTTTTGTTTCCACAATTCTTATTCTGTGCTATATGTATGAGGACAATTTAGAGACTATCTGATCTAAATAATCTCCTTTCTCTGAGAACGACCTCCCTGACTTTAGAGATATTTCCCTTTCAGCCAGTCTCATATATGATCTCACCACATCAGCCTCAGCCGACAAGATGGGGAATAGAAACCTGAGATAAACTGGGTTAATATGTTTCCCTGTCCTGGAAATTTGGCATTGCAATCCAGAGATACGTTTGTCTATGTAGACATGTAACGTGTGAACAACTGTCTAAGGAAGTAGAGAAAGCCCTTCAGAATGAAGACACGCAAGTGAAGGAAGCAGGCACGCAGCGAGTGTTCTGAGAGCTTTCTGGGTCTTGGTTACTCGTTTTTCCTGAGACCCAGTGGCCTTCTTTCCTTGGGTCTTTATGGCAGACTCTCTCCCTTAGGGGATGAAAGTGGCTAAAGATTATGATTTGTCTTACTTAAAATCACTAATCAGTACATAGCAGATGTACAGACAATCCTGTTGGATGGAACTGAACTGAATTAATTCTTAGCTTTCCTGAGGTCAAGAAAGGGAAGCTAGAAGCTTTGTAACTTTTTCAAGTCAGATGTTTACATCGTTTTCTTGTTAGTTGTTTGAAAAGCTGGGAATACCAAGAATATCAGAAATGCACACAGATTTATATTCTTAAACAGATTGAATTATTGATTATTGCCTTCTAGAGTTATCTGTATGAATGTTTTCCTTCTTTGGATAAAGATGGAAAATCATTAGAATGATGGCAAGATATGTTTTTTTTTATTTGGCTGCGTCGCATGGCATGTGGGATCTTCGTGCCCCAACTAGGGATCAAACCCATACGTCCTGCAGTGGAAGCGTCAGTCTTAGCCACTGGGCTGCCAGGGAAGTTCACAAATGGTGTTCTTAAAGTGAGTGAAAAATCTCCTCTGGTAGTTCTTGCTAAATTCACCTTCTAGGCTTGGGAAGGAGAAGGCAGTGGCACCCGACTCCAGTACTCTTGCCTGGAAAACCCTGTGGGCAGAGGAGGCTGCAGTCCATGGGGTCGCTAAGAGTTGGACACCACTGAGCGACTTCCCTTTCACTTTTCACTTTCATGCACTGGAGAAGGAAATGGCAACCCACTCCAGTGTTCTTGCCTGGAGAATCCCAGGGACAGGGGAGCCTGGTGGGCTTCCGTCTATGGGGTCGCACAGAGTCGGACACAACTGAAGCGACTTAGCAGCAGAGTAATTGGGTAATGAAGCTATCTGGGTAAGTAAAGTTTGCCTCAAAAGCATGGCAGCATTTTCATTTTATCTACTGAATATACAAACTGTACTAAACACTTCATTCTATGAGTATTGGATCATTCAGCCTTCCTTGCTGACCAAACAGAAATCTTTCCATTAGATTATAGGTTGCTCCTCTGAAATTTCTTTTCTCATTTAAATGTTTTTTTCTTAATGTTCACTTAAAGCTCACTTAATTGGGATAAAAATTATCTCAGGACTGGTTTCAGTGTGAGGGACAGGGGGAGGAGGGTAAAGAAAGGAGGAGAGGATGTTAATAATATCGGATCCTGCCCTCATCTTCTAGGGATGTTTTTCACTGAATTCACCCTCATGAACACCAGTGTCTGTGCTTGGCAGCAACACAGTAATGCCTTCAGAGAACATTCAGGTGTGTTTAGGGATGTTTTCTCTGCATTAGATTATCCCAGACCGATGTGCCCTTCCGCTTGGTGTGCCGTTTCTCCACCCCTGCTGTTCATTGTCGCTTTCCCTGCAGCGAGTGCGTCTGCATCGAGCGGCTGCTCCCCACCTTTCCACACCTTGGATGTGTGTCTGTTTCTTCCAGCAGCAGCCTAGGAAAAACTGAAGGCTGGGAGGGGAAAACCACAGATGCAGTTTTGCTCTCTGTGGCCCCAGTGTTGCTCACAATGCCAAATCAATGTACTCTGGAACAGGGGTCCCCAACCGGTCTGTTAGGAATTTGGCCACACAGCTGGAGGTGAGTGGTGGGCAAGACTAAAACCATCCCTGCCTCCCATCCTCTGTAGGAAAATTGTCTTCTATGAAACCGGTCTCTAGCCAAAAAGGTTGGGGACCTCTCCTATGGAATAGAGCAGAGGATTTGGGGACCACCTAGGTGGCTCAGCAGTGAAGAATTCACCTGCCAGTGCAGGAGATGCAGGAGACTTGGGTTCAATCCCTGGGTCAGGAAGATCCAGTGGAGGAGGGCGTGGCAGCCCACTCCAGTATCCTTGCCAGCAGAATCCCATGGACAGGGGAGCCTGGCGGGCTGCAGTCCATAGCATCATAGGGAGTCAGACATGGCTGAGACAGTACAGGCACGACACATGGTCTGTCTGGTTTGCTCATGGTGCTTTCACAGAGTTGTGGCTTTTCTTTTTTTCTATGTGGATTCAAAGTCTGACCATTACCTAAGAATTATTGCATTTGTTTGTGGAGGTCGTGGGCCTTTTCTACCCTCTTCCAGCTGCCCAGCTAGAGATTCTGCTGCCCAGCTCCCCACTCAGTCATGCGTGACAAGGTGACTGCATTTTCTACAGTGAAATGTGAGTGGATGGAGTATGTACACCTTCCACTCTGCCTCCCTGACAGGAAATTGCTTGACCTGGACGCCCTCTCTCCCAACTTCTCATAGAAAGCTATATGGTGCATGTGCAGGGCTTAATTGTGCCTCCCGGTGATCTGGTAATTATTGTAATTAAACCCATTTTACCTTTGAGTTAGTTAAGACACAGAAAGATTAAGTAATGTGCTTAAGACTAGAAAGCGGTAAATGGTAAAGTTAATATGTTAACCCACGCCTATTGGGCTACAAAGCCATGATTTTAACCAATTCTATGACCCAATGCTGTCATATCCAAGGTTAGTAACTGTTTACTTTGTGCTCCTACATAACTTTATTTGTATTCTATAAGGGCATTTCTTACATATCAATATCCATTTTTCCACTAAGTCGTAAGCTTCGGAAGGATCCAGAGCAATTACATTAGGCTCATTCTGTAGTGTATATTCTTTCTGTGCCTGATTGATACTCTATATGTTTGCTGAATTTTACTCAAGTTTACTGTCTTTCTTCTAAGGGCTCCTTTGCCTACTACAGTTACCAGTACGGCATTGAGATCTCTCCAATCTACATCACTTGGATTCCAGATGTCAAGGAAGCATATTATGTATGACAGCTCAGACGAAATCATTACAAATGTATTTCTCAGAAGCCAACAACGTGAGTAATTTCCACGTAACTATTTAAGTGAGTGAGAGTGAATTGGGAGGTTTTAATAACTCAGTGTGACAAATACTTGAGACTGGGAAATTCAGAGAGTGGGAGCGAAGTTTGGCTGTGGTTGAAGGACCACACATAGGTGGGACAAGAGGAAAGTGTTCCAAGAGACACCGTCTAGGACATTTCATTGAGTCATTCCAAAGCAGAAATGAAGCCAGGCTCTTCAAAGACACTGAGCATAATGCAGTTTTGGCTGATTGTACGACATTGCATAATAGTCTTTGTAAAATCCTTTTGTCTGCCCACTGTAGCTAGTTTCTGTCAAAAGAGTTAAGAAGTAAGACATTTATGATGAATTGCTCCAGTGAAATTTTTATTCAGCTTGATACAGAAAACAGTCAGAAGCTTAAAATAAAACTCAATGCTTTTTCCCCTCTTGACCCTTTAAGCTGTTGCCTTATAAAACCAGACAGCAGAGGGTCTTTACATCTCAGGGTGCTCCACTGATCTTGGTTGAATGAATTCATGAATCAGTGTTACAGCTAGTATTAGCCCCTCTCCTTCCTCTCCCTTAGACAGGGAAGGACAGTCTTGGTATTTAAAAGCCCCTTATTTCTTTGTATGTGACAGTTAAACCACAAGAGGGAAGGGACTGGAGAGAGAGATGAAAAGAATGGTTATTTATTTATCCTCTATTTGAACTCTGCTCTTTCCACAAAGGAAACATGTCAGGGGCTTGATATAGGCCAGATCTTTCTGTCCCCTCAAGTCCTCCTTGAAGTATAGTATCATGAGGATCTATACCCTTTATGGAGGTAATTCAAAGTCCCAGCAATGTCCCCCAGAGTCTGGTCAGGCTTCAGCTAACACTCCCAACACTCCCACCAACTCCCATCCATGTTTAGTGAATACCAAGTAGGTGAAAGTGTGAAAGTGTTAGTTGCTCAGTCACATCTTTGCAACCCCATGGACTGTAGCCCACTGGGCTTTCTGTCCACGGGATTCTCCAGGAAAGAATACAGTAGTAGATTGCCTTTCCCTTCTCTTGGAGATCTTCCTGACCCAGGGATTGAAGATCTGGGTGTCCCACGTTTCACGCAGATTCATTACCGTCTGAGCCACCAGGGAAATCTAAAATGTGCCAGGCACTTATTCTTATTAAAGCAAAACAAACCTAAACAAAACAAGTGATGAAGTAGGTTTTATTATTATTCCCTTTACAAGTAAGGAAACTGAGCATGAGCATTTCAGTAGCTTTTCCCCTGATTGGAAGGAGGATTCCAGCCTACATTTGTCTAAAAATTATAGAAAGATTTCTTTTAATGTTACATTCCAAATTCTAACACTGAACTACTGTATGAACCCCCAAAAGCTTTGGCTCTTTGAAACATTGACCCAGTTTAAAAGACAGATGTGGCTTCCTCCTTCATAGATGGCTGTCATCATAAATGACAGCAGAGGTGATGAATCAGTAGAATAAGACAAGTAAGTCTCAACTTTTAATTTTTATTTAATTATAAAAATATCTTAATAAAAACATTCATGTATAATTTTACCATTTGTAATACAACTATATACTTGCATATTCTCTTCAAAATTTTGTCCATATGCAATTGTTCAGTGGTAAAGAAAATCTGCCTGTGGTGCAGGAGATGCAGGTTCGATCCCTGGGTGGGACCCAGAGAAGATCCCCTGGAAGAGAGCATGGCAGCCCACTCCAGTTGTGTCAGAAAAACCCCACGGACAGATGAGCCTGGTGGGCTATGGTCTATAGGGTCACAAAGAGTGGGACACAACTGAAGCGACTTAGCACACATGTACGCACCTAGCAAAGAACTTGCACATAGGAAGTGTTTC
>SJYW01032079.1:57162-93824 GCA_006410735.1 Raphicerus campestris | reverse complement strand
GTCCCGTAAGTCTTATATATCAGAGCAAATATGTTAGAATGAACCAATTAGTCCAAAGGTTAGACAAAATCAACAGTGACAACCTATGAAATCAAACTTTCCTCATTTATTGGAACAGGTCCCACCTGACCAGACTTAAGTAACATCTGGAAAACACTTCCGTTAATAAAAATGACTCCTACAAATAAATTTAGATTTATTGGCCCAAACACACTTCTAATTTCTAAGTGAAGTGAACAAATTGTTCTGAGATGGTAAATTGCTTGGCAGGCTTTGACTAGTGCAACAACTTTAAAATAGTCAAATGCTGGTATCATTTCTTTTTTTTTTTTTTTCTTTTTTCTTTTTCCAGTTAACCCAGCAAAGAGTGTTTTTGAAACTTTATCTAGTTTCAGCTTTTGGCATAAGTTTTCTGAACTTATACATTCAAATGTTAACTTCTTTTCTTGAGTATTTTCATTTTCACTGAGCACAGAAAATATGCTTTCAGTTACCTATTAGGTGGATGATTTTCACTGTGGATTTTATATCTTCCTTTACTATGTAAAAACCTACTTAAAAACTATATTGATGTCTCCCTTAACACCTTTATTTAAGCCCAGTAATGTCTGGAAAAGGTCTTTTTACTTATTCATGTAGCTTCCTTGTCACAGAGAAAATGTGAACCATCAGCTTCCCAGAGCTGGGTCAGCTAGCTCAAGGTTTCACCCGGTTTGATAGGAAATGTTCCTGTTCAAGGGCTTCCCAGGTGGCGCTAGTGGTAAAGAATACACCTTCCAACGCAGGAGACAAGAGACATGGGTTCGATCCCTGGGTTGGAAAGATGCCCTGGAGAAGGGAATGGCAATGCACACCAGTATTCTTGCCTGAAGAATCCCATGGACAGAGGAGCCTGGTGGGCTACAGTCCATGGGGTCACAAAGAGTCGGACCCCAATGAAATGACTGAGCATGCATGCACGTTCCTGTTCAAGTCCTCTCTACCTCCATAGGGTCTAGTTTATGTCCTAGCACCTCCCTGAAGTCTCATCAGATCAATCTAAAGCACAACTGGAACGACTGTTGAATTAACTGTTCATCTGTCTTATTCCCACCTCCCAGGCCCCTCGAACAATCTGAATTTCCCCAGGACAACTAACTTCTATGTCTTCATATGTAGTCCCGTGCTTCACCAAGATGTGTTCAATACACGCTTATTGAACCAAACTATTGTGAGCTGGAGTCTGCTGTATACTGTGCGTTTGGTAGGTGCTACACTTAATTATCATTTTAAAGTGCCTTTAAACTTATATATAATCATCCATATTTTACAAATAAGATGAAGATCTACAGATGAAGAATCTGTGGCCCTACTAAGGGCACATAAACGAGTAGGAGCCAGAGCGAAATTTTGAACCTATTTATTTTGCGGTCTGCTGTATGCCTATTCTATCTGGCTCCCTTCTGATCAAAGTCACCCTTCAGTACTTCATCAGAGCACTAAATGTTACTCCTCCATGTGTACATGTGGGTTTATGAGATTGTGACCTTTGTAAAAACCAGAGATTGTAATATAAGCATCTCTTTTGTTTCCACAATTCTTATTCTGTGCTATATGTATGAGGACAATTTAGAGACTATCTGATCTAAATAATCTCCTTTCTCTGAGAACGACCTCCCTGACTTTAGAGATATTTCCCTTTCAGCCAGTCTCATATATGATCTCACCACATCAGCCTCAGCCGACAAGATGGGGAATAGAAACCTGAGATAAACTGGGTTAATATGTTTCCCTGTCCTGGAAATTTGGCATTGCAATCCAGAGATACGTTTGTCTATGTAGACATGTAACGTGTGAACAACTGTCTAAGGAAGTAGAGAAAGCCCTTCAGAATGAAGACACGCAAGTGAAGGAAGCAGGCACGCAGCGAGTGTTCTGAGAGCTTTCTGGGTCTTGGTTACTCGTTTTTCCTGAGACCCAGTGGCCTTCTTTCCTTGGGTCTTTATGGCAGACTCTCTCCCTTAGGGGATGAAAGTGGCTAAAGATTATGATTTGTCTTACTTAAAATCACTAATCAGTACATAGCAGATGTACAGACAATCCTGTTGGATGGAACTGAACTGAATTAATTCTTAGCTTTCCTGAGGTCAAGAAAGGGAAGCTAGAAGCTTTGTAACTTTTTCAAGTCAGATGTTTACATCGTTTTCTTGTTAGTTGTTTGAAAAGCTGGGAATACCAAGAATATCAGAAATGCACACAGATTTATATTCTTAAACAGATTGAATTATTGATTATTGCCTTCTAGAGTTATCTGTATGAATGTTTTCCTTCTTTGGATAAAGATGGAAAATCATTAGAATGATGGCAAGATATGTTTTTTTTTATTTGGCTGCGTCGCATGGCATGTGGGATCTTCGTGCCCCAACTAGGGATCAAACCCATACGTCCTGCAGTGGAAGCGTCAGTCTTAGCCACTGGGCTGCCAGGGAAGTTCACAAATGGTGTTCTTAAAGTGAGTGAAAAATCTCCTCTGGTAGTTCTTGCTAAATTCACCTTCTAGGCTTGGGAAGGAGAAGGCAGTGGCACCCGACTCCAGTACTCTTGCCTGGAAAACCCTGTGGGCAGAGGAGGCTGCAGTCCATGGGGTCGCTAAGAGTTGGACACCACTGAGCGACTTCCCTTTCACTTTTCACTTTCATGCACTGGAGAAGGAAATGGCAACCCACTCCAGTGTTCTTGCCTGGAGAATCCCAGGGACAGGGGAGCCTGGTGGGCTTCCGTCTATGGGGTCACACAGAGTCGGACACGACTGAAGCGACTTAGCAGCAGAGTAATTGGGTAATGAAGCTATCTGGGTAAGTAAAGTTTGCCTCAAAAGCATGGCAGCATTTTCATTTTATCTACTGAATATACAAACTGTACTAAACACTTCATTCTATGAGTATTGGATCATTCAGCCTTCCTTGCTGACCAAACAGAAATCTTTCCATTAGATTATAGGTTGCTCCTCTGAAATTTCTTTTCTCATTTAAATGTTTTTTTCTTAATGTTCACTTAAAGCTCACTTAATTGGGATAAAAATTATCTCAGGACTGGTTTCAGTGTGAGGGACAGGGGGAGGAGGGTAAAGAAAGGAGGAGAGGATGTTAATAATATCGGATCCTGCCCTCATCTTCTAGGGATGTTTTTCACTGAATTCACCCTCATGAACACCAGTGTCTGTGCTTGGCAGCAACACAGTGATGCCTTCAGAGAACATTCAGGTGTGTTTAGGGATGTTTTCTCTGCATTAGATTATCCCAGACCGATGTGCCCTTCCGCTTGGTGTGCCGTTTCTCCACCCCTGCTGTTCGTTGTCGCTTCCCTGCAGCGAGTGCGTCTGCATCGAGCGGCTGCTCCCCACCTTTCCACACCTTGGATGTGTGTCTGTTTCTTCCAGCAGCAGCCTAGGAAAAACTGAAGGCTGGGAGGGGAAAACCACAGATGCAGTTTTGCTCTCTGTGGCCCCAGTGTTGCTCACAATGCCAAATCAATGTACTCTGGAACAGGGGTCCCCAACCGGTCTGTTAGGAATTTGGCCACACAGCTGGAGGTGAGTGGTGGGCAAGACTAAAACCATCCCTGCCTCCCATCCTCTGTAGGAAAATTGTCTTCTATGAAACCGGTCTCTAGCCAAAAAGGTTGGGGACCTCTCCTATGGAATAGAGCAGAGGATTTGGGGACCACCTAGGTGGCTCAGCGGTGAAGAATTCGCCTGCCAGTGCAGGAGATGCAGGAGACTTGGGTTCAATCCCTGGGTCAGGAAGATCCAGTGGAGGAGGGCGTGGCAGCCCACTCCAGTATCCTTGCCAGCAGAATCCCATGGACAGGGGAGCCTGGCGGGCTGCAGTCCATAGCATCATAGGGAGTCAGACATGGCTGAGACAGTACAGGCACGACACATGGTCTGTCTGGTTTGCTCATGGTGCTTTCACAGAGTTGTGGCTTTTCTTTTTTTCTATGTGGATTCAAAGTCAGACCATTACCTAAGAATTATTGCATTTGTTTGTGGAGGTCGTGGGCCTTTTCTACCCTCTTCCAGCTGCCCAGCTAGAGATTCTGCTGCCCAGCTCCCCACTCAGTCATGTGTGACAAGGTGACTGCATTTTCTACAGTGAAATGTGAGTGGATGGAGTATGTACACCTTCCACTCTGCCTCCCTGACAGGAAATCGCTTGACCTGGACGCCCTCTCTCCCAACTTCTCATAGAAAGCTATATGGTGCATGTGCAGGGCTTAATTGTGCCTCCCGGTGATCTGGTAATTATTGTAATTAAACCCATTTTACCTTTGAGTTAGTTAAGACACAGAAAGATTAAGTAATGTGCTTAAGACTAGAAAGCGGTAAATGGTAAAGTTAATATGTTAACCCACGCCTATTGGGCTACAAAGCCATGATTTTAACCAATTCTATGACCCAATGCTGTCATATCCAAGGTTAGTAACTATTTACTTTGTGCTCCTACATAACTTTATTTGTATTCTATAAGGGCATTTCTTACATATCAATATCCATTTTTCCACTAAGTCGTAAGCTTCGGAAGGATCCAGAGCAATTACATTAGGCTCATTCTGTAGTGTATATTCTTTCTGTGCCTGATTGATACTCTATATGTTTGCTGAATTTTACTCAAGTTTACTGTCTTTCTTCTAAGGGCTCCTTTGCCTACTACAGTTACCAGTACGGCATTGAGATCTCTCCAATCTACATCACTTGGATTCCAGATGTCAAGGAAGCATATTATGTATGACAGCTCAGACGAAATCATTACAAATGTATTTCTCAGAAGCCAACAACGTGAGTAATTTCCACGTAACTATTTAAGTGAGTGAGAGTGAATTGGGAGGTTTTAATAACTCAGTGTGACAAATACTTGAGACTGGGAAATTCAGAGAGTGGGAGCGAAGTTTGGCTGTGGTTGAAGGACCACACATAGGTGGGACAAGAGGAAAGTGTTCCAAGAGACACCGTCTAGGACATTTCATTGAGTCATTCCAAAGCAGAAATGAAGCCAGGCTCTTCAAAGACACTGAGCATAATGCAGTTTTGGCTGATTGTACGACATTGCATAATAGTCTTTGTAAAATCCTTTTGTCTGCCCACTGTAGCTAGTTTCTGTCAAAAGAGTTAAGAAGTAAGACATTTATGATGAATTGCTCCAGTGAAATTTTTATTCAGCTTGATACAGAAAACAGTCAGAAGCTTAAAATAAAACTCAATGCTTTTTCCCCTCTTGACCTTTTAAGCTGTTGCCTTATAAAACCAGACAGCAGAGGGTCTTTACATCTCAGGGTGCTCCACTGATCTTGGTTGAATGAATTCATGAATCAGTGTTACAGCTAGTATTAGCCCCTCTCCTTCCTCTCCCTTAGACAGGGAAGGACAGTCTTGGTATTTAAAAGCCCCTTATTTCTTTGTATGTGACAGTTAAACCACAAGAGGGAAGGGACTGGAGAGAGAGATGAAAAGAATGGTTATTTATTTATCCTCTATTTGAACTCTGCTCTTTCCACAAAGGAAACATGTCAGGGGCTTGATATAGGCCAGATCTTTCTGTCCCCTCAAGTCCTCCTTGAAGTATAGTATCATGAGGATCTATACCCTTTATGGAGGTAATTCAAAGTCCCAGCAATGTCCCCCAGAGTCTGGTCAGGCTTCAGCTAACACTCCCAACACTCCCACCAACTCCCATCCATGTTTAGTGAATACCAAGTAGGTGAAAGTGTGAAAGTGTTAGTTGCTCAGTCACATCTTTGCAACCCCATGGACTGTAGCCCACTGGGCTTTCTGTCCACGGGATTCTCCAGGAAAGAATACAGTAGTAGATTGCCTTTCCCTTCTCTTGGAGATCTTCCTGACCCAGGGATTGAAGATCTGGGTGTCCCACGTTTCACGCAGATTCACTACCGTCTGAGCCACCAGGGAAATCTAAAATGTGCCAGGCACTTATTCTTATTAAAGCAAAACAAACCTAAACAAAACAAGTGATGAAGTAGGTTTTATTATTATTCCCTTTACAAGTAAGGAAACTGAGCATGAGCATTTCAGTAGCTTTTCCCCTGATTGGAAGGAGGATTCCAGCCTACATTTGTCTAAAAATTATAGAAAGATTTCTTTTAATGTTACATTCCAAATTCTAACACTGAACTACTGTATGAACCCCCAAAAGCTTTGGCTCTTTGAAACATTGACCCAGTTTAAAAGACAGATGTGGCTTCCTCCTTCATAGATGGCTGTCATCATAAATGACAGCAGAGGTGATGAATCAGTAGAATAAGACAAGTAAGTCTCAACTTTTAATTTTTATTTAATTATAAAAATATCTTAATAAAAACATTCATGTATAATTTTACCATTTGTAATACAACTATATACTTGCATATTCTCTTCAAAATTTTGTCCATATGCAATTGTTCAGTGGTAAAGAAAATCTGCCTGTGGTGCAGGAGATGCAGGTTCGATCCCTGGGTGGGACCCAGAGAAGATCCCCTGGAAGAGAGCATGGCAGCCCACTCCAGTTGTGTCAGAAAAACCCCACGGACAGATGAGCCTGGTGGGCTATGGTCTATAGGGTCACAAAGAGTGGGACACAACTGAAGCGACTTAGCACACATGTACGCACCTAGCAAAGAACTTGCACATAGGAAGTGTTTCATGAAATCTCAAGTTGAGTTTAGTGAAACTGTAGAATCATCATCAGTAAGACAGGTCTTTTTAAAAAATTCTGTTTTCCCATCCCAACAAGCAAAATGAGTTGATACTTAGATAGACTCCTGTTTATTCTTCTATTTTACCACATGCATTTGTAGGAATGAGACAACTAATGGATGTGACCTCTGGCCTTGGAAAACAGGTTGTAAAAAACCAGTAAGGCAAGGAAGAGTGCTGGGGAAAGACGTGACTTTCGGAGGAAACTTCCACTGAAAGACCCCAGAACTCAGAAAACTTACAGTCAGCCCTCCACAGTGTGGAAAACAGAAACTGCCCTCTCCTTTGGTGCTTTCTCCCTTTATGGCTCGTCTTCAAGTCAGTGCTAATGAGGTGGGTGAAACTGGAGCCGATTATACAGCGTGAAGCGAGACAGAAAGAAAAACGCTGATAGAGTATACTAACACACATATATGGAATTTAGGAAGATGGTAACGNCTCAGAAAACTTACAGTCAGCCCTCCACAGTGTGGAAAACAGAAACTGCCCTCTTCTTTGGTGCTTTTTCCCTTTATGGCTCGTCTTCAAGTCAGTGCTGATGAGGTGGATGGAACTGGAGCCGATTATACAGCGTGAAGTGAGCCAGAAAGAAAAACGCCGATAGAGTATACTAACACACATATATGGAATTTAGGAAGATGGTAACGACAACCCTGTATGCGAGACAACAAAAGAGACACAGATGTATAGAATAGTCTTTTGGACTCTGTGGGAGAGGGAAAGAATGGGATGATTTAGGAGCATGGCATTGAAACATGTATAATATCGTATAAGAAACGAATCACCAGTCTAGGTTCGATGCGGGATACTGGATGCTTGGGGCTGGTGCTCTGGGATGACCCAGACAGATGGTATGGGGAGGAAGGCGGGAGGGGGGTTCAGGATTGGGAACACGTGTACACCCGTGGCAGATTCATGTTGATGTATGGCAAAACCAATACAGTATTGTAAAGTAAAATAAAGTAAAAAAAAAAAAAGTATATTGGTAGTTAAGAAAGTTAGCTAATGAATACTAAAGGGCAACATTGAGGCCAGCAGCCAAAAGCTAATATCTTTCCCAGCACCTTTATCTTTTCCACGCTTCCTGTAGAAAAGGAATGCGGGGGACTTAAGGAGAAAAGAAGTGAAAAGCCAAAAAAGATAAATGTAGACGTAAATAGTTGACACAGTCTTCCACAGAACCATCTATCTTTATTCAGTACAAAGCAGGTAGGAATACCAGAGGGGGGAAAAGGCAGAGCAATTTATTCGAATGCCAGTAAAACTAAATCTGGGAAGGTTTGAAACTTTTGAGAAACCAGTTGAACCATCTCATGGCTCTGAATCTAAAAAATTAGTTTCACACAGGAAAGTCAAGAAACTACAGATTGTGTAATGCAATGATCCGGAAAATTTTATTTTTTTAAGCGACAACTCATTTTGCACTCCCATGTTGCCTTCCCAAGAGAGACTGCTTGGTTGAAATAAGAATTTTATAAGCCCTTAGCAAAGTAAAAGCTGGCCAGAATTCAGGCATTCTGCATAGTAAAGAAAGGTAGAAGGAAGAAGAGGGAGTGAGCCCTGGGTTGGAGCGAAAACGATGAGAGAAATGTATCTCCAAAGAAAATGGAAATAAACAGCAACCGACTAATGAAGACTTTAATAACTCATGTGCTGTGTGGTGGGCAATGTCACTCCTCCTTTCCGTGCTCCTTACACAGCCTTATTTTAATTTTTAAAGATATTTATTTATTTATTTTTGGCTATGTTGGGTCTTCGTGGCTGCGTGGACTTTTCTCGAGTCGTGGTGACTGGGAGTGCCTCTCTAGTTACAGCGCTTAGACTTCCCACCTGCGGTGGCTTCTCTTGCACGAGCTTCCGTAGCTGCAGCANGTGGTGGGCAATGTCACTCCTCCTTTCCGTGCTCCTTACACAGCCTTATTTTAATTTTTAAAGATATTTATTTATTTATTTATTTTTGGCTATGTTGGGTCTTCGTGGCTGCATGGACTTTTCTCGAGTCGTGGTGACTGGGAGCGCCTCTCTAGTTACAGCGCTTAGACTTCCCACCTGCGGTGGCTTCTCTTGCACGAGCTTCCGTAGCTGCAGCGTGTGGCTCAGTAGTTGTGGCTCCCAGGCTCTAGAGCACAGGCTCGGGAGTTGTGGCACATGGACTTAGTCGTCCCGCGGCATGTGGGATCTTCCCAGACCAGAGATCGAACCCGTGTCCCCTAAATTGAAAGACAGATTCTTACCCACTGAGCTACCAGGGAAGCCCTCCTTACACAGTCTTTAATAAATTCTACCATGTTCACAAAAGTGTTTGATATCAGTGGACTTGTGGACCATAGCCATGGCAGGCACTGTGTCAAACCAGAAGCTACGTGTAGACCACTCATACTTGACCTCTAAGAATACTGAACAGTGAGATGACATCTACTATGTAAAATATTAGGGAAAGGCGCCACCTCGTCAGAGCTGCTTTCAGAGGCTTCAGAGGCTGAAAGTCACAAGGAGGGGTATGGGCTGACAGCATGAATAGCTCTGATGAATTAAGGAGCTAATTGGAAAAGACTCTGATGCTGGGAGGGGTTAGGGGCAGGAAGAGAAGGGGACAACAGAGGATGAGATGGCTAGATGGCATCACTGACTCGATGGACGTGAGTTTGAGCAATTCATGGAGTTGCAAAGAGTTGGACACAACTGAGCGACTGAACTAAACTGAACTGAGAACTAATTGAAGGCTTTGAGAGAACCTCTCTGACCTGAAGACTGATATGGAGGGCTGAGCAGAGCCCTGCCACGTTCCTGGGGCCTCTGTCAGACAGGCTCCTGGCAGGGCTAGATCTTACTCTGTTCCACGTGGCCGTTCCAGAGTCCTGGGCTGAGGTGCCTAGGCTGGGAGAGACACCAGTGTGGCTTTTTTGTTTATACTTTATCATTAAACAAAACAATAGTGAATCACGATATAAAGAAAACAACTCAAAAACAAGTGAACGTTTTCAAATATAGAGCAGAAAAGGTAAGAGTGGCTCTTTGTGCTTCATGGCTTATGGCCAGTTTCTTCTTCCTTGATGGCAATTCTTATAAGTGATGCTCTGTCATAAACCGGAATGAAGTCTGACGGCCAGAGTGACTCACTGTCGGGATACTGGATCAACAAACTATAGCAACTTTTGGGTAATGGGTCAGTTTATATCTTCTGGTTTCCGCTGCTATTCCTCTCCCTTTGCTCTTGGAGTTTCACCTGAACATCCTTGACTTGTTTCACTGCATCAAGGAAAGTTGGGTTCAATACATTTTTTTAAAAAGCCTTTTACAGGAAGCAAACCTATGAATCAAAGATTCAATGGGAGTGACCTAATCACTAGTCCAGGCTTCCCACCATTGGCAACACACAAAACCATTCACTCCTTCAGAAGATTTCTCTTTAGAAGCTGCTAATGCCATTTATTTGCAGCCTTTGCTGAGGTTTTTGTTACAACCAATGAGTTCATCTTAGTAGTCCAACAGACTGACCAGCATATGTGGGGTTATGGACTGAATCTCATGAAAACTAAAAGCAGGGGGAATCTAATAAGTTATATTAGGAAAAAATCTTAAGAAAAATTTCAGTAGAAAAGTATATTTTGCCTAAAAGCAGCCAGTTTCAGAACTGTTAGCATTAGTGAGGAAGTACCAACAGGGAATTGTAGAACATAATAAAAAGTGATGATCAGCAAGGGGTGTAATGAAGGAAAAAGTGAGTCACTACTTGAGACACAGATCTGAGAAGTTAATGGGTCTCCAGGGTGGCAGGTCGGAGGTAGAGGACAACCCAGCCCCTCCGAATGTCCAGAAACAACAGTAGTCAGTGGGTATTTTAGATCTGGTAGCAACCTGGGGATAGGCATGGGACAGAACGGATCAAAGAAAAGGGGGAGGATGCACTGAGGCCTGATGAAGTGGAGTGCATTGGGTGGGCACCTAACCAGACCCCCTGGATTATTTATCACTTACAGCCCTTCTCAGCAAAGAACGTGCTGTGTTTGGAGAACTAGGAAGAGTGGCGTCTTTTTCTCACTTGGTACTTTTTGAGACAAGTGCCTCGAAAGATTATGTTTTAATTAGCACATTTTCCATTATTCACAGTGGCAATGGCAACAGTGGCAGTTAGAAATATTGCAGGCGTGGTGAATCCAGCAGCCCCAGAAATCCAGATGTGCTGGAGTTGAGTGTTTGATGACGGGAGCACAGCTGGTACCACTAAAAGTCACCTAGTGAAAAATATATAAAGAAAGAAAATTTTATAACATTAGTGAATTATCTTATATTTTTAAAAAATCGATATATTTTCAAAAATGTAAATTTTATAGTTCATGTCAGGATAGCCGAGACAAGTCTATTCCAGTCATTTAGAGAGCAGATGTTAAGAGTTAAATCATTCTTCCAAATCGGTCCTTGTATGGTCCATAGGGAATAAGCAAATAATATCCTGAAATAACTGATGCACAGAGAAATTTACTTTTTTTATTCAAAAGTTAAGTTGCATTAAATAATCTTCTATAAAATGTAGAGACAATACACTAGCCCATCCCTGACTTTGAGAGTTTACAGTCACAGAGCTGGAGAGCGGCTGTTCTCTGCCATACATCAGAGTGTGTCGTGAGTCTTTCTTGGCTTTCTTATGCTAACTTAAAAAAAAAAAAAAACTTTTAAATTTTATATTGGAATGTAGTCTATTGACAATGTTGTAATAGTTTCAGGTGGACAGTGAAGGGATTCAGCCATGCATATACATGCATCCATTCGCCCTCAAACTCCCCTCCCATCCAGTCTATGACATGATATTGAACAGTTTCCTGTGCTATACAGTAGGTCTTTGTTGGTTATCCATTTAAAATATAATTTATGCTAACTTTTGAATCTAGTATTTTCTCCCCTAAAGAAATGTTCCCCTTTCCTCCACTCAGGCATCAGTGTTGAGGTTATGTCCTCCCATCAAAGCCTTGCTATCAAAAACAAGCCTTTGGAGAAACTTCCCTTGTGGTCTACTGGCTGACTCCATGCTCCTAATACAAGGTGCCTGGGTTCAATCCCGGGTCAGGGAACTAGATCCCACATGCCACAGCTAAGACCCAGCACAGCCAAATAAATAAATTAATGTTTAAAGGGGAAAAATCAAGCCTTTGGAAAGGATATGAATAAAGGAAATTCTTTTTCTTTGAATAATGGATAAAGGATATTCAGTCATCAATAAAGGAAGTAAATTCAACAATGAAGGTGATGAAGCTGTGTTTACTTTTTAGTTGAATTTTAATTTAAAAAAAATCACAAACCCTTTGAAAATATCTGTAAAGAAATTTCTCAGGCTCTGGTCTAGGCTCTGGCCGTCAGCGCTACCCGCACCCGCGCTCACCCCCCTTACCGGACCAGGGCCCTCGCGGAGCGCACCTTTATTGCTGTGAAGCCTGACGGCATGCAGTGCGGCCTGGTGGGCAAGATCATCAAGCGCTTCGAGCAGAAGGGATTCCACCCTTGTGCCTCTGAGGAACTCCTGAAGCAGCACTACATTGACCTGAAAGACCGCCCATTCTTTCCGGGCCTGGTGAACTCAGGGCCAGTTGTGGCCCTGGTCCGGGAGGGCCTGAATGTAGTGAAGACAGGACGAGTGATGCTTGGGGAGACCAACCCAGCAGATTCTAAGCCAGGCACCATTCATGGCGACTTCTGCATTCAAGTTGGCAGGAACATCATTCATGGCAGTGATTCAGTAAAAGTGCTGAGAAAGAAATCAGCTTGTGGTTTAAGCCCAAAGAATTGACTGAATACAAGTCTTGTGCTTTTGACTGGATATATGAATAAGAGGTGGTCAGAGAACCAGTCCCTTCAGGCACCACCTCCTGTGTTCCTGGGCACAGCTCTTCATTCCACTGATATGGAAGCAGTAGGATGGATGTTTATTTCCTAAAGCATATTTACCAATAAGCCTTTAAAAACTGCAAAAAAAAGAAAGAAATTTCTCAGACAAAATCATTTCTCACACAAAAATCATCATTTTTCTCCTGGTAAAGACATTTAGGGATTCCCAGGTGGCTCAGTGGTAAAGAATCCATCCGCCAGTGTAGGAGACAAGGATTCCATCCTTGGGTCGGGAAGATTCTCTGGAGGAGGAAACGGCAACCCAACCCAGTGTTCTTGCCCGGAAAATCCCATGAATAGAGGAGCCTGGTGACTGTGTTTGGGGCGGGACATGCTGCTACTGCTGCTGCTAAGTCGCTTCAGTCGTGTCCGACTCTGTGCGACCCCATAGACGGCAGCTCACCAGGCTCCCCCGTCCCTGGGATTCTCCAAGCAAGAACACTGGAGTGGGCTGCCATTTCCTTCTCCAATGTATGAAAGTGAAAAGTGAAAGTGAAGTCACCGAGTCCGACTCTTGGCGACCCCATGGACTGCAGCCTACCAGGTTCCTCCGCCTATGGGATTTTCCAGGCAAGAGTACTGGAGTGGGGTGCCATTGCTTTCTCCAGGGGTGGGACATGACATAGTGACTAAACAACAACAGCAACAAAAGGGAGATGTTTAACAGTAAAGTCTAGAGCTTCAGTTCAGTTCAGTTCAGTCGCTCAGTCATGTCCGACTCTTTGCGACCCCATGAATCGCAGCACACCAGGCCTCCCTGTCCATCACCAACTCCCGGAGTTCACCCAGACTCTTGTCCATCGAGTCCGTGATGCCATCCAGCCATCTCATCCTCTGTCGTCCCCTTCTCCTCCTGCCCCTAATCCCTCCCAGCATCAGAGTCTTTTCCAATGAGTCAGCTCTTCTCATGAGGTGGTATTGGAGTTTCAGCTTTAGCATCAGTCCTTCCAATGAACACCCAGGGCTGATCTCCTTTAGAATAGATTGGTTGGATCTCCTTGCAGTCCATGGGACTCTCAAGAGTCTTCTCCAACACCACAGTTCAAAAGCATCAATTCTTTGGTGCTCAGCTTTCTTCACAGTCCAGAGCTTAGACTCTTAGATAAGGAAATGAAGGACTATAGACTAAGATCATTTGACTCTCTAAGAAAGTTTCTCCCAGGGCTGAGAGATGAAAGGTGGGGTTCACAGAAGTGGTTTTAAACTCATTAAAATCTATCAAGGAGAGTTCTAATTTCTTCTCAGAAGGAACAGCTAATTATATCAGATGTAAAAGTATGCCCCAGCTCAGGACTGGGACTATTTTCTCTCTTATATGTAACCTGGGTATTTTTTTCATACATTTCCTTGACTTGCTTTTATAGGCATTAACAAATGTTTAATTAAAGAAAACTATTTTTTAAAAATCATGGAAGGACTTCCTTGGTGGTCCAATGGCTAAGATTCTTCAGTCCAAACGCAGGGAGTCTGGGTTCAAACCCTGGTCAGGGAATTAGATCCTACATGCTGCAACTAAGACTACCCATGCTGCAGCTAAGATCTGGTGCAGCCAAATAAATAAACAAACAATATTTTTAAAATATATATTTTTAAAGCATGAATGCTCATAACTGCAATTACAGTGTCAACCTTTATCAAAGCTATTTTGAGAGACTTAATAAACAAATCTTCACANGAAGCAAACCTATGAATCAAAGATTCAATGGGAGTGACCTAATCACTAGTCCAGGCTTCCCACCATTGGCAACACACAAAACCATTCACTCCTTCAGAAGATTTCTCTTTAGAAGCTGCTAATGCCATTTATTTGCAGCCTTTGCTGAGGTTTTTGTTACAACCAATGAGTTCATCTTAGTAGTCCAACAGACTGACCAGCATATGTGGGGTTATGGACTGAATCTCATGAAAACTAAAAGCAGGGGGAATCTAATAAGTTATATTAGGAAAAAATCTTAAGAAAAATTTCAGTAGAAAAGTATATTTTGCCTAAAAGCAGCCAGTTTCAGAACTGTTAGCATTAGTGAGGAAGTACCAACAGGGAATTGTAGAACATAATAAAAAGTGATGATCAGCAAGGGGTGTAATGAAGGAAAAAGTGAGTCACTACTTGAGACACAGATCTGAGAAGTTAATGGGTCTCCAGGGTGGCAGGTCGGAGGTAGAGGACAACCCAGCCCCTCCGAATGTCCAGAAACAACAGTAGTCAGTGGGTATTTTAGATCTGGTAGCAACCTGGGGATAGGCATGGGACAGAACGGATCAAAGAAAAGGGGGAGGATGCACTGAGGCCTGATGAAGTGGAGTGCATTGGGTGGGCACCTAACCAGACCCCCTGGATTATTTATCACTTACAGCCCTTCTCAGCAAAGAACGTGCTGTGTTTGGAGAACTAGGAAGAGTGGCGTCTTTTTCTCACTTGGTACTTTTTGAGACAAGTGCCTCGAAAGATTATGTTTTAATTAGCACATTTTCCATTATTCACAGTGGCAATGGCAACAGTGGCAGTTAGAAATATTGCAGGCGTGGTGAATCCAGCAGCCCCAGAAATCCAGATGTGCTGGAGTTGAGTGTTTGATGACGGGAGCACAGCTGGTACCACTAAAAGTCACCTAGTGAAAAATATATAAAGAAAGAAAATTTTATAACATTAGTGAATTATCTTATATTTTTAAAAAATCGATATATTTTCAAAAATGTAAATTTTATAGTTCATGTCAGGATAGCCGAGACAAGTCTATTCCAGTCATTTAGAGAGCAGATGTTAAGAGTTAAATCATTCTTCCAAATCGGTCCTTGTATGGTCCATAGGGAATAAGCAAATAATATCCTGAAATAACTGATGCACAGAGAAATTTACTTTTTTTATTCAAAAGTTAAGTTGCATTAAATAATCTTCTATAAAATGTAGAGACAATACACTAGCCCATCCCTGACTTTGAGAGTTTACAGTCACAGAGCTGGAGAGCGGCTGTTCTCTGCCATACATCAGAGTGTGTCGTGAGTCTTTCTTGGCTTTCTTATGCTAACTTAAAAAAAAAAAAAAACTTTTAAATTTTATATTGGAATGTAGTCTATTGACAATGTTGTAATAGTTTCAGGTGGACAGTGAAGGGATTCAGCCATGCATATACATGCATCCATTCGCCCTCAAACTCCCCTCCCATCCAGTCTATGACATGATATTGAACAGTTTCCTGTGCTATACAGTAGGTCTTTGTTGGTTATCCATTTAAAATATAATTTATGCTAACTTTTGAATCTAGTATTTTCTCCCCTAAAGAAATGTTCCCCTTTCCTCCACTCAGGCATCAGTGTTGAGGTTATGTCCTCCCATCAAAGCCTTGCTATCCAAAACAAGCCTTTGGAGAAACTTCCCTTGTGGTCCACTGGCTGACTCCATGCTCCTAATACAAGGGGCCTGGGTTCAATCCCGGGTCAGGGAACTAGATCCCACATGCCACAGCTAAGACCCAGCACAGCCAAATAAATAAATTAATGTTTAAAGGGGAAAAATCAAGCCTTTGGAAAGGATATGAATAAAGGAAATTCTTTTTCTTTGAATAATGGATAAAGGATATTCAGTCATCAATAAAGGAAGTAAATTCAACAATGAAGCTGATGAAGCTGTGTTTACTTTTTAGTTGAATTTTAATTTTAAAAAAATCACAAACCCTTTGAAAATATCTGTAAAGAAATTTCTCAGGCTCTGGTCTAGGCTCTGGCCGTCAGCGCTACCCGCACCCGCGCTCACCCCCCTTACCGGACCAGGGCCCTGGCGGAGCGCACCTTTATTGCTGTGAAGCCTGACGGCATGCAGTGCGGCCTGGTGGGCAAGATCATCAAGCACTTCGAGCAGAAGGGATTCCACCCTTGTGCCTCTGAGGAACTCCTGAAGCAGCACTACATTGACCTGAAAGACCGCCCATTCTTTCCGGGCCTGGTGAAGTATATGAACTCAGGGCCAGTTGTGGCCCTGGTCCGGGAGGGCCTGAATGTAGTGAAGACAGGACGAGTGATGCTTGGGGAGACCAACCCAGCAGATTCTAAGCCAGGCACCATTCATGGCGACTTCTGCATTCAAGTTGGCAGGAACATCATTCATGGCAGTGATTCAGTAAAAGTGCTGAGAAAGAAATCAGCTTGTGGTTTAAGCCCAAAGAATTGACTGAATACAAGTCTTGTGCTTTTGACTGGATATATGAATAAGAGGTGGTCAGAGAACCAGTCCCTTCAGGCACCACCTCCTGTGTTCCTGGGCACAGCTCTTCATTCCACTGATATGGAAGCAGTAGGACGGATGTTTATTTCCTAAAGCATATTTACCAATAAGCCTTTAAAAACTGCAAAAAAAAGAAAGAAATTTCTCAGACAAAATCATTTCTCACACAAAAATCATCATTTTTCTCCTGGTAAAGACATTTAGGGATTCCCAGGTGGCTCAGTGGTAAAGAATCCATCCGCCAGTGTAGGAGACAAGGATTCCATCCTTGGGTCGGGAAGATTCTCTGGAGGAGGAAACGGCAACCCAACCCAGTGTTCTTGCCCGGAAAATCCCATGAATAGAGGAGCCTGGTGACTTTGTGTTTGGGGCGGGACATGCTGCTGCTGCTGCTGCTAAGTCGCTTCAGTCGCGTCCGACTCTGTGTGACCCCATAGACGGCAGCCCACCAGGCTCCCCCGTCCCTGGGATTCTCCAGGCAAGAACACTGGAGTGGGCTGCCATTTCCTTCTCCAATGTATGAAACTGAAAAGTGAAAGTGAAGTCGCTCAGTCGAGTCCGACTCTTGGCGACCCCATGGACTGCAGCCTACCAGGCTCCTCCACCTATGGGATTTTCCAGGCAAGAGTACTGGAGTGGGGTGCCATTGCCTTCTCCAGGGGTGGGACATGACATAGTGACTAAACAACAACAGCAACAAAAAGGAGATATTTAACAGTAAAGTCTAGAGCTTCAGTTCAGTTCAGTTCAGTCGCTCAGTCGTGTCCCACTCTTTGCGACCCCATGAATCGCAGCACACCAGGCCTCCCTGTCCATCACCAACTCCCAGAGTTCACCCAGACTCTTGTCCATCGAGTCCGTGATGCCATCCAGCCATCTCATCCTCTGTCGTCCCCTTCTCCTCCTGCCCCTAATCCCTCCCAGCATCAGAGTCTTTTCCAATGAGTCAGCTCTTCTCATGAGGTGGTATTGGAGTTTCAGCTTTAGCATCAGTCCTTCCAATGAACACCCAGGGCTGATCTCCTTTAGAATAGATTGGTTGGATCTCCTTGCAGTCCATGGGACTCTCAAGAGTCTTCTCCAACACCACAGTTCAAAAGCATCAATTCTTTGGTGCTCAGTTTCCTTCACAGTCCAGAGCTTAGACTCTTAGATAAGGAAATGAAGGACTATAGACTAAGATCATTTGACTCTCTAAGAAAGTTTCTCCCAGGGCTGAGAGATGAAAGGTGGGGTTCACAGAAGTGGTTTTAAACTCATTAAAATCTATCAAGGAGAATTCTAATTTCTTCTCAGAAGGAACAGCTAATTATATCAGATGTAAAAGTATGCCCCAGCTCAGGACTGGGACTATTTTCTCTCTTATATGTAACCTGGGTATTTTTTTCATACATTTCCTTGACTTGCTTTTATAGGCATTAACAAATGTTTAATTAAAGAAAACTATTTTTTAAAAATCATGGAAGGACTTCCTTGGTGGTCCAATGGCTAAGATTCTTCAGTCCAAATGCAGGGAGTCTGGGTTCAAACCCTGGTCAGGGAATTAGATCCTACATGCTGCAACTAAGACTACCCATGCTGCAGCTAAGATCTGGTGCAGCCAAATAAATAAACAAACAATATTTTTAAAATATATATTTTTAAAGCATGAATGCTCATAACTGCAATTACAGTGTCAACCTTTATCAAAGCTATTTTGAGAGACTTAATAAACAAATCTTCACATCTTGGTATTTTGTTTTGTTTTTACCACTTCACAGCTTTTGGGATCCTAGTTCCCTGGCTAAGGATTGAACCCTGGCCTTCAGCAGTGAAGGTGTAGAGTCCTAACCACTGAGCCACCAGAGAATTCCCCACACCTTGATTTTAAACTTTGGAAAAAGAACCGTGTTAGCGTCTAGCCAATTGATTATTAAGCAGAGAACTAGAAGCACACTTGAGTCAGTTTGTTATTATTAGGGATGTTAACTTACATAATCAAACACCTAGGTAAGGTGTTTGTTTTGTTCCAAATAGATTTTTTAAAGGTATTCTGCTATACTGTGAACTAACAGGGAAAATTATGTATTATGATTAAGTATTATGAACACATAATCTAATTGGTGATCTATCAGAAACTTTTGAGAAGCTGCTGAACACTGCCCCTGTTGATATGAAGAATAGGATATGAAAATTCTTATTAAAAATATAACTCAAACCGAGGCTGTTGAACACTCAATGAAACCTACCTTTAAATATCACTGTTGTTTTTATTTCATGAATTTTAAGAATTACTTGATGTGATACCACAATCTATGGTCAAAGGACTGTCTTCTGAGATTTAACAGATTATCCTATGAAAAAGTATGGCATTTCGAATAACAAGTGGGTTTATAGTAGAGAAGGGAAAAAATAGGTTGGAATCAGAAGAGTTCATGGTCATATTGTACAATTTTATCACAGAAATCTCATCTAGATTCTCTCCATACTTGAGTAAACCCCATTCAAACCCCCATCCCATCATCCACCCAAGTCAAATCTTAATATGAAGGTTCATAATTCTCCATTGAATTTGAATTTTATTTATTTATTTTTTTAAATTTATTTATTTATTGGCCACGCTGTGCAGCATGTGGGATCTTACTTCCCTGATCGGGGATTGAACCTGGGTCCCCTGCATTGCAAGCCCAGAGTCCTAACCACCGGACCACCAGGGAAGCCCCCTGAATTTGAATTTTAAAAACATCACAAAAATCCCTTGAAAAATACCTATAAAAGGCTGTATGTCTAAAAGTCTTCAATGTTTTATTCACAAAAAATATAACCTGTATATATAACATTGTATTTTTTAAAGCCTTTATTGAATTTGTTACAATATTGCTTCTGTTTCATGTTTTGATTTTTGGCCAAGAGGCATGAGGAATCTTAACCACTGGATTTGCCAGGGAGGTCCCTGAAAGTGAAGTGGAAGTGTCAGTTGCTCAGTCATGTCCTACTCTTTGCGACCACATGGATAGCCTGCCAGGCCCCTCTGTCCTTGGAATTCTCCAGGCAAAAATACTGGAGTGGTGGCCATTCCCTTCTCCAGGGGGAGGGGGGGGGTCTTCCCGACCCAGGGATCAAACCCAGGAGGTCCCTACAGCATTACATTTTATGAAATGATTAGATGATAAATAATTAGAATCTATATATGAAGAAATAACAATTATTTATATTAATTGCTAGAAAATTTAAGGCTAAATTTGTGGCTTAACTATAACAAAAGAGTCTCTTGGGTTACATGATTGTTTCTGTAAAGTAGCATGTATTTTAAATGTTTCAGTGAATTCTCTGCTACAAAGTTTTTAAAAAGACACTGGAGATAGTTCAAATATGCCTTGTAAACACAGCTCATTTTCTTGTTTTCTACATTAAACTAATATGACAAATAAATAACTTGTGAGAAAGCAAGTATATTAAACTGTTGATGATATGAATCCAAAAGGCATGACAATATCCAGTCAATATCCAAATGATAGCCTCCAACTAGGGCTGGGAAGGGAAGAAGATGGCAACAGCTGTCACACACACACACACACACAAAAACCACTACTGGAATAAATCAGAAATATGGACCCAGTTAACTCAAGTCTTCATGTAGAAATTAAGGAAGAGAAACTGAGCACAGAACTGGATTGCATTTATCTGCATCTTTTACAATTAGGAGAAGCCACCCAGCTGTAAGGAAATGGCAACCCACTCCAGTACTCTTGCCTGGAAAATCCCATGGATGGAGGAGCCTGGTAGGCTCCAGTCCGTGGGGTCACAAAGAGTCGTACATGGCTGAGCGACTTCACTTTTATATCCGGCTGTATTGGCTCATCGGCAGAAGTGATGTATACCCCTTTCATTTGGTCCAAAGCTGAGGACTCCGAGGTTCTAAATGATGGCTGGTCACCATCATCTAGAAAGCCTAACTCCCTGAATGAATGTGGATGACAGCCCCCGGCCCCCCTCGTATACCCTGCATTAGATTGTGCCATAAGGAAGCAATAAATAAACTCTGTTTAAAGAAATTCAAGAAGTTGGGGTTTTGTTTTGTTTTATAGCAGGCTTCCCTGGTGGCTCACTGGTAAAGATCCGACCTGCCAATGCAGAAGTGGGTTAGATCCCTAGGTCAGGAAGAGCTCCCAGAGGAGGAAATGGCAACCATTCCAGTATTCATGCCTGGGAAATCCCATGGACAGAGGAGCCTGGCGGGCTACAGTCCATGGAGTCGCAAGAGCTGGACATAACTTAGTGACCACATGGCAACAGAGCAGTTAGCATAGTCTGAGTAATACAGAAATCTGACAAAACTGGTGAAATGTAAACTGATTTTTCTTTCAATGAAGCCAAACACAACCTTGAGATAACACTGAAAAACATTCGCATCTCTGGTGACTAATTTTACAAAGTGCCTCTGGCAACTGGAAACAGGAGACCGAATGGAAAATCCCTTGCATCAAATTGTGAGTAGTGTCAAGCCTTTTCCGCCTGGCCACTTGAAATCAGTCCTGAACTTCACCATTCTGAAACGTCAAACGATTGTGGTGAGCCGTTTAAATTATACCAGTCCACAATGAATTACGTTTTTTCCTCTTGACACTTTGAAACACTTTCACTCTACTATCTTCTTTGGATGGTTTCTTCAGCTATAATACCTATCTTTTTTTTTTCTTCAGTCTATAGATAAGGGGTTCTCCCTGCCCTTCCCATCTGGCTTCTTTTAGGATGAAATATATATATATAACTACACCTAGGGGTAGTTTGTGGTTGGGGTGGCAATTATCTTGCCTGGCATTCTCTGAGCTTCCTGAATCTGTGGTTTGGTGTCTGACATTAATTTGGGAAAATTCTTGAAACTGATCTGGACCCTGTGGAGCCCTTCTAGATACAGAAGCCTTTCTGTGTCCCTGTTTCTTATTTGTAGGAAAAAGGCTTCATTCTCCTAGACCTTTTCTGAGTTAAATACAGCAGATTCAAACAATTACTAACTGGGGAAGTGAGGGAATGCAAAACCAGAGGAAAGGCAGTCAGTCAGAAACCGCAGGGGAGTGATGGGCAGCCGCCGGCCCCTCTTCAGGGGCACAGCAGTCTGATACATATCTCTGAATTCTTCTACAGGTGCTGGGGCCTCCACCCGTGCGCACGATGGAAACTTCAGGAACAGAAGCACATGGATCCCAGACTGGTTGGAACCAGAAGGCTGATGGTTGAGATTTCTGGACCACCCTGTTACCTCACCAGCAACCAATCAGAAGAAAGTCATATATCCTGTAGCCCTACCCCCAGATTTGCCTTTAAAAACTCTTCCCTCAAAGCCACTGGGAAATTTGGGCTTTTTGAGCATTGAGATGTTCGTTCTCCTTGAGCACTGAGATGTTCGTTCTCCTTGCTTGGCCCTTGCAATTAACCTTTTTCAGCTCCAGATTCCGACGCTTTGGTTTGCTTATCTTCCCTGTAGGGCACACAAACTTGGGATCAACAACATTCTCAGTCATTACTGTTTTCAAATTTGTCTTCTGCTCCTTTCTCTCTCTCTTCTCCTCCTAGTGATACCGCGCACCTCAGACTGGGATTTAAACCCATGTGTCAGTACTCAAACCCAGTCAGAATTCAAATTGGAAATAGAATTCACAGTCTTTTAACTGAGATTGCACTCCTGATCTCAGGACTTAATGAGGCTCAGGTTCTTTACATCTCATTGCAGAAAGAATTCAGCTAGGGATAAAGTGATAGGTAACAAGTGGATTTATTTAAAGAGATACACATTCCATAGACACTGTATGGTCCAACTCAAAAGGTGAGAACAGCCTTGGGAAAAATGTGCTCTTTAGGGTGTGGGCGGTCTCAGAAGGCGTGAGGCCCTGAAAATGCAGTGGTTAGTCTTTGTGGTCTGGGAGCAGAATCTTCTGCCATCTTGGATCTAGTTGATTCTAACCAGTTTTTGTCCTGTCCTATGACTGCCATTCTTTTAAAGGTTGTGCCCTGTCCATTTCCCTCCTGTTTCACTGGTATCCCCATCATACATATGTTAAATCTTCTGTAGTTCTTCCACAGCCCTTGGATATTCTATTCTGTTTTTCTCAATCAAACCCATCACAGGCATCCTTCATGTTAGTTATGGTATTTTTCATCTCTAACATTTCCTTTTGGTTCTTTCTTAGGGTTTGCTTTTCTTTGCTTAAATTTACGTCTGTTCTTGTCTACTGCCTACTTTATGCCCTTAATAAATTAATCATAGCTGCTTTTTTTTTTTTTTTNCTTCTAGATACAAAAGCCTTTCTGTGTCCCTGTTTCTTATTTGTAGGAAAAAGGCTTCATTCTCCTAGACCTTTTCTGAGTTAAATACAGCAGATTCAAACAATTACTAACTGGGGAAGTGAGGGAATGCAAAACCAGAGGAAAGGCAGTCAGTCAGAAACCGCAGGGGAGTGATGGGCAGCCGCCGGCCCCTCTTCAGGGGCACAGCAGTCTGATACATATCTCTGAATTCTTCTACAGGTGCTGGGGCCTCCACCCGTGCGCACGATGGAAACTTCAGGAACAGAAGCACATGGATCCCAGACTGGTTGGAACCAGAAGGCTGATGGTTGAGATTTCTGGACCACCCTGTTACCTCACCAGCAACCAATCAGAAGAAAGTCATATATCCTGTAGCCCTACCCCCAGATTTGCCTTTAAAAACTCTTCCCTCAAAGCCACTGGGAAATTTGGGCTTTTTGAGCACTGAGATGTTCGTTCTCCTTGCTTGGCCCTTGCAATTAACCTTTTTCAGCTCCAGATTCCGACGCTTTGGTTTGCTTATCTTCCCTGTAGGGCACACAAACTTGGGATCAACAACATTCTCAGTCATTACTGTTTCAAATTTGTCTTCTGCTCCTCTCTCTCTCTTCTCCTCCTAGTGATACCGCGCACCTCAGACTGGGATTTAAACCCACGTGTCAGTACTCAAACCCAGTCAGAATTCAAATTGGAAATAGAATTCACAGTCTTTTAACTGAGATTGCACTCCTGATCTCAGGACTTAATGAGGCTCAGGTTCTTTACATCTCATTGCAGAAAGAATTCAGCTAGGGATAAAGTGATAGGTAACAAGTGGATTTATTTAAAGAGATACACATTCCATAGACACTGTATGGTCCAACTCAAAAGGTGAGAACAGCCTTGGGAAAAATGTGCTCTTTAGGGTGTGGGCGGTCTCAGAAGGCGTGAGGCCCTGAAAATGCAGTGGTTAGTCTTTGTGGTCTGGGAGCAGAATCTTCTGCCATCTTGGATCTAGTTGATTCTAACCAGTTTTTGTCCTGTCCTATGACTGCCATTCTTTTAAAGGTTGTGCCCTGTCCATTTCCCTCCTGTTTCACTGGTATCCCCATCATACATATGTTAAATCTTCTGTAGTTCTTCCACAGCCCTTGGATATTCTATTCTGTTTTTCTCAATCAAACCCATCACAGGCATCCTTCATGTTAGTTATGGTATTTTTCATCTCTAACATTTCCTTTTGGTTCTTTCTTAGGGTTTGCTTTTCTTTGCTTAAATTTACGTCTGTTCTTGTCTACTGCCTACTTTATGCCCTTAATAAATTAATCATAGCTTTTTTTTTTTTTTTTTAATTCCTGGTCTGGTATTCCAACCATATCTGATTCTGCTTGCTCTGTATTTTCAAACTGTGTTTTTTTGCCCTTTACTGTATCTTGCAGTTTTTGCTTATAGCCAGACATGATGTCATTGGTAAAAGAAACTTTTGTAAATAAGCCTTTCCTAATGTGATGGTGAAGTAGGGGGGCCGGGGAAGCATCCTGCAGTCCTATGACTAAGTCTCAGTCTTTCAGTGAACCTACACTGAAAGTCTTGACTGTGGACTTCACAAGTGCTTCTGATTAATCTTTCCTGCACTGGTCTTCACCTTCCCCTCCCCCACACTTAAACAGAAAGGCTAGAGTGGGCTGAAATTGGGTATCTCCCGTCCCCAGGGTCAGTTAGCCTCTGACAAAACCCTGGCAGGTTAAATATGGTCAATTAAGTTCTCCTGAGGGCAGGCCTTGTTACAAAGAACTAGAGTGCACTGGTGTGCTTCAGAACGGCTCCTTTTCCCCTCTCACTGCTGGAAGCACAAGCTTTTTCTGCAATATTCACTCTGAGACCCTGGTCAAACTCCTGGAGGTAAGAGTCCCCAAAGTGTGGTAGTCGTGTTACTGAAAACTTGACACTGGTGCTGAAACAAGTCTTAGAGACAGAATTTTGGGTGAAGTAGAAAAAGATAACTTTATTACTTTGCTAGGCAAAGGGGGACACAGTTGTGCCCTCAAAAACTGTGTGTCCCAACCCAGGAGGGTTTGATGAGGGTTCAAAGGTAGGGTCTCTGGCAAAACTAGGGTGTGTGGAGAACCTGCATTTTTAAAGCTCATCTCAGGTGTTGTTTAGTCGAGAGAGTTGTCAGACTCTTTCATGACCCCCTGGACTGTAGTCCACCAGGCTCTTCTATCCATGGGATTCCCCAGGCAAGAATACTGGAGTGGGTTGCCATTTTCTTCTTCAGGGNCTCAAAAACTGTGTGTCCCAACCCAGGAGGGTTTGATGAGGGTTCAAAGGTAGGGTCTCTGGCAAAACTAGGGTGTGTGGAACCTGCATTTTTAAAGCTCATCTCAGGTGTTGTTTAGTTGAGAGAGTTGTCAGACTCTTTCATGACCCCCTGGACTGTAGTCCGCCAGGCTCTTCTATCCATGGGATTCCCCAGGCAAGAATACTGGAGTGGGTTGCCATTTCCTTCTTCAGGAGACCTTTCCTACCCAGGCACCGAACCCATGCCTCCTTGTCTCCTTCATTGGCAGGTGGATTCTTTACTGCTGAGCCAGCAGGGACGCCCTTTTCTCAGGTGTCTCCTAATCTTGATGAGCTTCTCTAGTCCATTTAACCTTGTTTTAGGTGATTTCTTGACTGCTCTTCCCTTGATTAGCAACTATTCAAATCTGCTCTTTGGAACTCAGGGAAGGTCATGTAGACCAGAGTCTTGCCTTTAGAAATGGGAGACAAAACGGCCTCCATGCCTGGGAGCCCCACAGGGCCCTGTTCGGTTTCAGTGGGCCCCTATATTTGGGTCCCCCTGGAGTTTTCCACTTTCAGACTTGTCCAGTCTGAGCCCCAGCAATTTATCAGTTACAGCTCTGGATTTCCTACTAGGGAATTGGTTCCCATGGAGGATTCCATCTTTGGGTTTCTGCTTGGTACACNAATGGAAGACAAAACGGCCTCCATGCCTGGGAGCCCCACAGGGCCCTGTTCGGTTTCAGTGGGCCCCTATATTTGGGTCCCTCTGGAGTTTTTCACTTTCAGACTTGTCCAGTCTGAGGCACCAGCAATTTATCAGTTACAGCTCTGGATTTCCTACTAGGGAATTGGTTCCCATGGAGGATTCTATCTTTGGGTTTATGCTTGGTACGTTGTGATTCTATGTGTTCTCCAAATTTAGGGGTAGCTTTTTGCCCTGTGGCCTCACTTCTCTTATGGACCTAAGAAGAGTTGTTGATTTTTCAGTCTTTTTACTTGTAAAAAAGACCTTTTCACTTGTTACAGTGGAGTGATAACTCCAAGCTGCTCATACACACAGCTGGAAATCAGGAATGCCATTACTTTATTTTTTCCTTAAAGTATTAATTACCATTATTCTTGAGAGGATATGGAGGATACTTACTAGCCATAAATTCCTGGTTTCAGAAGCAAAGCCAGTTTCAGAAAGGGAAAGACGCCTTGGGACAGAGTTAGACATTAGTGTTCTTTTTCTTTTTGTTTAAAAATTTTCGATTGATTTAATTTTGACTGTGCTGGGTCTTCATTGTTGCACCCAGCCTCTCTCTAGTTGTGGTGAGAGGAGGCTACCCCTCTATTCGCTGTGTATGGGCTTCTCATTGCGGTGGCTTCTCTTGCTGTGGAGTGCTGGCTTCAGCAGTCATGGCACATGGGCTTAGTTGCTGTGTGGCATATGGAATCTTCTCTAACCAGGGTTGAGTCCATGTCCCCTGCGTCGGCAGACAGGCTCTCAGCCACTGGATCACCAGAGAAGTCCAGATGCTAGTATTCTAAGCAGAAGAATCTTCCCAAAGATAATCTCCTTTGGTCTCCATCTTTAAATATATCATGTAATCTATTGGACCCAGCAAGTCAATATGATCTCTGTTGTCTCTGGAAGAGGCAGAAGGAAGTTTCTCTGAGAGCAGGTCCAAAAACAAAACTGAAAATTACTAAGAATTTATACACTGAAATAAAAAATTCTCTGTAAAGAGTCATGCCCCTTTCCCTAAGAATAATGTTGAAAAACTCAGGTAGAATACAAGTCCTTCATAAGCTGGCTCTTGTTTACCTTGCAGCCCCATCTCTTAATCCCCACTGTCATTCTGCATGAACCACATTGAACGTTTTATCTCTTGCTCTTGTTCTTTCTCAGTTCTGCTTTTCTTTGTACCAACTTTATTTCTCTTCTCAGAGCTAGTAAAGTTCTTTTTTACTTTCCCTATGACTGACAAGTTGAATAGAAATTCAAGGAGGCAGTTGGTAGTAATGAAAAAAAAAAAAAGGCAATCTGAGGGGATTTAAAGAAATATGCTTAGTAATTTTGACCTTTTTGTCTCACTTAGATATCTTTTCTACCTGGAAGACGTTGGGGCTGGTGTAAGAATTAAATTGACTTGAGACAAATTAAAAGGAGAAAGTCAAACAAAAGTTTAATAACACATATACCTGGGAGAGACCCAAGAGAGCTGAGNTCACTTAGATATCTTTTCTACCTGGAAGATGTTGGGGCTGGTGTAAGAATTAAATTGACTTGAGACAAATTAAAAGGAGAAAGTCAAACAAAAGTTTAATAACACATATACCTGGGAGAGACCCAGGAGAGCTGAGTAACTCACCAAAATGGCCGAAAGCCTCATCTTAAACACCATCTTCAGCTAAAAAGAGAATGTTGGGGTTAGTGGTTTAGGACTTCAAAGGTTGAGGGGCAGAGGAAGGCAATTAACAAAGATGGAAAAGCAAATGTTTGGAAAACAAATGTTTGTGGGGCAATGCAGAGACAATGGGACATAGAGTGGACTCTAATCTCCAGGTCCTGTTGAGTTTTCTCTACCACATGTAGCCCATATTCTTTATAAACTTCTCTGATGATAGCTCTATTCTGGAAACAGGCTCTTACATCCCAAGTCTACCGTTAATAAAAAATAATCAGCCTAAATTAATCCTTACGCAAAAGAGATTCATCTTGGAGTCGCAATTTTGGTCCCTTAAAGATGTTTGATCAGTTTCTTCATCTATGCCTTGGAATAGCCCTGTGTGTTCCAGTGATGTCTGGTGATTGCACTTTACTCCTCACTGTACCCTCTCCTCCTGCACCCCAACACACACATGACTGTGAGCTTCTAGAGAAAAATGCTCATGTTTTCTTCATCTCTGTTCTCTCTCATACCTCAGTGCCTAGAAATTCATTGAATGACTAAATGAATGCATCTACCACTGTCATCAAAATAAATAGCTGAAATGGCCCAACCTTTCTACTTCTCCTGCTTCAAGCTAAATGGTGTTTTATTTTTCACTTATTTTCTCTTTTTCAGGCTGCCATTGATATTAATTTAAAATGCATATCCTCTGTATTAAAATTCATAAGGAAAAGAAATATATACTGTATTTTATCTGCAGAATTCTGTTCTGGCTTATGGACAACTGTACTTATCAACATTTGACAATGGCAATTTTTTTTCCTTTGGCTTTCTTTTCATGAAAGGAATTCAGAAAAAATAGTTGTAATTTGCATTTTTGAATTAAAAATAAAAAGCTCTATTGAGAAAAAAGTATATCTGCATAACTCAAGCAATATTACTGAAAGACAACTATCAAGAGTACCACTTTAGAATTACTATTTTGAACTTTTCATTTTAAATCATTTCAGACACAATTGGAAAATGACAAATATTTCTCATATATTCACCTAGATTTCTGTAATATCTTCAGTTCAGTCGCTCAGTCGTGTCCAACTCTTTGCAACCCGATGAATTGCAGTACGCTAGGCCTCCCAGTCCATCACCATCTCCCAGAGTTCACTCAAACTCATGTCCATCGAGTCCATGATGCTATCCAGCCATCTCATCCTCTGTTATCCCCTTCTCCTCCTGCCCCAAATCCCTCCCAGCATCAGTCTTTTCCAATGAGTCAACTCTTCTCATGAGATGGCCAACGTACTGGAGGTTCAGCTTCAGCATCATTCCTTCCAAAGAAATCCCAGGGCTGATCTCCTTCAAAATGGACTGGATGGATCTCCTTGCAGTCCAAGGGACTCTCAAGAGTCTTCTCCAACACCACAGTTCAAAAGCATCAATTCTTCAGCACTCAGCCTTCTTCACAGTCCAACTCTCACATCCATACATGACTACTGGAAAAACCATAGCCTTGACTAGACAGACCTTTGTTGGCAAAGTAATGTCTCTGGTTTTCAATATCTTACACCACCACAATTTCAAAAATCAAGAAATATGAATATTATTATCTAATTTATAGACTTTACACATTTTATTTCATTATTCCACTAATGTCCTTTTCTGACCCAGGGTCTAATCCAGCATCATATAGTGCATTTAAATGTCATGTAGCCTCATTCTCCTATACTTTGGGAAATTTCAATTTTTTTCTTTAATGATGTTACTGAACATCACTTCGGTCCACTTGCCAACTCCCATGCAGCAAAGCGAATTTACTGACACTGGTTCATGGTGAAGGAAATTCAGCAAGTTTGAAAAATTAATTAACATATTTGTCTGCACCAAGTCTTAGTTGCAGCATGCAGGATCTTCATTTTGGCACTCAGGATCTTAGTTGTGGTATGTGGGGTCTAGCTCCCTGACCAGGGCTCAAATGCAGGCCCCCTGCATTGAAAACGTGCAGTCTTAACCACTAGACGGTCAGGGAAGTCCCAGTTCAGCATGAACTTGCAGGGCACCAAGTGAAAAGAATGAGGAGCTCATGCTCAAGAGACCTGAACCTCCCAGTGACCCTCAGAGAAGGGTTTTTAAAGGCAACATTTGAGATGAGAATTGCAGCTCATGGACTTTCTTCTGATTGTGGTGAAGTAACGGGATGATGTTTCAGAAATTTTAATCATCAGCCTTCTGGTTCCACCCAGTCTGGCATCGACTCTCGTGTAGTCAGCACCATCCTCCACTTGATCTTAGTTTCTGCAGAACAACTCAAAAGTATATGTCATATTATTATGTGTATCTCTTGGGAAGGAACTAGGACTCCCTTTTATTCCTTTTCAAATTCCCCTAAATTTGGGTTAGTCTGATTTTTTTTCCCCTCATGATTAAGTTCAGGTTATATATTTTTATCAAGAATACTGCAGAATTAATATTGTCTTCTCAATATATCTTAGGGGCTTCCCAGGTGGCGCTAGTGGTAAAAGACCCACCTGCCAATGCAGGAGATTTAAGAGATGTTGGTTCAATCCCTGGGTCAGGAAGATCCCCTGGAGGAGAAAATGGCAACCCACTTCAGTATTCTTGGCTAGAGAATCCTGTGGACAGAGTAGCCTGGCGGGCTACAGTCCATAAGGTAATGAAGACTGAAGCGACTTAACACTAGCACCATACAAGCTATCTTGCTTAACTGCTCCCTTTGTTTCTGCATTCCATTACTTTCCTTGTTAGTAATTACTTGAGTCTGCTCTTTGGAACTCAGTGAAGGACTAAGAGACTAAAGTCTTTTTCTACAAATAAGACACAGGGGACATGGAAGGGCCTTTGTACCCAGGATACTTGATACTTCTCAATCCTGAAGGGAACAGGGGTGAAATAAGAAATAGAATAAAGTTTAAGATGGAGAAATAAATTGTAAACTTGGCTGGGGAATTTGTTTTTAAGGGGACTTTGTTTCAGTGATACTGACAATTTTGAAGAGTACTGGCCAATTAATATTTTTAAATTCCCCTAAATTTGGGTTAGTTTAATTTTTTTCCTCATGATTAAGTTCAGGTTATACATTTCTGTCAAGAATACTACAGAAGTAATATTGTCCTCTCAAAATATCTTCAGTTCAGTTCAGTCGCTGAGTAGTGTCCGACTCTTTGCGACCCCATGAATCGCAGCACGCCAGGCCTCCCTGTCCATCACCATCTCTTGGAGTTCACTCAGACTCAACGTCCATCGAGTCAGTGATGCTATCCAGCCATCTTATCCTCTGTCGTCCCCTTCTCCTCCTGCCCCCAATCCCTCCCAGCATCAGAGTCTTTTCCAATGAGTCAACTCTTCGCATGAGGTGGCCAAAGTACTGGAGTTTCAGCTTCAGCATCATTCCTTCCAAAGAAATCCCAAGGTTNCCTTCTCCTCCTGCCCCCAATCCCTCCCAGCATCAGAGTCTTTTCCAATGAGTCAACTCTTCGCATGAGGTGGCCAAAGTACTGGAGTTTCAGCTTCAGCATCATTCCTTCCAAAGAAATCCCAAGGTTGATCTCCTTAAGAAAGGACTGGTTGGATCACCTTGCAGTCCAAGGGACTCTCAAGAGTCTTCTCTAACACCCACAGTTCAAAAGCATCAATTCTTCAGTGCTCAGCTTTCTTCACAGTCTAATTCTCACATCCATACATCCACTGGAAAAACCATAGCCTTGACTAGACCTTTGTTGGCAAAGTAGTGTCTCTGCTTTTGAATGTGCTGTCTAGGTTGGTCATAACTTTTCTTCCAAGGAATAAGCATCTTTTAATTTCATGGTTGCAGTCACCATCTGTAGTGATTTTGGAGCCCCCCAAAAATAAAGTCTGACACTGTTTCCACTGTTTCCCCATCTATTTNATGCAGTCAAAGGCTTTGGCATAGTCAATAAAGCAGAAATAGATGTTTTTCTGAACTCTCTTGCTTTTTCAATGATCCAGTGGATGTTGGCAATTTGATCTCTGGTTTCTCTGCCTTTTCTAAAACCAGCTTGAACATCAGGAAGTTCATGGTTCACATATTGCTGAAGCCTGGCTTGGGGAATTTTTAACAAGTAATAATTTTCAATTTCTTCATTCCTTCCACATTCATTAGTTGGAATCCTACTAAAAGGAATAGTTTTCCTATTTTTAATCAGAATGAACTTATGGATTCTTATTTTATTAAGTGGGTAATAATCTATGACATCATTATTTGTTTAAGTGTTCTAGATTTGGCCATCGGGAGTCTTACCAAGTTGGTTCCCATGTCCATTAGACATACCCCCATCATTTCTTAGAGCACTTCCTGCTTTCTGGCACTACAAGAGATTTTAGCATTATACTTTTCATGCAGTGCTGGAATCAGCCACTTCTTCGAGGAGCCTTAGTTCTGTGACCCTTCCCCACCCAAGCAGGGTCACAGAGAGATGTTGTTTAGAAATCAAATCTGAGCACCAGGTATGCTCCTTGGTGCTGGTGTATCCTTGCTTCTAGGCCTTCTCAGAGGACAGAGCCATAAAAAAGCAAATACATATTCATACACTCTACATTTATCTGCATGCCTAGTAAAATTGTGAGTCCATACTGTGGTACTTCCAATTTCAATCCAATACCACAATATTCACTCTTTTTTTTTTAAACTTGTAGCACCTTACTCCAACAGTGAGAAACATAGTNATACGTATTCATACACTCTACATTTATCTGCATGTCTAGTAAAATCGTGAGTCCATACTGTGATACTTCCAATTTCAATCCAAAACCACAATATTCACTCTTTTTTTTTTTAAACTTGTAGCACCTTACTCCAACAGTGAGAAACATAGTTTTCATTATCTACAATATATTTACTTATTTGCTTAATCCTAGAGCAAGTAGTAACCCACTCCAGTGTTCTTGCCTGGAGAATCCCAGGGACGGCGAGCCCTGGTGGGCTACCATCTATGGGGTTGCACAGAGTTGGATAAGATTGAAGTGACTTAGCAGCAGCAGCAGCAGCAGCAGCAGCAGCAGAGCAAGTAGTTTCACATGCTAAACAATATCCCTATGAGAAACAAGTCTACTAACTGGGGAGTGTTTATGTGCACAGTTCTTGTCTTTAACCTTGGAGAATATAGTTTAAATAGATTTAATAGTTTAATATTATCCAAAGTCAAGATTAGTTTGACTTTTTCCCCTTCCAACTTCATAGGGATTCTATTATTATCTGATTTCTTTCATCCTATTCCCTTTCCCCCATTTTCCCCACCATGTTTACCCCCATTCCTCTTAGGTAACCAATCTTATGATTTTCTGGTTTATTTCGCTTGTGTTTGTTGTTTGTTTTGCACAATGTACATCATGAAAAATGCTGGGCTGGATGAAGCCCAAGTTGGAATCAAGATGGCCAGGAGAAATATCAATAACCTCAGATATTCAGATGACACCACCCTTATGGCAGAAAGCAGAAAATAACTAAAGAGCCTCTTGATGAAAGTGAAAGAGGTGAAAAAGTTGGCTTAAAGTTCAACATTCAGAAAACTAAGATCATGGCATCCAGTCCCATCACTTCATGACACAGAGATGGAGAAACAGTGGCAGACTTTATTTTGGGGGGCTCCAAAATCACTGCAGGTGGTGACTGCAGCCATGAAATTAAAAGATGCTTACTCCTTGGAAGAAAAGTTATGACCAACCTAGACAGCGTGTGAAAAAGCGGATACATTATTTTGCCAACAAAGCTCCATCTATTCAAGGCTTATGGTTTTTCCAATGGTCATGTATGGATGCGAAAGTTGGACTGTAAAGAAAGCAGAGTGCCGAAGGATTAATGCTTTTGAACTGTGGGTGATGGAGAAGACTCTTGAGAGTCCCTTGGACTGCAAGGAGATCCAACCAGTCCATCCTAAAGGAAACCAGTCCTGAATATTCACTGGAAGGACTGATGATAAAGCTGAAACTCCAATATTTTGGCCACCTGATGCGAAGAACTGACTCATTTGAAAAGACCCTGATGCTAGGAAAGATTGAAGGCAAGAGGAGAACGGGAAGGCAGAGGATGAGATGGCTGGATGGCATCACTGACTCAATGGGCATGAGTTTGAGTAAACTTCGGGAGTGGGTAACAAACAGGGAGGCCTGGTGTGCTACAGTCCATGGGGTCGCAAAGACTCAGATATGACTGAGCAACTGAACTGAATATTATAGATATTCATTTGTATTTCAGTGAAGTTATTTTGGAAAATAGTTTTTATCAATTTATAGAGATTATAGTTGCTCTTTTTTTTTCATTTTTATAGTTGTGTATATTCCATTGTATAGATGTACCATAGTTTATTCAACTACTCTTCTCTATAAAAGCATTTAGGGGGCTTTAAGTATTTTGTGGGCAAATTATGGGCAATATTGCAATGAATAACCTTGTGCATGTTACGTTTGTATAATTGGAGGTACATCTTCAGAGTCAGTTACCAGAGTTGGATACTAGATAAAAAATTGAATGCATTTTTGTTTTGTTAGAATTTGCCAAATTTCCCTTAAACATTCCACCAGGGATTTCTGAGAGTGTCTGTTTCCCCACAGTTTATCCAGCATGCATTGTCAGCCTTTTGTTTTGTTTTGTTTTGCCATTACATAGACAGCAAGCATCTAAGTGTAGTTTTAGGTTGCATTTCTCCCAGTTGTAAGTGGGGTCAAACAAACCCTTCAGTAGGATTTTTTATTTTCTCCTGAATTTTTAAAGAGCTATATTATAGATATTGGGCCTTTGTTTTGATGGCACTAAATTTGGCACGGATTTATACTTAAAAACATCCATCTGGCTACCTTGGATCTTAGCTGTGGCGTGCAGGATTTTCGCTGAGTCAGGACATTTTGCTGCGGTACACAGACTCTACTGTGGCATGTGGGTTTAGTTGCCCTGTGGCATGTGGGATCTTAGTTCCCCAGGGATGGAACTTTTGTACCCTGCAAGGTGAATTCTTAACCCTTGGATCATCAGGGAAGTCCCTAAAATAGTAAATTTAAACACAGCATTTCTTAATCTTTAATCTTATTTCCAATTTATGTCATAAATAGAGAAGCAAAGTGTAGGCAGCTTTCTAAATTTGTCTGTGCAATCCGATTATAAGTCATTTTTGATAATGTTGCTCGTTACATTCCTTTCTTCACTTCACCATTGTCTGGGACTGTGACTTGAATTTTTCCATCAATTACCTGGGGTTTTTTGCCTAATTGTTTTTACTAGTACTTTGGTGATAAAAAAGGGTATAGTTTCCTGCCATAGAGCAGACACAGTGGATTGCTCAAAAAATATTTGCTAAGGTGTAAAGAATGCTAAAGGAAAAAACTGAACTTGGTTATTTTTTTATATACAAGAATGAAACAGAAAATACAAATTCACTTGTGTTCATAGATTACTTCTAGAAAATGTAAAGCAATCTGGTAAAAATAAAAACACAAATAAATAGAGAAGGTTAATGCAAAGGAAAAAAACTAAGGTAAGAAGATATCTGTTTCTTCCATAATAAATTGTTTTCCTAATTTTAAACAGATGTTTAAAGGGAAAAAGGTGAATTTGGACAAAAATAAATAAATAAAAGAATATGATACAAAGAGCGAGAAAGAATGAGCGAAATGAGCGAATGCTCCACTCTTGACTTGCTTTGGCCCTTTTAGAATATTATTAATGAACCCCATCTGTACCAGCTTCTGAGTCTTTGCAACTTGCCTCTGGTTGGAATTGCATCCCTGCTTTTCTTTTATGGAAAAATACAGTCTAAAACCAAGCCCTCCTACAGGGAGAGTTTGCCAAGCCATGTAGGGTCCCTCTGGGAACCAGAGCAATTTACCATAGCCCATTACAGGCAGGCAGATGTGCAAAATAGCAGCCAAGCAAGATAAAAAGAGAGCACAAATGCCCATTAAAAATCATTTTTACTGCAGTGCTTGAAGGAAAAACAGATTTGATCTCTGTACACTGAGGTTGTGCCTCCAGAAGAGCAGCAAACTGCCCCCAAAGGCACAGTGAAGCCCTGCATTAGTCCCCTGGGTTCCTGTGCTTTCCTGTTTATTTCACTGTAGGCTGCTGCCGCTGCTTAATCGCTTCAGTCGCATCCGACTCTGTGCAACACTATGGACTGTAGCCACCCAGACTCCTCTGTCTTTGGGATTCTCCAGGCAAGAATACCGGAGTGGGTTGCATACTTTGCTCCAGGGGCTCTTCCCAACCCAGGAATGGAACCCGGGTCTCCTGCATTGCAGGTAGATTACCACCGAGCTACCAGGGAAGACCTGACGGCTGCTCAGCTTTAATATGCAGTTAGCGTGCAGCGTGTCACTTTAAAGGGGAATGTCACATAAAGCGTTTCCCCCAATATTTTGGAATACGTGGAGATATTTCATATTCTGCACGGACATTTTGTAGTTTTCAAATTTCAGCGTGCGTCAGAATCACCTAGAAGCCTTTTGTTGCTGTTGTTCAGTCACTGTGTCATGTCTCTTTGCAACCCCATGGACTGCAGCACGCCAGGCTTCCCTGTCCTTTACCATCTCCCGAAGCTTGTTCAAATTCGTGTCTTTTGAGTCAGTGATGCCATCAAATCATCTCATCCTCTGTCTCCCCCTTCTCCTCCCGCCTTCAGTCTTTCCCAGAATCAGGGTCTTTCCCAGTGAGTTGTCTCTTTGCATCAGGTGGCCAAAGTACTGGAGCTTCGGCATCAGTCCTTCCAATGAATATTCAGCTTGTGAGTACACAATACTGCCCATCTTGACTGGAGTTCCTGATTCAGTCAATGTGTGGTGGGGCCCAAGGATTGTGTATCTAACATGTATGCAGGTGATGCTGAAGCTGATACTGCTTATCCAGTATTTCGGGACCACTGGCCTAGATATATGGCACTCAAACCAT